>JAUJYN010000054.1:113756-481655 GCA_030737835.1 Acorus gramineus | reverse complement strand
TGGGGAAACACGCGAGTAGGACAACTAATAAAGGATGCTAGAGAAGTCATATGATGGGAAGCCCCAGAGTCAAGAATCCATGAGGAGGTAAGGTTACCTGTCGCCGCAGTAGAAGCAGAAAAGAGAGCAGATGAATCACTACCAGTAACTGAGCGAAGCATATCTTGGAGCTGTTGTTGTTGAAGGTGGAGCTGCGCAAGACTCTCAGTGATCTGAGAGGAAGAATATGTCGGCGGATCAGTAGGAAAATCAGATGCAACAGCAGCTGCAGGTCGAGGCTGAGAGCGACATGGAGGAACTGTAGATGGTGCCCGAGGTACTTGTACCCGAGGCGCTAGTGCACGTGATGTTGCAGGATCTAGTGGACAAGGTATTGGAGGAAATGCTCCAGGAGCTGAAGTGTGAGGTACATAAACAAGAGGAGCACCATCATGAGCACGCTTACGACATTCAGATTGCACGTGTCTAAATTTATGGCAATAATAGCAAGTGACCCGAGTGTAGCGATTGTCTTGACGATGTGCAACATTGACAGAACTGTAATCAACGATAGGTGGAGTGACAACAGTGCGAAGACGCGTCTCCTCAGCAACTAACTAAAAAAGAACCGTATCAAGAGACGGTTTGGGAGAACGATGAAGAATCTGTGCATGAATAGCCTTGAACTCAGGACGAAGATGCATCAAGAATTGGTACAATCGTTGACGATTACGGTACTCACGATAACGTGTCAGAAAAATACCCTCCATCTGAGGATCCATAGGTGCGAGTTGATCCCAGTAATCAGACAAAAGAGAATAAAAATCACGAATAGAAAGCTCCCCTTGATAAGAAGTAGAAATGGCCTGATGTAGATAAAATTCCTGAGCACCATCGGTCTGCGTATAGAAATTCTTCAGAAAGTCCCAATATTCCTTGGCTGTAATGAACGGCTTCAAATGTTTACGGATATTTGGAATAACCGAAGAAGCAATATAAGCTTTCACCCGAGAATCGGCCTCCTTCTATGTTAACAAAGCCTTAGTATATGCCTCAGCTCTGGCCTTGATGGTGCTCTCATCGGAACCCGGTGGAGATGATTCAAGTACAGGAGCTAGATTAGTGCCAGTAACATGACCCAATAAGCGATGATAATCAAGCTGAAGCTCAAGACTAATAGACGAGACATCATAATTGTTACCATCAAACTTAACATCGATGATCTGAGTGTTATCCGTAGCCATAATAGGCAAAAAAGAGAATAACAAAAAAAAATATACCTCGGATGATGAAAATATAGTCACAGATGCGTGCAGAATGAAAAATGGAGCAAAATGAGTACCAATATGACTATATTTGGAGTCTGAATAAAACCGTAGCGGTCGGATAAAGACAATACCGAAAAAGGCGATGACGGGGCGGTAAACGGGTCGCGGATCCGGGTCGGGCGCTGGAGCCGGGTCGGGTCGGGTCTGGGCTCTGGAGTCGGGTCAGGCAGCTGAGCTGGGCGCGCGCGGGCGCGAGGCACGGGATCTCGGGACAAATTACCGGGAGATCCGGGATGCTATACGGGACCGAATCCGGGACAGAATCCCAGGAAATCCGGGATGATCTGCGCGGATCTACGCTGATCACGCAATTCTGAGACGACGCGCAGGCAGACGCAGACGGTGCGCGGACGGTGTGCGGGCACGGCGCGGGCAGGGCAGAGTGGCGCTGGACGCGAGGCAGGGTGGCGCAGCAGTGCGAGGCGGTGCAGGGCGGCGCAGCAGGGTGGCAGGGCGGCGCAGCAGGGTGGCACAGCAGCGGCAGGGCTGCGCGAGGCGGTGCAAGAGGGCGGCGCAGCGGCTGCACAACGGCGGCGCAGCGGCGGCGCGACAACGGCACAGCGACAGGGCTGCGCGAGGCGGCGCGAGAGGGCGGCGCAGCGGCGGCGTGGGGCGGCGGGACGTCAACGATCAAAGAAAAAAATTGGATTCAAGCTCTGATACCATGTTAGAATATGAAAAGAATGAATCAATCATATTATTAGGGTTTGTATTCAATATTTATAGTACAAAAAGAGAAACAAGGAAAAGACTAATCTACCCTTAACCCTAACATATATATACATTTAACATTACACACATAGCTATTAATATGAACTTTACTCCACAACAAAATGTTTAAACGAATGAAAATGATTTGTTTTAGATTGTTTAAAAAGAAAAAAACATGCCAATAAAAAATAATTTAATTTAACTCCATTTTCAACAAAAAAAAATGTAAAAAATCAAATGATTAGACCTCAATTGTATAACCAAACAAATAAAAAAGATACATCTAAATCGACAGACATTAAAACGGTAATCAAAATCATTCAAACCAAATGAGTGGTTGATGAATCTTCAAAAAAAAAATTCCGATATTCTACTAGGTGCTTTTAAAAACAATAATTGTGTTTTAAAAAAGAAATGAATTATTGATTATGGATGTATAAATAATTCAATTGGAATGGATCAAAAAACAAAAAAAGAAACATGAATTATAAATAGAAAGGATTTATTGTCACTGTTCACTACTCGTTCTATATAGGTGGAAATAAGTAATTATAATTATCTCATTGATTATGGGAACAATTATCGAATAAAGAAAAAACTCACAAAAAGGGTAAAGCCGATATTATGCATATGGGGCTTATTTGGGACCTATAAGATGAGGTATATGAATCATTATTATTATTTAATTTACACCTAATTTGAAGAAGTGTGGAGGTGGACCCTTTCGTGGGTTCACCAAATCAAGGGTCTTGTGTCTCCTCATCAAAGACACTAAATTAACCATAATACCCTTGATTCCTAAATATACAATAATAACTAATAACCTCCCATTAACCATACTCATAAACAAATGGGGCAATCTTAATTCATTGCTTAAACACAAATCCTCACTTGTTAAGCTATGCAAGTGTTAAATGTGATTCTCTTAAAAATAAAAATTCATTTAAAAAATCCTAAACATTGATTCATTAAGCCACAAATTCTAACAATTTAACAACCATTCGATCAGTTGTAACTTTTAATGGCATCATTTGATCATTGTAATTGTCTACTGATCAATCTAATGATACACATTGCATCATACATCTCTACCCAGATTGCATCTTATTAATATGATATCTGTCATCTGTTTAGCTAAAAAGAAAAGACTCTAAAACCATCTGATTAATACGATCTCTACCATCCAATTAACTAAAAAGAAAATACTCTAAAATGACCAATACGCACATTGCGTGCACGATGCACAAAATGTCTACAAAAAAAAAAAATCACTAGAATACAAAAAGTTCATCTTATAAATCTATATAACTTTTTCTTTAACTTCTAATGTGGAACTAAAAAATAGCATCAGTTTTCATACTACCAAAAAACAAAAAAAAAAAACCCAAACCCAAACTTTTATTTATTTTGAAGCTATCCAACAAATATCACCCAGTTCACCTATATGTACATCAAAGTCTTTGAATTATCTTTAACAAAAGTAGAAAACATTATAATTCCTAGTAAATGAAGATCTGAATTATCAGATTTTCTTGGAGCCTACAGGTTCCATCAGCAATGAGGAGACATTATTTGCTGTCCTTTTCCCCGGAGATCCTATCCCATCTCCATGGTTGTACAAGCAATGTGACATTCTTGCAAGATTCATACAAATGACATTGAATTCTTTAGAAAATGGGGACAAAACGAAGCTTTGCTCATTCATTGCCTTCCATTCAAGATCGATCAATTTCTTAATATGCTCACATGCCATTGCTTCTGAGACGCCAGCATCATTCATGTAGCAATGTATTGATGCTGGAGCATCACCCCTCTCCAATTCTGCCTGTACCATTGTAATATTTCTCATATGAATATTTGAAGTTGTATTGAAATAATGCAAATATCCAAAAATATAATATATGTTGGGTGGTGGTGATTTGGTTCACTATATATCTCACATTTTAAGCTCTTCATTCAATCAAGAATAAATTGTGCAATCTATGATAAATTTGATGAGGGTTATAACGCAAGCGAGATGGGTTTGGTTGAAGCTGAACCCATCTTCAGGTTTGATTTGGGTTAAATTTATGTTTTGACTTCCAAAAACTGTGATATTTTAAAATTTTAATTTGAATTCCAGAGTCAGCCCCCGCAACAATGAATTGTTGATGTTTATATGGAAGAGGTGACAGAGGTGGAAATGGGGAAAGAGGAAATTGAAGAAAGAATAGAGAAATGAAACTATGAAACAGTGATAAATAGATGTTAGGATAAAATGATATATCAAAATTTGAATTGGAACATTTACTCACCTATTAGGAATCATGTTAGGCCCAGTAGTTAGGCTTCTCAACGGGTTGGTTTTGGGTTTAGTTGGGTTACTTCTAGACCCAACCCGTTTTTTCATTTTAATTGTCAGGTCGGGTCGAGTCCATATTGAGTCTCGGGTCTTTCGAGTTAGGTATTTTACGTCTTTTATCTGGTCCAGGTCTAGACCCGACTCACTCACAGGCCTAGGTCGGATCATGAGAGGTCAGACTTGGTTTGGATTTTTTTTCATTTCAATTTTTGTATGATTAGTTTAAATAAATAGAATTGAATGTATTATAAATAATTCTTTATTATTTCGATTTTTTTTTTATTAGGAGGCATTTGGAATGTAGTTTGGATTATCTGCTTCTATATGAAGTCAAAAGTTATAAAATTTATAATCAAATGCGTAAAACTTTATATGATTAAATAAAATGAGATTCAATATTAGTAATAAATGTTGGGTTGGGTCATGAGTGTTGGGTTGGATTGTAAACAAAAAAAAAATCTCTTGGGTTGGGTAAAAATGGTACATAGGTCCGGGTCGGGGTGGACCACCCGTTTTGATTGTCGAGTCCATATCTAATCTCGGGTTCTTCGGGTCGGGTATTTTATGTCTTTTCTCGGGTCAAATCCAGGTCTAGACTCGATCCACTGACAGGTTTACTAGTAATCTGAACCCCAAACCAAACACAAACTCAACTTGAAACGGGTTTGTCAGCAAACTTCAAGTTACAACTACAGATTTGTTATTATTAGGCTCAGATTAAGCTTAAAATGAACATTGAAAATACTCACCTTCCCAGTAACCAAATCATTGCAAAGTCGGAAGACCATTGAAGGTGAACGTATGATGTCAGGAGAGGCTATTATACAATCAATCAACTCTGGTGTTATTTTTTGTCTGGTTAGAAAGAATGAATGAATCAAAAGGACGGGTCCAGAGGAAGAAATCCAAGCATTCTGGAGATATTCTTCTAGTGTAGGCAATTGTCCCTTGGCATGCCATCTAGCCTCCACCAAGAAGGATTTGCAAAGTTTCACCCACTGCACATGATGATGATCTTGATGAATACATTAGAAGATTAAGGAATGAAGTTGATATAAATGCCAAAAATACAACTATGATCCACTTGTAAAATAATTAGTTTATTTTAATCTGAACTAATTAATTTCATCGACATGTTTCATCTTTGGACTATATATCCTAAACGGTTACATAAGATTATCTTCAATTCAAGGAAAGAAATTAAATGAATCTATGTTATTCTTTTTCAAATATTGATATTACAAGTAAAGATATAAAGAATGAATTGAGTTTACTATGATTCTCAATCTACTCAAAATAGACTATCACATAAGCATTTTAACATTTATATATAAAATACTTCAATCACATGATCATAAGGATTAAAACAAAGATGCAAACACTTGCAAAGGAATATATACCTCACACCTCAGGTAGGGAAGTGCGTCCCAACCCTCTTCTCTCATGATATCGCGAGCTATTTCATTCGTAATATTTTCAAGAGCTAGAGCGCAGATCTTCATATTCTCTGGAAGTTGTTCCATGGCATTTATATCCCATCTGAAAATTTGAACACATACATCAAATTGTCATCCATATATAATTGGTTGAGTAAAGAATGTAGATCATATGGAGAGAAGATACAAACCTTTCAACTACCTTGGTGAATAGCTCGAGCTCATCCAACAATCCATAAACATCGTAGAGGTCATCGATTGTAATTATCATCGTAACGACTTTTGTGAGGGCCTTCCTACTATTTCCAAATTGCAACTCTGGGAGTATAGCAGCAGCACAGAAGAAAGATTCCACCAACCTATCTCTAACAAAGCTTAGCTTCCTTGCTAATCCTAAATCAATCCACCACCTGTATACTCACATATAAGGACACCAAAATCAATGTTTAATTACTTGCGGGCATGCATGTAATCATTTCATTTATAGATGTGTAACATCTTACCCAGAAAGCTCTTTGAGTTCGCTTTGATGTACATTCAGTGACATGTTGAAGCCCAACTTAGCAAACTCAAGTAAAGCAGGGTTTATCTCCCCTCTTTTATCATGTAAATAATCAATGTACCACCGAGCTTCTAACCTCTGCATCCACTGACACAATGGTAGCTCTAATGTGTGGGTCACTTGAGGCCTGTCAAAGAAGTATGTATGAAATATCTTAACATATATATTTGCTTATAATTTAACACACAAATATATTTTATAGATAATTAACAGATCTCTCCATAGAAAGAAAGAAAAGGTCATTGACATTATTACATTATATGCATATCTTTGGCATTTTACTAATTTTTTTCAAAAATGATTGGTTTAAATAAGTAAATTCAAATAATAAATAATAGAAATATAAAAAATATTGTAATACATCATTTACTGTTTGGATTACTCAGTCAATATTCAGATAATTGAGATGCCTAGGTCACTTACTCCATTTGCAAATGTCCAGATACACTTTCAAGGCATTTGGTTGTGAATGCTCTTGCATGGTTCATTAACTCTTCCCCCTCAAAAGCAAAGTGGGATGCTTCATATAGACTCAACATCCCTTTCATGTCCATACTTAGATTTTCCATAAATGCACCACTCTGGTCTTTGAAGCCATCAAACATACCTGCATATTTTCAGTGTATTTTAAAAATTTTGCTAAAAATTAATCTATTCAATTTGAAATAGAGCAATATATATTTTTCATCAAAGTATATACCTCGTCAAATGAGGTTTATTATTCTAAAAAATCAAAACACTTGTGAACTATATGTGGGACTATCTCTAACATTATTCTTTTTAAAAATATATAGCATATCAGAACCGCTCCCTCTTTACGTTTGGGTTGACCTTCAGTGGCGGAGCCACCTGGGGCCAGGCATGCCCCCCCTGGATTTTTTTTTCTTTCTAAAATCCATTTTTTTTTATAGATTGATTTAATTAGGATAATGTTACATACAACCCTATTTCTAGCCCTAATTCCAGTCTACATGGGTGTTTAGATTTTTTTTTAAAATAATATACTTCGTCTAATAAGGAACTGCTTTTATAAAAAAATGAAGCATATATTCCAATGAATTGCATTGATGCGTCTATAAAAAGTGTAAAAAACTTTTACCAAAGCATATACCTCATTAATGTGAGTATACACACCGTTAATTTTTTATCAACGCATATGGAACTGGAATTGAGGCTGAAAAAAAATTGTGCGTAACAACACTTTTCAATCATGACTCATAGGTCATGGGTCCCACCTACATATGAAATTCTTAAGCAGCAACAGCCTACCATTAAAAAAAGCATTATATTTATGTTTTGACATCTTTTTTTTTTTTGTGAATCATCAATTTAAAATTAGACATCGTTTTAAAAATATGATAGAATTATTCAGTGATATGTTTTATCTATATGTCTTTTTTCATTTATACATATTTATTTTTTAATCTATGTTATTGAAATAAGAAAAAAACAGATGATATAACTTTGAAAGATATTTATATAAGTTATATTATGCTCCCCCTTTTAAAAATCTTGGCTCTGCTATTGTTGACCATTAAAAAAAAAATTTGCATAGAAACTAAAGCAGTGTAGTGTTTTCCGTACTCTGTGATACTGCAAAACCGTGTTGCCTCCGGAGCCGAAAATAGAGAGAGGTTGAATGCAGATCATTAACTATGCCTTTGTCATAAGAGGTTGGCATAAACTCTAATGCCCTCTTTATCTCCTCTTTAAAGTGACTGTCCAACCCTAGCCTTTGTATGTCATCAATCAGTTGGAGCTGAATTATGGGATCTGATACCCTAAGCATATATTTCATGCATTCCTTCAATTCTCCTATGCCTCTCGCGCTTCTTTTGTCCTTTGAAAAAAAAAAAAAAAAAACATTGTAATTAAACTGCAATAATAAATTGTGAGACTGCATTTAAAACCGTTAAAATGACTAAGTGTAACAATAATACTAATGATAAAATAGGCTAAGGCTCCGTTTGGATATGAGTTGAGGTAGATTCTGTGTTTGAAAATCTAAAAATTACGAGACTCAGATTCAAACATATTTTTAACGTTTACCTTTTCAAACTACCATCTTTCTTTTTCAAGCAAAAAAATCTTGCGGTTAAAAATTTAATAAAATAACACAATATTATAAAAATCTTAGCGTTTCAATTACACATCTAAACATAAAGCGTTTGGATGTGAGGTTGAAATGCTAATATTATTATAATCTTATATTTCAAACTCAGCTTGTGAAAAACAATGTTTTATTAGAATTTCAACCGCAAGATTTTTTTGGTCTAAAAAAGAAAATTGTGATTTAAGTGTTTGGATATGAGTTTTAGAATTTTTAACTTTTCAAACACAAAATCTACTTAAACTCTCGTATCCAAACGGGCCCAAGTGTAACAACGCTCCTAAACTTAACTATAGAACGAGCTTCCAATGACTGTACGAAATCATGACCCCAAATGTCTGACTGATAGTTCGCGGACCGCCTCGCATTCTTCTGCCTTGATCCGTGGCCACCGGAGGCGTCGTTGTAAATCACCGGTCGAGGAGTTCTCGATGGCGTCGTCGTCAGCCGTCTTTCACGCTTCACTGAAGCATTAATGAGAGGAGGGACCGATGAGAAAGGACAGCCGACGAAAGCCATGAAGAAGGCACACACGCAGACGCACAAATGAAAGGGGCTTTGTATGTTCTTTATATAGGGAGGCGTGAATTTGTGGTACACAAATCGAATTTGAATAGATATCTCTCTTGAAATATACCTTATTAGATGTAACTATTAAAGTGATTCCACATATAAGAGAAAATGATTATCATATGTGCACTCAGTTTGGCCCACGTGGGTGGCTAGAAACCATATAATTTTGAGTGTTGATCTACTCAGTTTTTTTCTCAATTCAAAACACAACAAACCTATATATCTCGTTATAGATTCAGTGAAACATATACCTTATTAAATGATGTATATATCTCACTAATTTTTTTTTTACACTTACTAAAAATAGGTTCATTCAATTCAAAATAGAGCGATATGCACTTTTTATTAAAACGTATACCTTATTAGATGATGTTTATTATTTTGTTTTAAATAAAAACATGTGAGGTCTGAGTTTTAATTGATGAATGTGATTAAGTGTATCATTTTTCTATAATTTTTAAGGATCAAAGACAGAAATGGAGAGAACACATGGGAGATGGAAAAGGGT
The DNA here is from genome assembly GCA_030737835.1 of Acorus gramineus. NCBI lineage: Eukaryota > Viridiplantae > Streptophyta > Magnoliopsida > Acorales > Acoraceae > Acorus > Acorus gramineus. The sequence continues at coordinate 472,107 of JAUJYN010000054.1, read as the reverse complement.
CTTATTCAAGGTTGGGAGAAATACTGTGTGTGGGTGACTATCATACGTTTATCATATGGGGAAATGATTATCATATGTTTATAATGATGCACTGTGTGTGGTCCAAGTGGGTGACTTGAAATCAGGTCATTTTCAAAGATCAAAGACGGGAAGGGAAGCGGGGAACATGTGGGAAATAGCAAGGTGTCTCATTCAATATTGGACAGCACATCATCCCAAAGTTGAGGTCCAATTTGAAAGTCTCAATTAGATGTTATTATCTTATTGGTTCTCAATTTAATTTTTTAAAAAGATAAAAATTGAAAAGAAAATACTATCTTTTATTTAAGTTTGAATTTTTCATTATCAAAAAAGCACTTTTTTTATTCTTTTGTCATCCACCACTTCAAAAATCTATTCCAGCTGGCCTCCTCATCTCCAACGATCGGTGTCACCACTTTTAGATTCCTCTCGTCGCCCTCTATTACATGAGAGGTGGATCAACTACCTTTCGAGCCCTCCTCCAGCCTCCACCTCATTCGATCTTTACCTCCACTTTTTTTTTTTTCAAATACAGCTACAGATACAGATGAATATATTAGAATTTCAGATATAGATGAGTATATTGTTTTTTTAGATACAGATACAGATTTGTATATAGTTATATATTAGTTTTTTTTAGATACAAATATATCTAAAAAATTTCAGATACAATCATCAGATGTATCTTACGCACATTATTCATTTTTATATTTGAGAAAAGTGATTTATAAACATGTATGTAAATCCGAATAATATGATTTATTTATTAGATAATGATTTTCACAAATGTATGTCAAAATCGTTTATGATGATCCATATTTGTTTATCTGTTGCATCTAAAAATCATGTTTTACACATGTATCTGAATCATTTTGATTAATCTCGAAATGGAACATCAAATTTTAAATACTATATGCCACCAACTAACAATGTTCAATAAGAGTTGATTTTGTTTTAAATTCCATAGGAGTGTTAAATAGTGTATTATTCCCTTTCATTTTATAATTTAGCATATGTTAAATTGTAACAAATATTTATATGTATCTGAAATTAGTGTAGTGTATCTGAAAATTATCCGTTGTATATGAAAACATGTTTAACACATGTATCTGAATCCGATTGAATAATGTCAAAATTCAAATAAAACAATTTTGGTTCATATGCTAATAAGGCATTGTTTTGATGATTAATAAATATCATTAAATATACATGACAAAAACAAATTAAAATTTTATCGACTTACATTAATGAAATTATTAAAAACAAACAAAATATACGAAACACAATATGCATATATTATCCAGATACACATTTCATGTATCTAAAATTATAATAAAAAACTTTATATTAATCAAATGTATATGAGTTGAGTAATGATTGTGAAAGATTAAACATGCTCAAAGATTCAATATGTATAATTATACACATATACAACATCATAACCGATTTTACATATCGTAAACAAACACAATGTGCATGTATTATTCAGATACACCTAACATGTATCTAGATTCAAAATAAAAATTATATCTGCAGGAATGTAAATGAGGCTTCAAAATGAATGTAAAAGATTAAACAACCTTAACTCAGATCAAAATATATTATTTAGATTGAATTGGCCTAACATGAAATGATAACAATTGATTGCACCACATATAGTTCACTTGGTAAAAAAATAAATGAAATTCCTCACAAAAACTAAAATCGAATTTTTGTTTTCCGTTCAATGTCACACATGACAAATCGATCTATAATTTCGTATAAACAATTTATTTCAATTGAATTGATTTTTATTAAAAAAAAAAAAAAGAACAACAAAATATGATGAAATCGTAACCGCCTCCATCAAATAAGGGATATGTTGTCACATTAAATGCAGGTATGACAATTAAGGATAAATGAGAAATTTCAACCTTACCACCTCATAGGGTTTGGGATATGCTCAAAAATCATGATTGTTTTTTTGGAGAAACTGTTCAAATACCCATTGACTAAGGGTCTAATTTCTTTTCTACCCTCAGACTTTTTTTTATTTTTTATTTACCCCTGAAATCTGATCTTTTTATTTTTTTGCCCCTAGACCTGTGCCACCTCATTTTTTATACCTAAATCATCCCCATCTATAAATTAGTATTACATTTCTGTAATTGATCGTTACATTTCTGTAATCAGTTATTACATTTCTGTAATTTACATATCCTTAGTTTAGTTTTATATATGATATTACATATTTGTTGTGTAAATTATAGTTTTTGTAATTTCTGTTGTAATTGTTATAAGAATAATAGAAGATGTTACATTTCTATTATGTAAATAGCAGATTATGTCATTGGGCATCACATTGGTAGTTTTTATTGTAGTTGTTATGTAAATGTTAGTTTCAGTAATTGTTAAGTACATGGATCAAGAAGTAATTTTATTAAAATATTACAATTGTTCATAAATTTTCAGTTCAAATTTATGCTATTACTAATTTTGTTCATATTGCTAAATAAAAATTTATTTAAGTATTTGAGTGTTGTATTTTTTATATAACTTGAAAAACCCGTTCTTCGTTATGAAGTACATTAAATGTCTAGTTCGATAAACTTGTTTCATTTTGTCCAAGAGGACATGAAGAGGATTAAGGGGGAGATAACAATTAATCATTAAGATTTGAAGAAAACGCCGTAATTCAAATAATTGATGTATCTATTTTAATAAAACTTTGAGATTGTATCTATAACAATTTTGTGTACACTAAATGCATTTACAGATGATAATGTAATGACATTGAGAATGTATATATGACCATTTTGTGTATAAACGTATTTGCGTACTTTAATATTTTTGTATATAATTATTAAATATCTGTAACTATGTGTATAATTTCTGTATGTATCACATTATATTTCTGTATTTCTGTAACTCTGTCTGTAAGGGATAGTTCGGGTATTATAAAAATTCAGGGGCAAAAACAAAAAAAGACCATATTTCAGGGATAAACAAAAAATTAAAAAAAAAAATTCAAAAACAGAAAAAAAAAAAAACCTTTAGTCGAGGATATTTGAACAATTCCCCCATGTTTTTTTTATGAGGCACAAGTGAAATAGATTTTAGACTTATCTGGTGGTCTCATAATTTGATCCTTCGTTGGCCACAGATGGAACAGAAAAACAAAAAAAATAACAAAACTTATTTAGCACCACACAAATGATATACTGAACGATCAATCACCCAACACCCAGATAAAACAACAAAAACTAAAGGACAGTATTTGAACAATTCCCCCGTGTTTTTTTTTATAAGGCACAAGTGAAATAGATTTTAGACTTATCTGGTGATCTCATAATTTGATCCTTCGTTGGCCACAGATGGAACAGAAAAACAAAAAAAATAACAAAACTTATTTAGCACCACACAAATGATATACTGAACGATCAATCACCCAACACCCAGATAAAACAACAAAAATTAAAGGACAGTATTTGAACAATTCCCCCATGTTTTTTTTATGAGGCACAAGTGAAATAGATTTTAGACTTATCTGGTGGTCTCATAATTTGATCCTTCGTTGGCCACAGATGGAACAGAAAAACAAAAAAAATAACAAAACTTATTTAGCACCACACAAATGATATACTGAACGATCAATCACCCAACACCCAGATAAAACAACAAAAACTAAAGGACAGTATTTGAACAATTCCCCCATGTTTTTTTTATGAGGCACAAGTGAAATAGATTTTAGACTTATCTGGTGGTCTCATAATTTGATCCTTCGTTGGCCGCAGATGGAACAGAAAAACAAAAAAAATAACAAAACTTATTTAGCACCACACAAATGATATACTGAACGATCAATCACTCAACACCCTGATAAAACAACAAAAACTAAAGGACAGTATTTGAACAATTCCCCCATGTTTTTTTTATGAGGCACAAGTGAAATAGATTTTAGACTTATCTGGTGGTCTCATAATTTGATCCTTCGTTGGCCGCAGATGGAACAGAAAAACAAAAAAAATAACAAAACTTATTTAGCACCACACAAATGATATACTGAACGATCAATCACTCAACACCCTGATAAAACAACAAAAACTAAAGGACAGTATTTGACACCTTAGTCAAGCCTGTGACCCTATTTGGACAGCGACAAAAATTATTTCGTTACATATAACTATTTGAATATAAATAATTATATTAATAGATTAAATCATTTTTGTTTTGTTTATTTTCATATTAATAAAATAAATTAAATTATTAATAAAATAAATAATTATATTAATAGATTAAATCATTTTCTATTCGATTGTTTATTTTGTTTATTTTTATTAATAAACATATTAATAAAAATTTTGTTGTTTGATTGAAAATGAATAAGTTGTGAATAAGATGTGAAAAATGATTATAAAAAATGACAAAAAGATTTCACATATGACCTCCCTTGATTTATAAGAGATGAAGATATATAATTTAATATATAAGCTACTCTTATATCAATGAAATATATTGAATAAAATAAATAATACAATTTCAAATGAGATATAAAATATTAATATCACCTTATTCTAACATATTCTAGCATTATTTGCTATGCACGCATAGACTCCAAAATTCAATTCATTCCATGAAATTAGAGGCTCCAGAAATCAACCACCCTGAAATTATTAGTGTTATGTCTCCAATTTAATGTACCCACGTCATACGTGAAGTGATATTGGGATGAACATCTTATTGGTTGGGTTTGTTAAGATTTAATCGTAAAAAGTGTTTATTGGATTAATTAATATTTAATCTTAGGTGTTTCAATAAAGTGTAAATCTGTACAGTTAAAATAAAATATATATCTGTTACACAAGAATTTTCGTAACAGTTTCTTGGGAGCTTGTTGATATTGTTAGGATACTTACCTTTTAAGTATTTATAAAACTTTATAATCATGATAAAATTTGGAGAAAAAAAGTAGAGATCTACATAGATAAATAGAGGGGCAGCTTAGAAAGGGAAAAAATGACATGTCCAACACTGTATGCTTTTGAAAAATAAAAATAAAAACTAAACTCACCCATTTATATTAAGTACGGTTAAAAAGCTTAAGTATCTTTTTTAAAATGAAAAAAATTTGTGGAGTATACATTATGATAGCGCAATACATAATACACTATCATAGTATATAGGCAATTAATAACCAGAACAACACATACATGTTCAATGCTTGTCGGGCAACGAGATGCGGCAATATCACCAACGAAACCGAAAAGAGAATGAAAATCTTCAGGAAGAGAGATGGAGAAAGAGAGGCTTTTATTTCTTCAATATAACCATAAAATATATATGTTAGGTAGCCTTACAGGCTTTTCAATCAACCTATAAACTTAAATTCTAAAAATTAACATTTTTCAGACAATTTCTAGCATAGTGAAGCTGTTATTATTAATCCTACGGAGTGCATTAGGGATGACAATTGCTACAAAGGATTGTCAAGAGAAAATACTTTAGATTATTTTTCATAAAATTTTCCCATTTGATTTTAATACTTTTCAAACTTAAATTATAAATAAATTTCTTCCCCAACACCCCCTCTGTATAATTTTTTATTTTTATTTTGATAGAGAAGAAATATAGGAGCAATCTTATTGATAAGATACAACAAAACACACACATCAATCATCAATTTCTTAATCGTCATGATTAACTTTAAATACATATCAAAAAATGAAATGAAAGAGGTCACCCTCTCTCACATGTCAGAGTTCAAATCAAAATTCCCATTTTTCATCCATATCTGCCATTCTGACCTTCAGTCTCTGCAAAATCATAGAATCTCAAACCATCTGAAGCCACTTTAAGGAAGAACTACAAATCTCATCTGAATATGAACAATATGGTCATGGTTCTCAAAGTCTCTGACTTTTGGTCTATAATTCTATAGGTCATTCTAAAAATTAACATCTCAAATATAATTCAGATAACAGTGTGTGACACAAATTTTATCCATCATCCCTCCCAGACTTGTTTTCGAAACTCGTAGACAAATTTTCTTTTTGACAAGGAACATCTCATATACTCCTGTTGTCACATCTTCTGTGCATCAGCCTACTGGATGAGCAAGAGAAAGGTTAAATTCAAAATCCATTACCTATATCTTATCAAAAGAAAACATCAACACCATGATGAAAACTCTCATACATGTTCAATATGTATCCTACATTCCTACCACGTCTTTCATTACGAGATAGCAGAGTGACAGATATCTCTGATCAACCAAGTCCTTTTATAAAAGCCATGTATAATAGTGTTATTAATGGTTAGACTAATGAACCTATAGCTCTAACAAAATTGATACCTAGTTTGCCTCTACATGGCTTCACCATCAACATGTATAAATCATGTCGTTTTAGCCTACGAGGCCCGCTTCTTCCTTTTCGAAAACATGAGCAACAATAAATCTAAACCTTTGGCTGATAAATGAAGCATGTTTCAAAAAAAAATGGATAGAAGATTTCTAGCAATTTGGCACTGGTAAAGAAGGTACATAAAGGAGATTATATCCCACCACAAATTCATGATCTCCTTTGGTTATCAAACATGTAAGATTATGAATTTTGATCATCATTGAAAAATGGGCTTAAAGCTTGCTAATAGGAGCACCACATTTGGGCATGATAATGAAGAGGTGCATAACATCTGGCTTTACTGTAAAACAGGAGAGCTTTTTGGAATGCATCCAGAATGTTATATTTCATAAGGCAATATCAAAAGATGAAGTTAAAATCATGCATCTACCAGATCAAACCCCACTAAACTCAAATTTGATGGAAGTACAGTAGAGAGGCACCATCTTGGATTGGTGCGGTTCCAAGTAACTACGGGGAAGTGCAGTTAGGTTCAATCTCTTTGAGCATTGTAATCGAATCCTCTGAGGGTGAAGTTTGAGGTCTACAATGTCTGAGGCAGGGAGAGGATTATGATGAACGAAACAATTGCTTCAATCAGGCTTGATACTGCCAAATCGGTAAGCAGAATGTTTCAATCACAGAGACTTGCAGTCGGAATTAAAAAATAAACACATAAGTAGAATGGTGACAGATTTTCAATTCATCATACTGAAAGGTCTGCTAATGACAAGGAAAATGAATTAGCCAAAAAATGGCTGAAAAGTTCTATAACTCCACATAATTAAATATTTTAGTAATTAAGTTTACCTCCAAACTCATATCTCATGAGTTAGTTTTAAACATTAACCTTTATTTCTGATGTGTTTCTTTTCATTTTCCAATGAAAGTAATAAATTTACATATAAAAAATTGGACCAAAACCACAATGTCCATCTAGGGCTATGTGCCTATGATCTGTGAACCATTGGGCTGCCTTAAACATCTTTCTTATAAACACTTGAAGAGGAAGCCGTTCAAACTCCTACAGGGTTTTAAAGAGCAGCTAGGCTAACCCATGTTAAAAAAAAATAGCTCAACACCACAAGCAAGTGATGCTCACAATTGAGCATGTAAGCCAGGTTTGATGAAACCGGATAGACAGCAAACTTCCAGGATCATCCTGATTCTCAAATGAGAATACAAGGAAAAATGGAATGTATAAATTGGGAGGTCAACGTTAGGCATAGTTGTTTGGGCGGCTAGGCGAGCCTAGGCGGTGGCCAGCCGCCTAGGCGGTGCTTAATTACATTTATATGTTATCAAGATTACTATAATTTTAAAAATGTGAATAACCTTCAACTAAAAATTAGAATGAAACAAAAAAGAAGAAAATAGTCATTGCAACAAGCCAACAACTAAAAAACCATAGTTCTAAAACCATCAACCACCGAACAAACTTACAAAACTAAAAGATCAATACTTTCAAGCGAACAAAATAAAAAAAATACTACAAAAACTAAAATTTCATGATAAAGAACTTCTCAGTCACTGTCCAAGTCTAGAATCCTTGACTCAATAATGTCATCACGATCTTTGTCGTCACAATCACAAGCAACTCCATGTTCCTCATCCAGCTCCTCATCGCTTAACCATTCTACTTCATCTTCTTGAATCTCACCTCCAATATTTCCCAATGGCATTTCATCAACAACTTCCTTACCACGAGCATTTCTAGAACTAGAAGAACCAAAATCTCTACCACTGTATCTATTTGATGAGACATTTCTTCTTGATCAATTTCGCCCTTCAAATGCACTGAATGCCTCATCCACATCATCCCATGTTAGATCATCACCCTCTTCATATACCAAATCATCAGGATCCTCTCCAATCATCCATTCACAAGTCCAATCCAGCTCATCAAGGACAATGGGATCATAGCTACCACTCTTCTCCCTCCTCTCTTGAAACCTTGCTTGAAGGCGTTAGTTGAACTTAATAAACACTAGATCATTGAGTCTTTGTTGTTAAGTCTATTCCTTTTTTTAGTGTGAATCTGAAAAGAAAACAAAAAATAGAATGAAAAAGAAAAGTAAAATCTAAATTTTTTCTAGCATAAATTTAAGACTAGGGAAATTTCAAATAATAATTTAACTTACAAAGTCAAATGTTGCACAGCCAGAAAAAGTGCAAGAAAGGCCCAATATACGCATTGCAATCTATCTAAGCTCTGGAGTACTGGATCCATGAGTACTCCACCAATCCACTAACCCCCCGTTTGGGGTGTGACATAAGGTTATTCGCCCTTGATAGCTATATTGGGATAAATAACAATCCATGCTGAATAGATAAATTTTTGTTTGGTTGTCTTTTCTGTTATTCTCATTGGGAAACGTAAAATTGATCTTTGTGTTGTTTGATTCACATTGGATAAAGTAAGGACAAGTGGTAGATAAGAGATGAATAAGAGTTTATGACTTTTTAAATGACAAAAATACCCCTACATAAATTATTTGTGTTTGGGAATAAGTATGAGAGATGTGTGTGATATGATAGATGTGACAGTTTTTGGAATGTACAGAGAGTGTTAGGTTAGATAAATTTTTTAAAATGACAAAGAAGGGTATTTTTATCTATCGATATAGATAAGCCCTGATAAGCAATTCTAGTTTTTTTTTAGAATAGTTATCAGACCTTATCCTAGCTTATCCAGACATAGCTATCAATGTTTATTCTAGCAAAACAAACAATTTTTTTTTGTTATTCTCTTCTATTCTTCTATGACGTGCTTATGTCCACCCCAAACGGGGGGTAAAAGAATATTTAATTATCAGTTATTCAAAATTTGAAAATTTTAATTTCAAATTTTTTTGTATATTGAAAAAATGAACTTACTGGGTTGTTTCTTGTCACGAGTTCTAATCGCAAGGTTTCTACTGAATGATCCTCTAACATGCATGCATTCAGTCATTTGTTGCTTAATCTTCTCTTGCTCTTCTATGTTGTCCACTAATCGCTCAAGGACATCTAAGAAAGCTCCTTCAAATTTCGCAACTGCACTGCTTCTGCACTTTTCTCCTTAGCTGGGAAATAAACGTTGGGGTTTAGAAAAAATGCTGTTGAATGGAGAGGTCGATGCATTTGTGAATACCAACATCTATTCACAATGTTGAGAATAGGACCATATTGCCCATCTTTGTGTCCAAAGTTATCCATAATCCTCTCTTTTGCTGTCTCCATCGCAGAATATAAATAACCCATTGCAAGTTTTTCATCAGCATCCACCAACCTTAAAACCTTAAGAAGAGGTTGTGATGCCCTAAGTAAATCTGCAACCCCATTCCAAAATATCTTCGAGAGGGCAATCTCAACACATCTCTTCCCTTGTGCATATTTCGCTAATTTGCCCATGTTCCATTGAGGCGATACAAATAATCGCCGCAATTCATTCTTGAATTTATACAAAGATTGTAAAGTCAAGAATGCAGTAGAACTCCGCACCTCACGAGCTCCTTTTGTTTTGTAAACTCAAGCATAGAATGGTGAAGTTTGGGGTGTCTATAGATGAATGTCGTCAACCTTCTTCCTTGAGAAATAACACTTTTACTTCCTTTTATTTTTCCTATGCCCTCTAGCATCAAATCCAAATAATGTGCAGCACATGGAGTCCAATATAGCTTTTTTCTTTTCTCCATCAGCAATTGCCCTGCTTTGACACAATATGATGCATTGTCGGTGACAATTAGGATCACATTCTCCTCCCCCACTCTGTCAATAAAATTATCTAACAATTCAAACATAAAATTCGCATCCTGCCTATGTGCTGTCACATCCATTGCCTCCCAAAAATATGTGCCTTCTGGACAATTCACAAGGAAGTTAATGAAGCACCTCTCTCGCTTATCTTTCCACCCATTCAACATAATAGTGCACTCATATGTCCTCCAATGCTTCTTGTACTCTTCCAACTGGCCCTCTGTCGCTTCTTTCTCTTTCTTCAATAAAGGCAGTCGCAGATCATGATAACTTGGAGGAATGTAGCCCGGCCCGAATTGTCCAACGGCTTCCATCATCTCTTCAAAACTGACTAACTTAGCAGCATTAAAAGGAATGCCAGCTTGATAGAACCATCTAGCCACATATCTATCCACTCGCTCGCGATCTTCTTTTTTGTATCTATTATCAAGTGTAACTTGTACTGGCTTCTTTCCTTTTCTTCTTTCAGCTACTACATCTTCTGGTTTCGATCTTACAAAAGTATCAATTGGTCCTCTCATTTGCGGTTGCTTTTTTCCTTGAGGTGCACCACTTTTTTTTGGAAGATTGTCCTGTACCTTTTTTAGAAGCCTTTGACCCCACTACTTCACAATCTGTATCTTCTTCATCATTCTCATCAAGTGTATCTGGTTTTCTCTTCTTGTTCTTCATCATGTAACTGTACATTTCAGATGATATCTCTGTTGTTGTCTTGGGACACTTGGTAGTATCCGGAAAACCCCCAACAAGATTTTCCTTTTGCCTCCTAATTCCTCCCTTCTCGATACATCCACATAGTGCACATTGCACCGTGTTCTTGTCATTAATATCAGGCTAAAAGCCATACTTCCATCCAGGATCATTTGATTTTGCTTTTCGTTTAGGATCTTTATTCAACTCGTTCAAATCAACACTTGTCATTCTGTATAAATATTAAATAAGTAAATAAAAAAAACAGAATAATGAAAAATTTAGAAAACATGTCATATTATTTTTTTTTTATAAATTCATGAACATTTTGCATATATATTACATTTATATAAGTATTATAAATCAGATGTAATCAGATATAAGAATAAATCAGTACAAAATTTTTTATACTGTGATATTGTGTACATTAAAAACAAGATAGTGTGTGATGACAAAAGCATCAAGTTTTAAAAAATAATTATAAGTGACGCCAAAACATAAGTATTAAAATAATTAAATAGTGAGGTGATATTTAATTCATGACAAAGGGAACCATTAGGAATGGGACGCAAAAAAAGTTTACTGCATTGTCCATGTCCCTTTAAAACCCTGGATTTGAAATTTTGTTAATTAAACGTATAAGTTCAGGTTGGGTCAGGTTGCCCAATCGCTCAATCTGAGCCCAACGCTTAGGTCGGGTTTAAGTCTGGTAGGGCTTAAGTTAGGTCTAGTTGAACTCCTACCAGTCATGTAAACTAGCTGGACCGAGGAATGGGCTCGAGCATCATTGGACGGAGCAAATTAGGCATGCCTGGTGAATGGGTTGGTCAGGATCAAGAAACTGAAGTGCACCGTTCATGTGAATCAAACACACATGGAAAAAGAATTGAAGGAGTCTGATGCACACACAATAAGTTTTTAAAAAAGGTAAAACAAATAAAATGGTGGACATCCACTATTTTCTCAAACGAGAAATAGAATAATTGAGATCTATAAGGAAATGTTATGATCCATTTTTCTGAGGGATTAGAATAATACATGACAGTCAAGATACAATTCATCATTGGGCTCCAATTGCATCCAGTGTTTTGTCCATTGGGATGTTTAGTTACCCAAAATTTTCCAACACATTGGCTTATGGACTGATCTCATCCTCTCTAAAATCTCCACTTACCCCCAGCCATCATACCACTTTGTCGCATTCACCCTTGCTGAAACAATTTCAAAACAGCTCATCTTTGTTCTTTTGCAATGAAAAACAGATCCAAGTATCCTAAGCCAATAAAAAAATCACGGCACCAAGTGTCTATCCAGAATTGAATTGTCACCATAACCCCAATCACGATCTACATGCCAACTACACTTCTCTTTCTAAAACATCACACACTCCTTTAAATCAGTAAAGCTTTAGATTAATCTTATTGACATTGTCTTCTTTATGCAGAAAACAGTCAAAATTACTGCTAGTCTGGGGGAAAAGTCACCAGATTGGCTGACTTTAGCTGAAAATCTTTGTAAATGAACAAACCAGAAAGGGGTGGTGGGGACATTTCACTCAATGGCCATTATAAAGGCCAATTTTACTAATCCTCCACTCTGCATCAACACATAAATGTGCATCATATAATTTTTCATTAAGATGATACATCGTATTGCCATATGTAAAATCAGGAACAAACACATGGTTCTATCTGTAAAACAGAAGGAACAATCATCAAACACACTGAAAGATAGAAATCCATTTAAGAACAAATCTAACCCGAGCACCAGAAATCAACAGCCAATTCATAAAATTTGGCACACAACCCACCCACACATGCAAATACTTCATCTTGGTATTACACAATGAAACAGGAGCAAAAATGCATGACATATAATAGCTCACATTACAACAGATATCAAGAACAACCACAAGAATAACAATTCAATCCCATATTAACAAACAAAAATTAAACAACAAAACATTCACAAAAAACACGTACCTAAATCAGTGCTTCCCAAAACCATTCATCCCCACCACCGCCACCGAATCACCCCCTCCCGCCGCCTCCTCCACCCCATTCGCCTCCGAACCAATCCCCTCCACCGCCTTCTCATCATCCTCATCATCCGAATCCAAAGTAAACCTCGACGGGCTCTCCACGACCCGCATCTCCTCCCCCAAAACCCTATACCTCCCCCTCCCCAAACCCCCCTCCCTCGCCTTCACCACCAAGGCATAATACCCAACCCCGGCAGCCACCAAGACCGCGAGATGCAGATCGAACTGCAGCGTCGCGATCGCCCGCCCGCGGTGGTACTCCGGGTGCCCGACGCACCGGATCGTGAAATCCCCTCTCCCCCTCTCGTGCAACTTACACCCGTGCGCGATGGCGGGGGTGAAGAACGAGACCCCCATCTGAATGAACCACGTCCCCTGCGCGACGAGGCCGGCGGCGACGCCGACACGGGGGTAAGGGGAGCGGGGGCGGGAGATCTTGATCGCGAGAGAAAGGAGACAGAGGGAGATGGGGACGAGGAGGAGATCGAAGTAGCGATTCTCGACGCCGGAGGGGTCGAGGACGCGGAGACGGAAGAGGAGGAGCTGGAGGAGGAAGGAGAGGAGGGCGGTGAAGTCGAGGAGCTGGGGGGGGAGGGGGAGGAGGGAGAGGAGGGAGTGGAGTAGGAAGAGGAGGGAGACGGGGAGGAGGGAGAGGGAGAGGGGGAGGGAGGAGGGGTGGGGGTGGGGGTTGAGGAGGGAGAGGAGGGAGGAGAGGAGGGAGAGGGAGGAGAGGAGGGCGGCGGAGAGGGCGGCGGAGAGGCGGAGGGTGGGGGTGGGTGAGGGGTGGGAGTGGAGGAGGCCGGTGAGGATGAAGAGGAGGCCGGCGATGGTGTAGGTCAGGAGTCCCATCGGTGGGTTGGGTTTGATTGCGTTGAATTGTTTTTTTTCTTCTTTCTTTTGTGTTCCTCGGATCGGAATCGGATGCAGCAGCCGCTGAAGAGTCAATCTGAGGCAGGTGTGGGTGGGGTTGTTGACTGAAATTTGGTCAACACGAATCGTCTGACTTTTTCTTGGAAGTGCACGTAAACATATCAAAAGACCTATAATCCACCTTGAGCTGTAAAACGGGTCGTGTCGTATCGGCCCGGCCAGCTAAATAACCGGACTAACAGGCTAACAGACCAGCCTGGCCCAGCCTGCTTCATGTGACCGTACCGTGTCTACACGGCACGGCACGGGCAGTAGGGGGTCAGCCCAGCACAGCCCTCCATGCCAGCCCTGCGGGCCAAACGGGCCGGGCCCATTGATGGGCCAACGGGCCGGCTCATTTAAATGTCTATTTTTTAAAAAAATTTAAAGTTCAATATTTAATTCCATGTTTAATTTACTAGTTCCTTTAAGTTAAAAAAATAAAAAATATATACATAAATCATTCATGAAAATTGAAAACTAAAAAGAGTTAAGAATACAAATATTTATTTGATTGAATATTGAATTTCTTGAGTACATGAACAATTGAACATTAATTAAATAAATGATAAAATGAATAAAAAATACACAAATAGTACATTGATGAATAAAAATAAATTATACAATTCTTAAAAAATACATTGACAAATACAAAAAATTAATATAACATAAAAGGTGAGTAATAATTGCATCACTATAATTTTTAATACATTCCAACTAGATTGGCACCTATTAAAACTATCAATCACTTGCAACTCACCTTTCAAAAAATTAAAAAAATACAATAATGAGAAGATTTATATGTGAAATCTTCATTGATCATCATCTATGTTGAATTTTGTAAAATCCACATTAAGACTATCTACAAATTCTTGATCTCTTTCATCAGCATCACTCCAATCCTTCAGACAAATAAGTAGTGGAGGAGTAGCGAGATTTGTGATTGAATTGATGAAGAAATAGGTGAATGGGATGGGGTATTTATAGGTAAAGTTTGGGTGAAAATTACCCCATATACCCTTGAATATAGTTGTTTTTTGTTACGGAAAACCTCCCCAAATAGATCTAGGTTTAAGGGTTTGAGAGAGAAGACGAACAAATCAAACAAGCAATCACACAGAAGACAAGGAATTTACGTGGTTCGGCAAATTGCCTACATCCACGGGCGGCGGTGATGATTTTATTGAGAAGAATTGTCTATATGTGCCTCACAATATTTTGTTTTCCTCAAGAACATATATAGAGGAAACAAACAGTCTAAAGAGGAAACAAACAAATTTAGAAACAAACAAATTTAGTGATCTCAAGAATCTTAGAGACAGATTTCACAATCTCCAGAATCTTAGAAATATATTTTGCAATCTCTAAATATATTTCTCAATCTCTAAATATATTTCCACCATGACTTCTAACTTTGGGCCATAGAAACTACAAATCTCCACCTGGCACTAAGTTCCGAAGTCATACCAGCTTCCTCTTTCACATCATCTCCTCATCACCGCATCACCGCCGCCACCGCCTGCTCATCCGTGTAGAACATTGATCAAGTTCAAGCAATGCTCGAACTTGACCCCTGGAACCGCCTTAGTCATCATATCAGCTGGATTATCCTTTGTATTAACCTTTTCAAAGAAATAACTCCATCTTCGATAACTCCACGTACAAAGTGATATCGTATGTCAATGTGCTTGGTGCGGGCATGGTGTACCGGGTTTTTCGCTAAATGAATAGCACTTTGACTATCACAGTAGACGTCAACAATCTCCTGAGAGATACCCAAATCACCAACTAGGCCTCGTAACCACAAAGCCTCCTTCACCGCCTCTGTCACAGCCATATACTCTGCCTCCGTGGTAGAAAGCGCAACTGTAGGCTGTAACATAGATCTCCAGCTCACCGGTCCTCCCGATAGTGTAAACACATATCCTGTCATAGACCGTCGCTTGTCCAAGTCACCTGCATAGTCCGAATCAACATATCCACTGATTTGAAATCCACTAGTCCTGCGGAACTCCAGTCCTACATCCAAGGTACCCCGAATATACCTCATGATCCATTTCACTGCCTGCCAATGCTCCTTTCCAGGATTCGCCATGTATTTGCTCACCACACTGACTGCCTGTGAAATATCGGGCCGAGTGCATACCATTGCATACATCAGGCTACCAACGGCACTCGCATAAGGAACATGAGTCATGTACTCACGCTCCTCATCTGTTGATGGAGACATACTACCCGAGAGACGAAAATGAGCAGCCAGTGGTGTGCTTACCGCCTTAGAAGTTTGCATACCGTATCTTGAAAGAACTTTATCAAGATAACTCTTCTGTGCTAAGCGTAACTGGCCTTTCTGTCTCTCCCTATGTATCTCCATCCCTAGGATCTTTCTTGCAGAACCAAGATCCTTCATCTCAAACTCCTGACTGAGTTGAGACTTCAGCTTGTTGATCTCTACCATGCTCGAAGCAGCAATGAGCATATCATCAACATATAAGAGCAAATAAATGAATGAACCAACCTCGAGTCTCCTGAAGTAGACGCAGCTATCATACTCGCTCCTCATGTATCCTTGGTTGATCATAAACGTGTCAAACCTCTTGTACCACTGCCTTGGCGATTGCTTCAGTCCGTACAATGACTTCTTCAGTTTGCACACTAGGTTCTCCTTTCCAGCAACTGTAAACCCCTCGGGCTGACTCATGAAGATTTCCTCATCCAGATCACCGTGTAGAAACGCCGTTTTGACATCGAGTTGCTCAAGCTCCAAGTCAAACTGTACTACAATACCTAACAAAACACGGATGGAAGTATGTTTAACAACAGGTGAAAATACCTCATTGTAGTCTATCCCTTCCTTTTGAGCATAGCCCTTGGCTACCAACCGCGCCTTGTACCTTGTGCCACTACACTCTGGAGAGCCTTCCTTCTTCTTGTACACCCACTTGCACCCTATGGCTCGCTTCCCCTTGGGTAGTTCTGCAAGTACCCAAGTCTGGTTCTTGTGAAGAGACTCCATCTCCTCTTCCATGGCTGTCTTCCATTCCCTGCAAAAGGAATCTTTTGCTGCTTCTCTGAATGAAGACGGTTCATCACCATCGATGGTTAGTGCATACGCCACCATGTCCTCGAACCCATATCGAACCGGTGCCCGGTGTGTCCTTCTGGATCTGCCTTCCACTAAGGACTGCTGCTGTGGTTGTTGCTGTTCCTGAACCTCTTCGTCAACCTCCGCTGACGGACTTGTGGGAGTTTCCAACTCAACCTCAATAGCATCATCCATCATCCCTCCTAGAGAATTACTCTGCTTACTAGAAGTTTGTAAAGCAGACTCATCGAATGTAACATCTCTGCTGATCACGAGCTTGCGTTCCTCAGGACACCATAGTCGGTATCCCTTAACGCCCTCTGCGTAGCCCAAGAAGATTGACTTCTTTGCCTTTGGATCAATCTTACTTTCTCTGATGTGAAAGTAAGTGGGACATCCAAAGATCCTCAATGCACTATAATGTGCAGGCTTCCCCGACCACTTCTCAATAGGACTCTTGCACTCTATAGCTGTCGATGGAGATCTATTCACAAGATAGCATGCCGTGTTGACCGCTTCAGCCCAAAGCTCTCTACCCAAACCTGCGTTGGATAACATGCATCTTGCCCTTTCAAGTAGGGTCCTATTCATCCGCTCTGCCACTCCATTCTGTTGGGGTGTGTTCTTCACCGTGAAATGTCTAGCGATACCGTTGACCTTACAAAACTCCAAGAAAGGTCCATACGTGTATTCTCCACCATTGTCGGTCCTCAACCGCCTGACCTTCCTTCCCGTTTGATTTTTCAACAACGCCTTCCACTTCTTGAAGATCTCAAACACCTCATCCTTACCCTTCATCATATAAATCCATACATAACGAGAATAATCATCAATAAAAGTGACAAAGTACCTTGCTCCGCCTTTCGATGGAACCTTCGATGGACCCCATACATCCGAATGGATGTAATCTAGAGTGCCCTTGGCCGTGTGAATTGATGTGCTGAATTTGACTCTACATTGCTTGCCGAAGACGCAATGTTCACAGAAGTCAATCTTCCCAGCCTTCACACCCTTCAACAAGCCTTGCTTGCTTAGCTCCGACATCCCTCTCTCGCTCATATGCCCAAGGCGCATATGCCACAACTGTGTAAGCGAGAGGCCACTGTCGCTTGATGTAGACACCGCAGCTCCACCAGTCACAATACTCCCCGAGAGAATATATAAGTTGCCAACCCGGTTGGCTTTCATCACCACCAAGGCGCCACGAACCACCTTCAGGACTCCATCATAGGCTGAGAATTTATACCCATTAGAGTCCAAGGTGCCAAGGGAAATAAGGTTCTTCTTCAGCTCTAGAACATGCCGCACCTCTGTCAATGTTCTCACGACCCCATCATGCATCTTCACCTTGATCGAACCCCTGCCGACTATTTTACAGGCCATGTTATTGCCCATCAAAATAGAACCACCATCGATCTCCTGATAAGAGACGAATCAGTCCCAATTGGGACACATGTAGTAGGAGCACCCCGAGTTTAGAATCCACGCATCTTTGGACTGTGTTTCGGAAACAATTGATAAGACGTTCTCCGCATCATCAGGACCAGATTCAGCTATACTAGCCTCCTCAATTACCTTTCCCTTCTTGTCTCGATTTAATTCAGAACAATTCTTTCTCATGTGCCCTTTCTTCTGACACTTATAACACCTGATCTCCCGCTTCCTGGACTTGGATTTGATTTATTCCTTCTAGATTCCCTCTCATCCATTCTTCCTCTCACAAACAGACCATCCGCCTGTGAGTCACTATTAGAATCCTTCTTTCTTATCTCATGTGATAAGAGTGCCGCCATGACGGTCTCCAATTCAATAGTCTCCTTCCCATAGAGCAACGTCGTCACAAGATGCTCAAGGGAATTAGGAAGAGAACATAAGAGCATTAGAGCTTGATCTTCATCAGACATCTTGTCATCTATTTTTCCTAGTTCAGAAACTAGTCTACTAAATAAATTAAGATGTTCTGCAATAGACGTACCTTCCTTCATCCGCAGTGTATAGAGTTGTCTCTTCAAGTACAGACGACCAGTCAAGGACTTCGTCATGTACAGACTCTCCAGCTTCAACCAGATTGCCGCCGCAGACTTCTCCGTCGATACGTTGGGTAAGACATCCTTTGCCAGACACAAACGAATGGTACTGCACGCTTGAAGGTCAAAGTCATCCCAATCATCATCCTTTATCGAACTCGGCTTTTTCTCCTTCCCGTCTAACGCCTTGTGAAGACCTTGTTGGATCAAGACATCCTTAACTTGGACTTGCCAGAGTCCGAAGTTAATCTTTCCGTCGAACTTCTCAACATCGAACCTCGCGTTCGAAACCCTCGCCATCTTTGAATTTTTTTCTTGAATGAACAAAACCCTAGAATTTGAAAAAATTCTAGATCCACTCAAAGAAATCCTAGATCTGAGCAATGGAATCTCAAATCTAATCAAAGAACCTCTAGATCTCACCAAGGGAAACCCTAGGATTCAGAAACCCCTGATACCAATTTGTTACGGAAAACCTCCCCAAATAGATCTAGGTTTAAGGGTTTGAGAGAGAAGACGAACAAATCAAACAAGCAATCACACAGAAGACAAGGAATTTACGTGGTTCGGCAAATTGCCTACATCCACGGGCGGCGGTGATGATTTTATTGAGAAGAATTGTCTATATGTGCCTCACAATATTTTGTTTTCCTCAAGAACATATATAGAGGAAACAAACAGTCTAAAGAGGAAACAAACAAATTTAGTGATCTCAAGAATCTTAGAGACAGATTTCACAATCTCCAGAATCTTAGAAATATATTTCTCAATCTCTAAATATATTTTCACCATGACTTCTAACTTTGGGCCATAAAACTACATTTTTTGGATGGGAGTGGGGTAATTTAGTCCACAAAGAGGGTTTTTGGGTTCAGGCGGGCCAACGGCTAGTAAACTAGCCGTTGGGATGGGCCAACGGGCCGTGCAGGCCTGTCCCAATGGCTAGTTGGACTAGCCGTTGGTGGAGGTGGGGCCCGTGGCACAAACCGTGCCGCGGGCCTAGCTGGCCGTGCCGGAAAAGGCACGCAGGCCGAGGGTTAGGCCCAGCCCGCGTCGCCACCCAAACGGGCCGGCCCACGGCACGGCCCGTGTCGTGCCTCCGTGGGCCGTGTCGGGCTAGCCCGTCCCGTTTGACACCTCTAATTATCCACGGTAGCTCCCTGAGTTAAACTTTCGTTGACAGATAATAAATATTTTGTAAATATTTCGTTTTGTTAACCTTATTTGAAAACACAATATACCAAAGACACTCTTACAATGTGTTAAAAATGTGAAACATATTTTATAATGATGATTTTACCTATCTGAATTAATTATAAAACTTTATTTGGATGCATAAAATCATTATTTATAGAGGATTTTTCATATTTTTAACACATTATAGAGGGTTTTGATATACTATGTTTTTAGTCTGGATTACCAAACAAAATATTTTTCATTTGTCAATGAAAATTTAATTCAAGGGGTTATTTGGATTTATATAGGTGTTTTCAGGAGTTATATGAATTTCAAGAAAAGTTAAGGAGTTATATGAATCTCAGACAGTTTATAGGAGTTTATATGAATTTCGGAGAGTTTATAGGAGGTTATATGAATTTTTCCCTTAAAAATAAAAGGGCCATGTTCTACTCAATCTTTTTTTACAATCCAAAGTTCAGTCCTATATATATCATTAAAAATCCAGTGAAACATATGAATCGTCTAACGATGCATGTACCTTGTTAAATTTTTTTCTTACACTTACTAAAAATCGGTTCATTCTGATCAAAATGGAGAGATATGGATTTTTTATTAAAACATATACTTCACTAAATGATGTTTACTATTTAAAAAAAATATGAAAACATGTATGTTATGAGTTTTTTACTGTAAAAATGACTGAGTTTAACTTTTTGAAATAAAAATGTTACATTCATTAATTACCGGTTAGGTCATTTCGAGCCCTTACTCAAATTTATGTTTAAAATTTTATTAACAATTCGAGTAAAAGTTTCATTTGGTATGGTGTCTTCAACCATTTACTCAAATCTTTTCTTTCTCCCACTTATTCACTCATTTTTGGCCTAAAAAATAGTTGTAGAAAACTTTTAGGTAAAATTTGGATCTCCTTTGATTTGGGTAAATGTTTTGAGTCTCTCTTCATTTGATATAGGTTTGGGTTAATGGTTAAAGAGAATTTTTGTAGAATTTTTATTCAAATTTTAATTTGATATGTGTGTGATTTTTTTAGGGGAGGAGGTTTTGGTTTTTATATAAGCACAGCTCTTACATAAAAGACACGTTTTAAAGTGAAGAGTGCACTGAGGGGCAAGGCAGAGTCATACAATTGGTATTAGAGTCTATCCGCAACGTGATTGATTAGGCTTTGAACCATAAACAAGAACGTGTTGTCCCGTGAGGGGGTTGGGATGGACCAAGAGGCCAAGAGTCCAGTAAGCTCAATGAGGAGTGAGGGTGAGACAAGGTTAGACCAATGGTTTAGTCTCATATCGTCTAACGAGTGGAATGTCTAGTGTTTATATGTATACACAATTCTTACATAAAAAAAATCATGTTTTTAAAGCCGCGAGTCCAAAATCAGGGGCAAAACGGAAAGTGTTTTGTTGTATAAGTCTGGAATGTTACACTCATGATCATCTGGATGGACAACAGATATCTATATGAGCTTTGCTAAACGTCAATCTTGAAGTGCAATTGTGTGGATCTCACACTGAGCTTTTGTAATATTTTGCAAGATAGTCTTTGAGGAGCTGTCAAAGCCTAACAGTGTTACCCCTTCTATTCAGGCTTGAATAATATGTGCATCCAATCTTAGAAGATGGCATGGGTAGACGTCAAATTGGTTAACAAAAGAGATCAGTGATTGAGCATCCGAGAATAAAATAAGCTCTCTAAAGCCAAATTAAGATGCTTGAACCACACCAAGAGACATAACACTTGCCTTTGCAGTCAACGAATCCCAATTATCCATTTCTGCATCCACAGTGTGGAAGCCATCCACTTTTGCATCTAGTGAGACACCTCAAGGAAATCGAACCATCAATTTGGATCAATTTACTCTTAACCGCGTGCACTATTTAGCTTTTGAAACAAGGATTTAACAAGTATGCATTATTATTGGGCAGTATGACTTAGGATTAACATATCATCAGCAAAAATTATGTGTGCAATTGCAACAGGAAGAGCTCCCTGCATGAGATTAATATCTGGCTGGAGATCAATTAAATTCTCCATGTAAACTTCTTTCTTAATCATAATTACTTGAGTGACAAATATGAATATATAGAGGATATTGGACCCCCTTGGAGAAGGCTAATGCACAACGCAAACCAACTTGACGGAGAACCATTGAGCAAGACTGAGGTTCAAACCTAAATGATGCATTCTGCAATCCATATCATCCACCGAAAAGGCAATCCCATACAATTTAATGTTGTAGTAGACCATCCCAATGAACCATGACATATACCTTCCATCGTCTAAATATTCACATTTGCTCATTAGCAAGCATAATGTGATCCCGCATTGCCCGGTCAGGGACAAACACCCCTTATTCCGGCTGATGATACTAGGGATCACTCTTTTCGAACGGTTGCCGTCAACATCTTATGACTTGACATTATAGAGACCAATTGGCTTATATTGTAACAATGGTGAAAACAACTTGAAAAGATTGGCGAAAATCTATCTGGTCTATGAGAACTAGAAAACTCACATATGTTTGAGAGCTCACTTTATGTTCTTCCATTGTAAAAGGAACAACAAGCTCCAAAATCTTTTTTTTATTTTTATAGTGAAGGTATGCATGAACCTCAATTTTATTAGAATCAAAGTAGAAGTCCAAAGGAAAATAACATTATGACGTCCTCAAGGAGAAACTCGAAAGATCCGATCACCATTAAAACCGTGATAGAGGAGGGATCTATCGGTACTCAGTCATAGAAAAAAAAAAAAACCACCTCCAACTCCTCAATCATGAATTTGCCCTCAGAGAAAAGAACTTTTGATGCACCCACACATGAGATACCCCAGGACTTGACGAGGTGAACAACCATCTTCCAAACATTCTCAACGTGCACACTTGTTCCGTTAAACACAAAATGATTGTGAGTTAACCACAATGCCCAAGCAACCATCGGGACATAGGAATGCGCCACCTAAGCTTTTGAGTCCATTTTAGTCACTTCATCCTAGCATCTTTGCTTAAGTACACTATCACGTTGTCGAACACCTTCTGCGTCCCATATAGAATTCCACCCTCTGTGCAGATATGTGCAATCCGATTTTGAGTTTGTAGACAATGTGTTCAACTATATTTCTATTATCCTCCCGAATCCGTTGAACACTCGAGCATGGAATCCAAAAGATATTGATTTGTCTCTTCAATGCTAGTTGATTGATTTTTTATGTTGTTATTAATTACCGCAAGTGCATGGATCGTTACAAAAATATAGATTTAGCAATTAAGCGAGAAACCAACATAAAATTGTTCAAGTCAGTTTACTAATCGATTCAACTAATCAAACTAGAAGGAAAATATTGATGAAATTTTTGTTATTTTCTAAAAGAGAATATTAATATAAAAAGATAACTAATGTTTTATAATCTACCATGCAATTCTAATTTAAGAATCATATTGAAATATGAAGCTCCACCATATAACTCAATCAATATCGATGTTAATTAAATACAAATTGAAAAATAAATATTTAAAATCATACTAATTATTTCATAAAATCATTTGAAATCAAAACAATCATCTCAATATTCACATACTAGGAAGAGCATAAGATATCAAAAGAGTTAATTAGAGCATACCCTATCAAACTCTAAACCAGAGATCTTTGAAGATTTTATGATTAAAAACCTTGGTTTATAAAAACATAATATAATTAATGATCTATCTCCATTCCCTTTATAAAATCTATCAACTCAATATTCAACATGTTGAGAAAAGTATAAAATATCAGAGAACTCAATCAAAACATATTTTATCAAATCAAATACAAAAGATTTTTGAAGATAGTAATAAGAAATTTACATGAAAGGATTCAAAAGAAAATTGGAGGAGAGATTGATACTCAATAAAGCACACAATAAAGAAAATTCAAATCTAAGTATAAAATCCTAAATTAGTATTGCATAGTTTCATCTTCAATCCTAGTCGAAGATTTAATTAATAGAAGACATTGTCACGCCCCAGGGCCGGCCGACCCCGGAACGTGGCAGGTGTATATATGATATCAGTAACAAGAGTTCAACAATATACCACAAACAACAACTAAAATGACAACACAGGTAAAAGTAGGGCTGACATAATATATACACCCAATTGCGGAAGCTAAAAGACTGAGTCTGTAGTCAAAACATACTACAGACTCGATACATAATCATAAGTCCTGTGAGAGCCAACATGCCCATATATATACACAAATGAAATCCATACATAAACCAGCTAGGTGCCCAAGCACAGAATATATACATACAACTGAAAGAAGGGTGCTGATGGCCTCAAAACTCGTGGGACGCGGCGCTACCCTCTGCCGGTGTAGTCGCTCGGGAAGCTCCTCCCTTAGAGATCACTGAAAAGACAATATGCGAGGGGTGAGCCACACGCTCAGTGAATAGCACAACCCATGCATACAGTTCATATTAACCACATTTAAGCAATTCATAAGCCACAAGTGGCATAATATCACAATCCGGGGGTTCGTTCATCGCCGAACCCCATACCCTCACCCTCACCCTCACCCTCAACAGGTGACCTAGGATGTTGGGACTTAGCGGGTTGATAATCATCCATACATAATCCTGTGGGTCGTCGCATCGCCGGCCCACCATACCCTCACCCTCACCTCTCAACAGGTGACCTAGGCTCTTGGGACTGACTAGGCTGTTGGTTACCCTTGGTCCACCGATAGTCTCTCCTCACTCCGTGGTTGTTTGGCCACTCCCATGTTCAGCACAGTCCTTCACCAAAATCAGGAGGCGCCTACTAGTGGGAGCCCCTGCACGGGACAACCTGTCTAACGCCGAGGTAGTCTCTACACGGATCCGACGAGGGGAACAGAACAGCCTATCCATCGCATATGATCCACTCGAATCCGCTGACAGCACATCTCTACGACTCTAATGTCTCGAATTCCTCAGAATTCCACCAGCGCGCATAACCAGGATGCGGGGAAATAAATAAGACCAACATGGGAAAAGAGACCTTGGGAGGGTAACCTGAGGTCCCGATGTAGGACATCCGACAACCAAACGAGGAACACGGAGTACCCTAACCCGGGTCTCAATGTTAACCTCGCAAGGCCCCCTTATATTCCCTAAGCATGCCATCTATTATTACAGTTCGTATTTAATTAAATAAACCAAACTAATAGGACGCATGCACGGGTCGGGCTTTCCTAGCATGATAGCGAGGTGACATGATACATGGCTCATGCACAAAACCTAAGGGTGCAAGTCCCTATCACACAATCTAGGGTGTCATGCAATTCTACACACACACATCATGCTTACATAGATTATAACTGCAATAATTAATACAAACTATACGCCCCAGGGGAGATCGGTACACGCCCCAAAGCATGTAACGCCTCCCAAACTGGGTTGGGTTGTCCCACTCACCGGGAATCGGGTCGACGCGCGACCGTCCGTCGAGATCTGCAAGACAGGGCATTAACTGGGTAAGTAGAATCCACAAGTACTATTAAATACACAAAAATACACCACAACCCCAAATCAACACCCAACATCCCCCCGGCAACCACCCGCACGGCCACCCGACCGCCCGGGTGCACCGCCGCGCCTCAGCCCGCCGTCTGGACACGCCGCCGCACCAACCCCCGGGCTCCGCGCGACCCCTGCGCCCAGCCGCAGCAGCCCGCGCGCGCCCCGAACGCCTCGCGCCGGTCCGCGAGCACCCCGCACGCCCCCGCGTGCAGCTCCTCGCCTCGCGCGCACCTCGCGCGCACCTCCGCCGCCTCGCCGCGCCCTCCGCGCACCACTGCCGCCTCGCCGCGCCTCGCGCGCACCACGGCCGTCTCACCGCGCCCTCCGCGCGCACTCTGCACACCCGCACGCACTGCCCTCGGCCAGCACCTCACGCATGCACCACCCCTGCCCGCCAGCACCTCGCGCGACCAGCTCCTCGCGCCCAGACCAGCGCGACCAGCACCAGAAGACCCGCGCGCACTTGCGCCCAGAAGACCCAGCACGCATGCCGCGCGCATCGCCACGCTCGCCCTGCACGCTCGCTGCCTGTGCTGCCTGAGGCCCCCAGCCCGAGCACGCCAGCACTGCCAGCCCGTCCCGCGCGCCCAGCACGACCAGCCCCTCGCACCAGACCCGCGCACACCCGCGCGCACGCCACGAGCACGCACTCCCACGCACGCACTCGCGCATGCCCGCGCGTGCCCAGCCTGTGCGCTGCCGAGCCGCTGCCACTGCTGCTGCTGCCTACGCCCGAGGACAGGCCTGCCACTGCTCGAGCGCCACCACCGCCCCTCCCACGACTGCCGACCACCTTCGACCACCTTCGACCACCCTCCGACGACCCCCAAAGCCTCCGACCACCCCTCAACTCAAAAACCCCCCCCTAGCAATCATCTAACCAAGAATAGAGGGAAAAGAAGCTTACCAAGGGGGAGGAAGAGGTGACCGGGTGCTCTCCTCGCACCGAAACCCTTCTCAACGCTCCTCTCGTGCCCCGATCTACCTTGGCCTTCGAAATCAGCCAAATCAGAGGACAAAGAGGGGAGGTCGGAGAGGCTAGGATCACCGGAAACGGGATTTGAAGACACCAGTGTGTAGATCCGATCTACACTTCCCGTGCTTTAGGTTTTAGGTTTTGGAGGGGCTAGGGGGCTTGAAAGTGAGAAAAGGAGAGAGGGGAGAGAGAAAATCAAGTCGTAGGGATGATGAATAGTAACTCGGGATATTTTAGATTCCATTTATATAGTGCGCGACTTAAAAACCCGGATACGCCCCGGAACTGCGAAATTTTTGTAAACGATGCCGGAATTCGATGAAATTTTATTGAGTGGCTTAAAACGGCACCAGGACACATAATATGCAGTTAGATTTTCAATCGGAGCCCTCTAACTCGGACGATAGCTAACAGTCCAAAATTATGCGGTTCCGATCGAAAAACACAAAAATTTTAAAACTGCTAAAAATGCTCCAATGGTTGCCAATAGGCCAAAAAGTGACACATATATAACAGACATGATCAAACTTAAAAAAATAAAAATAAAAGAGACCATATTATTGAGAAATTCTGAAAATAAAAATGCAAAACTAATATTAAAATTCAAACCTAAATGAATACAAGCACTCCAAGATATAAGATGAAAAGAGAAACAAAAACAAAAGAAAACTGTTGAATCTTTCATTTCCTTCTGTTGCCTTACTCTTGGTTCATGTGTTTTTTTTATAGTCTCACCTATGAATCTCAACTATTGATTTGCAATTAAATGGATGATTAAGATTGACCTCAAACTTTCCTTATATAAGTATTTGAGCAAGTTTAGCATGTAACAGCTTTCATTCCTATCATTAATTTTCTGCAAAATCTTCGAATAACAGAATGACCCATAATATGTTGGAATTACAAAATATTTATGAAATATTGAGTAGATCTTAAAAATATCTTTCCAACACTATATTGAGGGCCTAAATTCGATGATTAAGGAAAAAGTTATGGCCAAAACTAGGTCTGTCAACAGGTTGGGTCGGGGTTGGGGTCGGGGTGGACCCGGACCCAACAAACCTGACCCGTTTGATTGTCAGGCCCTTCGGGTCAGGTCCATATCGAGTCTCGGGTCAGGTCAGGTCGGGTCGACCCATTAACAAGCCTAGGTCGGACAAAGAGAGGTTGAAGAATTTCTTAAGGGCCTACAATGGCTTCATTTTTTTTTAATAGAGTTTAGTGTATTATAAATAGTTTTTCACTATTTTGATTTTTTAATGTTTTATGAGGGAACATTTGGAATACGATTTGGATTATTATGCTTTTACGTAAAGTCAAAATATTATAAAAATATTTTAAATGTTAAAAATTTTAAATGATTATTCAATATTTAGTTACAAATGTTTGGTTAAATCATGAGTGTCAGGTTGGATCATAAATTAAAAAATCACAAAATATTTGAGTTGGGTCAATCGGGTCCAACGGGTCTATAGGATTGGGTCGGGGTAGACCCAGACCCAACCTATTTTAATTGTCAGGTCTTTCGGGTCAGGTATTTACGCCTTTTATCGGGTCAGACTTGAGTCGACCCACGACCCGTTGACAGGCCTAGCCAAAACAATGGGACTGTTAAAACATTGATGTTGAAGAATATTTAATTAGATTGATTTTTTATTCAATTTTCACCTAATTTTTTTCTAGCTGAATTTTGGATCTTTTAAAAACATCTTGATTCTCCTTCTTTTCTTTATATGCTATAGGAAATATTTTGTATCGTCATTTATCTCAATTATCTATAATAACAATTACTTATAATAACACATAAATTCTGAATATTAGTTATTATTACACATAAAATTAAGATAAGACAATTAAAATAAAGGGTTTAAATATGTAAATAATATGCTTATCACTAGTACCTTACTAGTTGTTGCAACACTCTTTTGCTTCCTATAATCGTTGATTAATGCTATCGATCAGTTCTTAAACTATGTAAAAAATCAATATCAAAAGTCAAAACTTATAAGAAATTTTAGGATTTTCAGTCATGCACTTTTATTTCACCTTTATGTAACCAAAAAAGAGGACGTGGCTCAATTGGGTACGCCTTCATACAGGATATAGTTGTATTTATGTTATATTTTTATTTAAATATCACAAAAAAAGTATTAGATTATGATTCATAGAGTTTTTTTAAGTCATGGAAAATCATGATTAGTTATTTTTTAACTTAAATAACACATTGTCTGTTTGTTCTCCTCTGTTATATGAAGAAGGAGGGCTTCCCAGTGCTCATTTGAGAGCTATGAGCACCTTCTCTCTCTTTCCTTCTCTTCTCTATTCTCCCTAAATATTTCGGACGTCTTGTAATCGAATTTCTCTTTTATAAAAGGTCTACCAGGCTTACGCCTCTTCAAAAAAAAAAAAAACACATTATCTGTTTGGTTGTATTTTTATTTATTCTCGTTAGGAAACTTATTAATCATGAAGTTTTTGTTGTTTGGTTAATCATGTTTAAGTTGTGCATAAATTTAAAATAAGATGTTAAAAATGATTTAAAAAAATAAAAAATAATTTGATATATGGTTCCACTTCCACGGCCTATAAAAGTTGAAGAAGATGATTTAACATGTGACTTTTTTTTTACTAGTGGCATATATTGAATAAACATCAATTATTATAAGGACCTGAAGTATTAATATCACCTTATTGCCAGCATATCAATATTGTCGTTTTTTTCTCTTTATTCCACCTTATTCACTATAATCTTGTTTGGGTGAAAGAATAAGGTTTCAATAGAGGTATAACAAGGAGTAAATAAGATGGAATAGGGGGGAATAAGTCCAAAAAATTATTTATTTGCAAGGAATATGTGGGTATAACAATATCATAATAAGGGAGAATAAATTGATATTGGTATTTCAGGTCTCTTTAGAATTGCGTTATTCCATGAAATCTATTTTACTAGTATAATAAGACCCACATGTCAAATCATTGTCATCACCTCTTATAAATTAATAGATAAACACATCAAATCATTTTTTTCACATTTTTATAATTTTTATCCTTGTTTTATTTACCTTTTTCTTATGATCAACCAGTTATTAGTAAGTTTTCAACTAGAATAACTAAAACCATAACAAAAAAAACAGACTTCTTTTTTTATCTATAGCGAAATATTTATTTATCCTAAAATAACTATGTTACTACCCAAATAATGGCATAGGACCGAACCTTCTCTTGGTAGGATAGGAGAGGTACCCCCTTTTTAGTGAAGAGACTTGTGTTCAAGTTTTGCTACCTGCTGATAGGGGAAGATTTGACCAAGAAAAAAAAAATTTACCAAAAAAAAAAAAACAAGGGCATAGCCCATAAAAATACTAATATAACGTGTCAAATCATTTTGAACTTTGTTACACTCGATCTATTTTACAGTCTTTAATATAATCCTATATACATTATTAACTCCCTCTATTCATTGTATAGAGGTGTATACCTCATTAAAAAATTTAATAGCTCAACAGATTTCTCCTCTACTGTCCTTGTTGCTTCCTGTTTCTTTGTTTTATATTGTTCTTCTAGACCATTTCCTTTATTTTTAATTAAAAGGTTCTCGTTTAATATTTCAATTCATTAGAATATATATTTTATATTTTATAAAAGGAAAAAATCTATACAACCCCCTAAATTCTGACAGAAATCCATATAACCCCTTGACTTTTTTTAAAATCCATATAACTCCTGAAAATACCTAGTAAATCCAAATAACTCCCTCAATAAATTTTTTGTTAATCCATGACGAATATTTTACGAATATTTCATTTGGTTAACCCTGACTGAAAACACAATATATTAAAAACCACTATAATGTGTTAAAAATATAAAAAATTCTATAAAAATGAAGATTTTACCCTCTCTGGATATATTATAAAATCCTATATGGAGGGAGTAAAATCGTCATTTATAGAAAAAATTTCATATTTTTAACACATTATAGGTTTTTTTTTGGTATACTGTATTTTCTATCAGGGTTAATCAAATATAATATTCATAAAATATTTATCATTTATAAACGTAAATTTTATTCGGGGGATTATATGGATTTCAGTCAATTTACAGGGGAGTTATATGAATTTCAGTCAGTTTACAAGGGGTCACATGGATTGTTCCTTTTATAAAAGGGAAAAATCCATATAACCCTTTGCAATCTTTCTGACATCCATATAACCCCCTGCAATCTGAAAAAATCCATATAACCCCCCGTAAACACACCATAAATGTAAATAATCCCCCGTGGTTTTTTTTTTTAACAAAATTGAAATATTTCGGACATATTACGTTATCTAAACCATGGTTACCAAATATGTATTCTTTTAACAAAAAAAAAACGATCAATAGTTAAAAACAAATCCTCGTATTTCTAATTTTTCACTATTTTAAGGGTTTTTTTTTAAGTATTGACTGCTTTCAGATGGTTAAAATGATACATATTTGTTAACCATGATTTAGATAATGCAATATGTCTAAAATATTTCAATTCTGTTAAAAAAAATTTAACCGTAGGATGTTATTTGTATTTATAGTGTGTTTATAAAGGGTTATGTGGATATATTGAGATTACAGGGGCTATATGGATATCAGAAAGATTACAGGGGGTCATATGAAATTTGTCCTTTATAAAAATACATAACTTGTTAAAGGAGCTGCATGGTTTTAAAAAAAATAAGCACACTTTCTGTCTTTATTTTTTAGGGAAATTAGCATTTTTAGCCCCGGAAAAATAAATATTTACAAAAATAGCCCCCCCACCCGAATATTTGCAAAAACTAGCCCCGATGGCATTTTACACTGGAGACGGATTATATATAATCCGTCTCCAGTGTTGCAATCCAAAAAAAAAACTAAGGCAATCACCCAAAAAAAACAACTGGAGACGGCATATATATATGCCGTCTCCTGGAGACGGCATATATATATGCCGTCTCCTGGAGACGGTATATATATATACCGTCTCCTATATATGCCGTCCCCGCAGCCAAGCCCTAAAAAACTCTTTTTTTCACCTCTTTTCTCCCTCTTTCACCCACCCACCCGTTGCCAACCCCGAAAAATCATCAAAAACAAGTTTGAATCCGAAGGTAAACATCAAAACCCTAAATGTTCTTGAATTTTATTATTTATTTGTCAATTGTTTTGATTTTATTGAATAAATTAGGGTTTTTATAAAAAATCCTAAATGTTGAATGTTGAATTTATTTATTATTGGAATGTTGATTGTATGATGTTTTGTTAAGTGAAATGCGAATTTTTTTAGGGTTTTGGTTATTTTAAAATGTCTTATTTGTCAAAATAAACTTTTAAATCTTAAAAAAATTTGTATTTTTTTTAAAAATTGTATGGCCTTAGGAAATAATTCAATGGCCTCTTAGTAAACATTTTTAAAAAATTAAAGGCTATTTTTAGGAAATATGCTTTGTATGTGTTGCATGAATGTTTTTTGTGTTTAATGTGTATGTGTTGGATGGATTTTATTATTATGAATTTAGAAATATATTTACTAAGTTGAATAATTTATGGTTTAGATGGTAAAGAAATCCGATGTCCCGTTAATGTACTCTTTTAACGGGAGGATTGTTCGAAGCGAAGGTAGTTCATTTTATGACCATGAAAACCACCATCATAAATAAGAAGATCTCTTATGTCGATTTACTCCAAATGATGTACCATTTGACGGGGACCGATCCAAGTCTTTACAAATTGTCCATGACTGCTGTGCATCCAACTCACGACGGAAAGTGTTGGGTGCCCCTCTCGAAGATGATATGGGGGTGAAAGTTATGATAATGATGTACCCAAAGCACGCGCATATCATTCAAATATGGTTAGAGAAGGAAGAGATCATACAAAGAGGCCGTGGCGCGATGAATTATGATCCAGAAGATTCATATCCTTCCATTGTTCGTGAACCATATCAACCTTCATCGTCGTCGTTTGTTCCGTGCACCCAAGAGAATATGATTGATGCAACACCGACCAATGCCTATGGGAGTGTGAATATACCACATTTGTAAGTATTGTGAATTTATAGGATGTTTTTGGTGGGTGTATTCATATATGTAAGTATATTGTGTTTGCATTTATAGGTCCCCATTTCATGACATGGGTTGGGACGATATTCGTGAAGGAATTGAAGTGAACAATGAAGGAGAAGAAGATCAAGAAGGGGGAGAAGAAGAAGATCAAGATTGGGGAGAAGAAGAAGATCAAGAAGGGGAAGAAGAAGAAGAGGATGATTATGAAGAAGATTCTGAAGAAGAAGAAGAAGCAGAGGAACCTGATAGTGAGGAGGACCATGATGTGAGGAGAACTGCCATCAGTGAATATGGTGTTCCTCAAATGTTTCCTACACGTGAGCTTATGGAGCAGGCGGTGGCTGAAAATGTCCATCCATGCATTTATGAAATCGGATCTTCTTCGTGTAATGAACTTGAGGTTGGTCAGCTTTTCGCGAATAAGAAGTCACTCATTAATGCTGTCCGAACCTGGAGCATAAAGAAATGCGCACAATGTCATGTGGTGAAATCAAATGCAGAAAAATACGCCGTTAAGTGCATAAATGATGAATGTAATTGGAGATTATATGCGAGGAGGGTCGGTGGTTCAGAAATGTTCAAGATTTCCACTCTGAGAGTTCCTCATACATGCTCCGATCCTCTTCTCAGTTCAAATCACAGACAATTTAGTTCTGATTATATCTCACAGCTGATTATGCCAACGATTCGTCATAATTTGAGAATCAGTGCTACTGAGATAATGGACAGGATACGTGCTGATCATCACTACACAATTTCATATTCAAAGGCAAACCGTGCCAAATGGAAGGCTATGGAGAGGATATTTGGAAATTGGGAGGAATCATATGCTGAGTTGCCTCTATATGTTGATGCCTTGAGGAGGTCTAATCCAGGAACAACTGTGTTCTTCGAAGGCCCTGTCATACAAGAGAATAACATGGGCAGACCGATCCGACAGTTTGAACGTGTTTTTTGGGCATTCGGTCCAGCCTTAGAGGCTTTCAAACATTGTCGTCCATTGGTTTGCATCGATGGAACACATCTGTATGGAAAGTATAAAGGAACTCTCCTGATAGCCACTGCTTGCGATGCAGAAAATGGTTTGCTTCCGATAGCCTTTGCTATAGTTGAATCTGAGAACAGAAGCAGTTGGACCTTCTTCCTTTGGAACTTGTTCTTTTCTGTTGGTGGTATAAACAATTTGTGTGTCATATCTGATCGGCACTTGGGCATCATAGCAGGCATGAAGGATATTGAGGAATCAAGCAATGTAACATGGCACCATCGTTTCTGTATGAGACACATGATAGACAACTTCAAAAAACATGTAAAATCAAAGGAGTTGAGTGACCAGGTGTGGAGGGCTGCCACCTTGAAATGTCCAAATCAATTTGCTGATGAAATGCGAAAGATTCTTACTGCCTCCTCACAAGCTCGCACATGGCTTGATCAAGTCCCTCCACAAACATGGGCCCTTTGTTATGACGATGGCCGTCGTCATGGCACGATGACCACCAATAGAGCTGAAAGCATGAACAGTGTCTTGAAAGGTGTAAGAGGGTTGCCAATCACTGCCATATTACAACAACATTCATACGAGTGTCAGAGTATTTTTATACAAGGCGTGAATCGGCCGAGAGCATGTCAGGTGAACATGTGCCATCTATGCAGCAACATTTGGAGAGAACTGCACATGATGCAAGGGCGATGTTAGTAAGAAGGCTTGATAGATCAGAATTCAATGTCCAAGACAAGAATGCGGTTATGTACATTGTTTTCCTATATCCTGACAATGCAGAATGTCAATGTCATGTTCCGAAGTTGTTTCACTATCCATGTGCACATGTCATAGCGGCCTGTGGGTATGCTCGTATTAGTCCTGGGAGATATGTGTCACATTGGCTTTCCTCAGAGTCATATAGACACACTTATGAACCCCGATTCCACTCCGTTGATGATAAAAGTCGTTGGCCGATTCCTACGGAAAACGATCCCATCTTCATCCCACCAAATGTTAGGAGACAAGCGGGGCGCCCTGTATCAACTCGCCGACGTATGCATATGGACTCCAGGGATCCAAGTCTGAGATATACATGTTCAATATGTCATGAGAAAGGCCATAGAAAAAATAAATGTCCACGTAGAAATACAAATGCTGGTAATTGATGTTAAATATGATTGTGATATGATGATGAATGTTCAATTGTTTGAGTAGATATTAACTTGTGTTCAAATTACAGGTGATGGACATCCGTGAGTGGCATGGACCCGTCGTGGATGATTTGCTGTATTTTCAGGGATCTCATAGGTCTCATCATGGATTCCAGGGCAAGGTATGACAAATGCTGTGTTTTTCTCTAATGTTATTCTTCATATATGATTTTTTTCTTACTTCAATATATAATTTCCTTAAACAGACCGACTCCTCCAAGTTTACTATCCACATGGTGGCATTGCGGCACTGGGTCATGGATCCACGCATCGAGCCATACGTGAGGGCATCAGGATTGTATTATTTGACAGAGATGGGGTATACCAGATCAGATCATCGACTTCTACAAGCACTGACTGAGAGATGGAGACCAGAGACCAACACATTTCATCTGCGACAGGGCGAGATGACAATTACACTTCAGGACGTTGCTATTCTGACTGGACTACCCATTGATGGCAAGCCCGTGACTGGTATCACAGACCACGATGATTGGGCCAGCGTCTGTGAGGAGCTGTTAGGTGTTGGCCCCCCTGCAGATAAGATCAAGGGTGGAAGGATTTTTCTCTCGTGGCTTAAAGAAACCTTCAGCATCGTACCAGATGTTGAATTGGACGACGATATCCTCCAGCAGTATGCACGTGCATACATCTTATTTGTGCTTGGATCTACAATCTTCGCCGATGGCACAGGAAATAAGATACATGCGTGCTACCTTCATTTGTTCAGAGATTTTGAGGATGAGGATGCTGGTCGATATTCATGGGGTGCAGCTGCGTTGGCCCACTTATATAGAGCATTGTACAGAGGTAGTGTGCTTGGAGAGAGGATGTCGGCAGGATCTCATGGTTTTTATTCTTTGCTACAGGTAATATGCAAACCCCAATTTTCATCCATACATACTAAATTTTTTTTTTCCTGTGTTACTAAAGATTTTGTTCCAATGCAGCTATGGTCGTGGGAGAGATTACATGTGGGACGACCGTCATTGCATGATCCGGATTTTATTCTTGGAGATCGACCTTTGGGAGCAAGGTAATGTGAATATTGAAATCTTCTTTTGTCAATTCATAGAAGATCATATGGCATTAAATTCGATATTTCAGGTGGAAGGTGACTCAGAGGTTTGATGAAAATTCGCGTGTTCTGATATACTATAGAGCACAACTGGACTATCAGCTTCAGTCGCAGGTGACTATACAATTAGCCATATATTTCACAACTGATATATTCTACGTTAATTGTCATACTAAATATATATTTGGTTTTTGGTAGGTTATATGGGAGCCTTATTCTGGGACATATGGGACACTACCGCCTGCATGTATGGATCATATGGAGTTGTGGACGGCTAGGGTCCCACTGATTTGCTTTGACATTGTGGAGATGCACGTGCCGGATCGAGTCGCACGTCAATTTGGATGGCATCAGGACATTCCCTGTGATGTAGAGGCCATCGACCGGGTAAACCGACGAGGTAGACAGGATGTGAATTGGATAGTTTTTCACCAGTCTTATATCGAGCGTTGGGACCAACGATTGGATCACATCCACCAATTCTCTCATACCCGGAGTTCGAGGAGATATATGGAGTGGTACTGGGAGAGAACAGTCAGACATATCACACCTCGACCACCCCCACAGTACCATCCAGGCTATGTCGCACCAAATTCGGTAAGAATTTTAAACGCGTGTTACATTTTTAGAAAGTGATAAATGATTTTATAACAACTTATTATATTGAAACTTTTGTTAACAGGGGGGAGTTACACAGAACATCACCGAGGTGCTTGCAAGGGGGTTGGTCTTATACCCCAACTGCGGTGAGTGGGATCGTATAGTTGCGGTGGCACGGGACTATGCAGATGCGATGATGGGAGACATGGGACAACCTTCGAGTACCCCCAGTGCATCTACAGATGCTGATGATTCTCAGGATGTGGTAGATAGTTTCGCTCACACGGAATTCACCATTGACGAGTTCTTCAATGATGTACGACTGGATGCAGAGATCGATGAGCAACCACAACAACCAGCCCCAGCTCCTGATCGAGCTCCACAGATGACACTCCAGACATATACTCGTGGACCACGCAGGGTTTGGTGTACTTCTTCTACTACTGCCAGTCGGGGATCGGGCGAACAATTTACCACTCCACCACAATCAGGTGTGCCGCCATCCACAGCAACTGACGTACCCTCTTCATCAGCACCTCCTGCTCCGAGAAAAGCCAAAAAGAAAGGACTTCTGAGAATATTTGGATGATTGTATTTCTGTTGCATGTAAAACACTTTTATTTCTCCATTTTCATTTCTGTGTATTGATTTCTGAGACAGGACTTCTGAGAATATTTTCATTTCATTTCTGTTGGATGACTGTAATTCATGCATTTTCATTTCTGTGTATTGTATTTGTGTATTTTCATTGGTGTTTAGAAACAGGAGTCAAGTGATTACAATGGATTTATGTAAATATCAATGCATTCTTATTATATTTATGCATGTTCAAGCAGGAATTTTTATACAGGTGAGATAGCCAAAGTTGTATACAACTCAAAAAAAAAAAAAAAAAAGGGACTGAAGACGGATTGTATATAATCCGTCTCCTGGAGACGGATTATATACAATCCGTCTCCAGGAGACGGGTTATATATAACCCGTCTTCAGGAGACGGGTTATATATAACCCGTCTCCAGTGTAAATCCATACCATTTACACTGGAGACGGATTACACTGGAGACGGATTATATATAATCCGTCTCCAGTGTAAAATACCTGCGGGGCTAGTTTTTGCAAATATTCGGGTGGGGGGCTATTTTTGCAAATTTTCAATTTTCGGGGGTTAAAAGTGCTAATTACCCTATTTTTTACAGTAAAATGAAAACATTTTCCAATTATATTTTAACCCCAAAAAACAACTGGTCAATTCTTCCAGGGGATTGAATTGAAAAATTAAAGAAAGAAAGAAAGAAAGACGACGGACGAAAAATGAGCATACTCGCGCGGAGGGTGGCGGCGAGCGAGGGCGCGTACTTCTTCGAGGAATCCAAACACCTCGTCCACCGCCTCTCCCAGACCCTC
Source organism: Acorus gramineus (assembly GCA_030737835.1). Taxonomy (NCBI): domain Eukaryota; kingdom Viridiplantae; phylum Streptophyta; class Magnoliopsida; order Acorales; family Acoraceae; genus Acorus; species Acorus gramineus. Next base: position 434,156 of record JAUJYN010000054.1, on the reverse strand, counting down.
CCTCCCTCTCCTCCTCTCCCCACCGACGTCCCCACTCAAACGGCGTCCAAGGCCGACGTCCTCCCGGAGATCCTCCGCCACTCCGTACCCCTATCAACAACCACACATTCTTCTTCATCTTCTTCATCATTCAATCATTCGAAATGGGTCATCGATTCCGGAAAGGCCGCCTCTTCGCGGTCCCTTGACGCCTCCAACCCTCTCAGGGCCTACGTTTCTCTTCCGCAGGTCACCTTTGGTCCCAGAAGGTTCGTCCGTCTCTTCTTTATTTGAGGTTTTTTGTGATTTGGTTTGCCCTTTGATTTGACTTTATGATTTTTTTTCATGGGGAAGATTTTAGGAATTTTTTTTTTTTTGGAAAAAGATAGGAACTTTTATTAATTAAAAGCCTCCGGAAAGGAAATACATGAAATCGAGAAGGAATAAACTCCCAATTGATCAAAAAAAAATATAGCTAACTCATGAACCAAGAATATCCCATAAGAGAGTAGGGATAATTCTTCTTGCGGTCACTTTTGTAGTCTTAAGCACCGTTTGAATCCGTGTTTGGGCGGATTCTGTGGTTCCAATGCCCAACGTGGTTCCAAATGCTTTTTTTTTTAAAACGCAGCGTCTGCGTATCCTGCATTCCGCAGGGTTATTTTCAAAATCTCTTCTTTTTCACCGCAATTCCCAATGCTACTTTAATGTGCTTGATTTTTTTAAAGGTATTTGGTTGTCTAATGAAATACATTCTACGTATTTTCTACAAAAAAATGAAGTATATACTTGAAAGAATTGAATTGAATGTATTCTTTTTCGTTTTTTTCCCTGACAGAGTATATACTGATAAATACTTGATTAGAAAACACACACACTCTATTAGGATGGCAAGAATGACTACAAGAATGACTTGAGTGTTTCAGCACCCTTTTTTTCTTGGTGTTCAGGTGGCAATTACCTGATGGGCACCACTCTGTTGCGCCATCGACGGCAAACGATCTGCGGAGGAATGATAGTTACTCACATGTCGACCCGGAGAAGTTGCGGGCTGCTGCTGTGGGGCTGCCGCAGAGTGAGTAACCCCCCCCCCCCCCCCCCCCCCCCCGATGTGCTTGTTCTTTCTGGTTGAAACATGTTTAGCTTTCTCTGCTCTTATAGTTGTTTTTAAGGCCAATATGTTGATAACTGATGTTTCCAAAATCTGAATTCATTAGCTAATGAAAGCAAAACAAGTCTAGACTTTCACTGCGTTCTTTTTTCACTTGTCTATGTGAGAGTTCATACTAACTATGTGTTTTCATATTACAGTTGGAAAGGCATTTGCAGTTGCTACTATGATCGTCTTTGGAGGTGCCACTCTTGTATCTGTACTCATAGCATCCAAGCTACAATTGCAAAATGTAAGTAATGGACAATATATTTATCTTCATATTCAATTTTGGACTTATCATACTTGAAGTCGCAATTAGTTTTCTTTTATATAGAAGAAATGCAATCAAGCATTAAGATACTTTTGTTCAATTTGGTTTGCTTATTTTAACTAATGGTGCCCAAGGAAAGCAGGAGTTTAGGTTGTTTAACTAGCTCTCACTCACTGCTAATGAGGTGAACTGTTGCAATATTTATGCCCATGAATATTTGGGAGTTAAAGTTCAGTACATCAGTTCTGACTTGATCACTGATTAACTCATTCACAATAGTTAAATAGCTTGGGTGTGATTGAATTATATATTTGATATGTATTTTTCAGAACTGGTTTTGTGGTGTTGAAAAGGGTGTGTTTGGAGCAGCTGTGGATAAGTTAAAAAAATTTGGGTTGATTTCAAAATTGATCCGTAACCTTTTATTTCCTTTTACCCCCTCTACTGCCTAAAAACATCCTGAATGGTCATTAGGTTGATATTATCATGTGAATAGTATCATGTAGAGGTACTGAGGTATGTTGTGTTGGTGGGAATGACACTTGTTTCTCAATGTTTGTTTAATGAGATTGAAGGTATGTGGTGTCGGTTCCAAAAGAAACATAAGAGGGGTGACTGTAGCAATCTCAATAAATTCAAGTGGCTTGTTCCCCATGTGGTGTGTTCGTGCATTTGGCTCACGTGCAATGGATGCATTTTCAAGCACAAGAGGTTCCATTTGGAAAACATTTGGATGTGATCTCCTCGTTTCTAAGTGATTGGGTCTCTATGATTTTATAAGTTGATACACTTTTTACATTATGGGTTCATTGTGGTTTGGGAGGTGACATTTTGGGGCCCTTGATTATGTAACTTACATTATATGAAGTCCCACCTTTTTCCTTTTCTAGTATTTTCCATTTCTCTGTACGGAGTTTCCTCTTTTCCTTTGTTCGGGGGCTTCTTTCATTAATAAGATAGCTCTTATGTCTTCTTCTTCTTCTTCAATAAAATATAAAAGGCAGTATTGAGGATTTAGTGGAATTAACAAGGAGATAGGATTCTTTTGCTCGATGGTAATGAAATTGGATTGAAACTCATGATTAGATAGGCTCAATGAAACAAGCAAATCCATCATGATAATCATGATTAGATAGGCTCAATTCGATTTGAAACGGTAGGCAATTGCTCTCAAATTTTATAAATCAGAGCGAATGCCCAAAGGGGAGTACAAAGATAGATACAAAAAGGTGTTGAGGTCCTTTCAGGTGATAGCTGACGTGTTGAGGTCCCATGAACAAGCGAACATAAGGCAGGCAGATGCAGTCCTTCAGAAATTGTTCAGAACAAGTTGCCCGCGACACTGCATAAAATTTATGTACCTGCAAAGGATTTTTGAGGGTTCTCAGAGAAAGTAATCTGTCTGATGGCCCTGATCAGGTTTTCATTTGACGACTGCTGTAGCATGAGTTTTTATTATTTTCTGATTTCCTCTGCCTCTCATACTCATGAACTGGTGGTCTTTTGTAGAACAGGGATATGAAGCAAGGTTGATGTCCAATAATATTTAATTAGTTGCTATTGGACTTCCCGCATTATATGATAATACTAAATCTCTTCTGACTGTTTCACTCCTCCATCTTCATCTAAATTGAGTCGCACCAGTTATATCAATTACATAGGAAGGTAGAATTATTACAAGACATAATACAGTGAGCCTTTGTTCCATCAACATGGTGTGGAGTATTTGGGAGGTCTGTTGGTGGACTGAAGAATGTCTATCCGCGATATATCTTTTGATGCTCAGCTCTTTAAATTTTCCCAAGTTGGAATGCACATGGAGACTGTTTGTTCTCTTTGCAAAATCTTTTTTGAGTATAGCTCTGTTTTGTTGCTGAAGAACCTCAACAAGAGTTAGAAAAGCCCCAGCTGCACAAAATAGCACTAAAAACCCTGTGCATTAGGTAAGTCCAGGGAAATTCAAAATAGAGACTTGTGGAGAGCAAACCCGCACATCTAGTTGAAGAGCCACCCCATGTGAGATTGTGAGCTCTACCTGAGCATGACTATTTGCACAGATTGAAATAACATCCATTGAAGGCATTAATCTGCACAACAATGAAAGTTGAGCTAATAGGATGAAAATGTGTGTTTTCTTATTCAAAGCAACCTTTTTATGCCATAAACTTTTGCTTGCGGATGCATCTTATCAACCTATCTCTACACAACTTTTCAAATTTAAGTGTTGGGAATTTTTTTTTTTGAGGTGTTGGGAATCATCAAACATTGTGTTCTTCAACCCCTCAACTGCTGATGAATGCCCATAACATGCACTTGATGTGAACAGATTGATGACATCGAAAGCAAAGGACGAGATGCCCTTCAGCCCAGATTTCAGATGATCAGGGAGAAAATGGATCCTATTCGCTCTTGGGTACGCAAAGTCATGCTATTTACATGAGCTGATATGCCTATGGAATTTGTATTTACTTGAAACTGACCATAGTTTCTCATCACAGGCAGAAAAAACATCGATGAAATGGCGTGTGGAAGGTGAGAAAGAACTGAAGGAAAAGCCTCTACTGAAGGAGTTCTCCAGAAGATTGGGTGGGAGGACAGCGAGCTGAACTTTTGGGGGAAGTTGATATTGTTATGCTTATACATGCATGCATGAATAATTCCATTGTTTGTGGATGGGGGTGTATAGATTAAAACTGTTTAAACTTGGTGCATGCCATGGCTAGTTTGTCCCTGTATATTTCAGTCTTTGACCTTACATACTGTTATCTTGTTTGTAATGGCAATGGATTGAGACATTGAGTTATTTTAGGTAACCGAAAAATGTTATCACGTGTAATGTAATGTCAACCCTATGTACATATTGGTTTGTAACCTGCATCATTTTTTTTTTTAAATATACACTCACTCACTAAAATACATATTATTATAAAAATTAAAATTATATACTGAGATACGTTAATGTATTTTTTTTTAAATGATTTTTATTTTATTTTTATACACGTGATAACATAGTGTATCCTATATTATCATAGTGTATATGTGGTTAGGGGGAGGTTCGGGTTTTTTAAGTATCCATTAGGATGGGTTTGGAGCAAAACAGTTAAATCATCTTCGATTTCGATGCTTTAACAATGAATTTAAGTTCGGGTTTAATCCCAAACTTATCTCATTGTCAAGATAAGTTAAAAAAAGAGAACATGTAGGAGATGTTTCGAGGTTGCTTACGGAATTGAGGTCGATAGATTGCAAAGGCGGAGGAGATCGATTTCAGAAATGAGAGGTTATGTACCACAGGGTATTTGCGGTCGTGAGAACCATTTGGGTTAGATACCTCTTCTAACTTAGGGGTATAGTTGACGCGAGTTAGTTCCCCTTTCTTGTTTTACTTTATGTTTTTTCAGTTTATTCTTTCTCATTTTAAAGTTTGTAAATCAAATTCAGAAATAAAATAAGTAAATATCTATCTTTCTTTAAAAAAAACAAAATTAGAAAAGGATTTAAACTCCAAGTCATGGATTGCAAGTTCACTGAAAAAAAAACCACCCCTTGTGGGCTCCCCGAAAATTGCAAAGAGGGGATCTTGGATCATCCGAACAAATGAATGCGAATCAAACAAGTTCAATGAACAATTTAAAGCCTAAGTGCTAATACACACAGTCCCGTTTACAACAATGTTCGCAATGAGGAGACAGTTCTTTGATTATACACTCTACTAATAGAATATATACTGTTCTATTCTAAAGTATATTCCACTAGTGCACTATATGTTCGATAACTCTTTTTTTTTAAAAAAAATAAAAATATTTGATTTATGTACGTATACATCATTTTTTATACTAATATGTACTTCGTTAAACATACCATTGTCTTTTAAAGCCAGGCCCTTCAGATCAGTCAGCCTCTCACCCAACAAGATCCCTTGGGCACTATATACACACTATTTAGAATGTATATTAACCACAAAGCAGTAAATATAATCTCTCCAGCGGTTAATATGCACTGCTATGAGAGGGGTTTGGATCCTCTACTTATTTTTTTGTACTTGTTTTGTGCTTTGATCAATCAGACGGTCATAAATTCATCATATAAAATAGATCCATTTATCAATTCATGATTTGATATATTTATAACCGTTTGATTAAAATTGTGATGATGTGACAATCCCACAATAAAATTAAAATATAATATAAGCAATGAAAAACAAACAGAGGATCCAAACCTGAAAGGGGTATATTAAAAATGATTGGAAATAATTATAACCATTGAAATATCATATGATAGCTGATGGGCGAACATGTGCCAAGGAGCTGGAAACCACTTCCCCAAGAAATGCACCATCATTTCTTTGGAGAAAACATCAAAGAAAAAGATGCTTCACAGACCTCAAGCCACTGTTTGGATAGCAAAATAGGTTGGGAAGTCGATGAAATTATCGGTGAATAAACCAAAAAATTAGTATGTTTACACGAAAGAAAAGTGGATATAGTTATACCATAATAATTAAAATAAATTGATATTGATATTCTCAATCCACTGGTACAAGAGACTTACATGTCAAATTGCTAGTCATTACCTTTTACAAATCAAGGATCCTACATGTCAAATTATTTTTAAACTTTTTTTTAATTCATGATCAACATTTTATTTACATTTTATCAATAACTGTTTCACGATTAACCAAACAATAAAAAATTTCATTATTATGTTTTTCAACGAGAATAACTAAAGAATACAATCAAACAGAAAATGATATTCCTTATCTATACTGGAATAGTTATCCATCCTACAACAGATTATGTCGCTACTCACGCAGGGGCCAAATCATTTTTATACTTTTTATAATTCATTATCAACATCTTATTCGTATTTTATCAATAACTTAAAACAACATTAACTTCATTATTATGTTTCCCAAGAAGAACAATTAAAAGCACAATTAAACAATAAAATGATTTATTCCTTATTTATATTAAAATAGTTTTCTATACCAAAATAACTTACGTCACTACCCAAACAAGAGCCAACAGAGTATATGAATGGTAATAAAAAAAAAAAACAGTTAAACTGTTGATCAACTATGATGCAACATGTAAAGTTCAACAATGGCGTGACATAAAAAACATCCATCAACTTGCACTTTATCATTCCAAAATTTTTTGATGAAACTCCATCCATATAAGAGCTTTTTATATTTAGTCAATCCACTGACCGATTCCCATTGCTGAAGCAAGCAATTGAAAGCTCCACTGTTTCAATCTTGAGATCCTTCCTTCTCGATTTTCTAAAGATTTGATTGAAATAAGAAACGGCAAGACAATAAGATCTATCCAAAACACTCTTTATATGCAACATAATTTAATCTACTGGAAAAAACAAAGTGCCAATTTCAGGATATGTGGAAACAATGAGGAAAAAAATGCCAATAGTCACAACAATGATGCTTTTCAAATAAACAGGTCAATAGTGAGACATCCAAACAATGTTTACACAGAGGTTAATGATGTGACATGCATAAAGAAACATTCATGACCCAACCTGCTGGACACACTGGATAACTGTATAAGGCAGTCAGGATATAGTAACAATTAGTTCAGGCATAATCAAAATGGGGAAACGTAGATGAATCTTTGGGAGAGGTAGAATTGCTTAAATGTATTCCAGAATTACTTCTACCAAATGAAAATCATCTGGGGTAAAAAGGATGTGCACAACAGATCCAGGGAATGATCAACAAGAAAGGCGAGAAGATGATGCATTAGAAGTATTTAGAAAAAAGGAAACATGATAAGTTCATAATATCACACGTTAAAATATTTTGAAAAGAGAGATGAAAAAGTACACCGAGGCATCATTTTTCCCTTGTCCATGAATAATTTCAATTCAATAATGAACATGTTTGCATTGGAGATCCTAAAAACCACTCTGTGAATTGGACACTGATACAACTGCCTCGGGCACTTATTCCCTGTGTCTAGCGGGACAAATTCTTGTTTTATGGGCTTACGCATACTACCAAGGAAATAGGAATTCTGGAGAATATGCTGATGGGCACATGTATATGCATGCTATAAAAAACATGCAACCAGAATGATAAAATTGAAACAACAAACATATATTTACTCAAACACATTTCATTTATTGTTGAGTACAAGCAACTTCATAATGCATCATTATATGCCTTTTTCTACATCAGCAGCATCTACCCTTGCTTTACATTTAACAGAACAGGGGACACTAGAAATCAATATAGAATATCAAAATGCATAAATTTTTTAGAAGCTTCATTCAGAAGACAAGGCACTACATGGCACTATTTTATGTTTAACCAGTCAATTTTTCTACTTGGCAACTTTGACAGTCAAAATTTTACATAACTGAACAACGTTAAAGATTTATCTGATAACCAGTCAATTTTTTTAATTGATTACCAAGAGCAAACCATATTAGTGGCCAATTTGCAATCCCCATGCGTATCAATTTTTTTATAAAATTTGAAGAATCTGGAATGGATATCAAATCTGTATATTTTCGAGGAGCGATCTGGTTCAATTCCTAGGAGGTGTACCTATCTTCAACTCATTTACATCAATTCTCAGAAATTCTCTATGATACTATAAGGTTGTTTGGGTCCGCGGCCTGAGACACCGTGTTCGGAAACTCGGCACAGCGGTTGAGAAGCGGTGTTTCCATGCATTTTTAAACGCGAAAAAATGGCCGTGTACCACCACCATCCGCCTTGAAACGCTAATGCTCAAATTTCGTTTGGCTCCGCGGTGGCGGTAGACTGTGTTCCCCGGCACAGAATCCGCGGTACCACAGATCCAAATGGGCCCTAATAGTTGTAGAAGTTAATGATATGCACACTTTTTTTGTGATGAGGAACCCCTATGAAAACCCCGGATGCAGATTATCACCAAGAAACCTTGTGCATCAGGTTTGATATTAATAAACTAAGAAAACATCAACACATTGTAAGATATTGGTTAAAATACAATAACATTTTAAAGATAAACCATCCAAGATGCTCTAAATATTGATATCATTCACTATCATTCACCATAATAGTAGATCCACACAAGAGTTTCCTTTGATTTTATTTAGAATTTAACTAATGACCAATATTATATATAATATATTCAAAAAAAAATATTAGAAGCAAATTATTTAACAAATACTTGTTCCAATCTAATATAACTATCAGAAAAACAATAAAACAAAAGCCAATTTCTACAGATTCTTGGTTGATTAAAGTTTAGGATTTTCCCATCAGACCAAGTTTAGATTGCCTTTCGGCATTTGAGGCAATACATGTTGGAGAGAGAGCAGCTTCAAATTACTAATCTCATGGCGATGCCAATGAAGTAACTGTCCTTCCTTCACAATTAAATATAATCAGTAGTCCAAGAGACCATCCCTTAGACTGCAGATAAAAAAGGTAATGGTTGAAGATATTCATGATCATGAAGGTTTTTTATTTATTTATTTATAATTAATGGCAGTATGATACATTTAGAAAGGTTCATTTCTTCCTAGTGCACAAAATAGAGACATGGTGCTGATATTTGTATCTGAATGGACACAGCTTGCATCTTACTTTGCAGTTCTTGTATTCCATAGGGTATCTTATTATCCCTTGGCATGCATTTGTACAAGAAGTGACATAAAGACTATCTGTGCATTTTTCAGTATCTGTACTACAATTTTGAGACCCCACACAGAATTGATAATTTAGGTCATTTGTATAATTATGGGATCTCTTTGGTTTGGGAGGTGATGTACGTGTGCTAAAAGATATTTAAAAAGAAATTAACTTCAAGTGTTTTTTCACCCTCTTGTTTTTAATTAAGTTTCCGAAGCCTTTTTAGCATATAACAACATTTTTTTAAGTTTTTTTTATCCATATATGGTTACCATTTTTAATATTCAAGCAACAATTTATTTTTACACATACACATATATAAGAAAACCAACATCCATGAGCAACTGAGACATTAACAATTTACATATGGTTAATAGTGTGCATTCACCTATTTTCATTTCCCCATTTTCGTTTCAAAATTGGGATAACTGCCCGCAATTTATCCCGGTTGTTTTTTATACCAAACAGAGATAAACTGTCCGCTCATTCACCTATCACCATAATTGCCTCTTATCCCACCACTTATCCCCTTGCCAAATCAGCCATTTGAGCTTTGTGGCTTGGAGATGGTAACAAGCGACCATCTTCCTTCGGTTGCTCCTTTAGTGGAAAGATTTGGGAGAAGGTGGGCGAGGCTCTTGGTCTTAGGTCTCATTACTCGTTCAGTGACATAGAGAATGATTCCGAAAAGACGAAAACGTGGTGATTGTAGCAATCTTTTAGCTAACTCGCAATGAAAGCCTCTTCCAACGAAAGAGAGTATACATAAATACTTGGGCGATGATATCATATTTTCTAAGAGATTGGGTGGCTATTATCTTGGGAGTAGGTCTCCATCTATAATGGGGTATTTGTGGTTCAGGAATCAGGAGGTGATGTATTGATTGTTATTGTTGGGGTTCTCTCCCCCCCCCCCTCTTTTACTTTCTCTTTTCTCCTCTCCTTTTAAATTGTTCAGATATCCTTCAAATCCTTCTACCCGGAGGTGACTTTTAATAAGATTATCCTATAGTTCTTCACACAAAAAAAAGTACATGAAAAGGTCACACTTTCTAGGGAAAGCATAGATTTGGTGACCTATCAATACTTATTTGCAAAAGAAAGATAACTCTTAGAGGATTGCAGCACTCATCCATACCATAACAATAAGCATTATCATATCGATTAGTGTTGGATTTATAAATTTGAGATTACTATATTGATCAGATCTCAAATAGACATCAAACCCAACAGATTGATACCCAATCCCTGGATGACAATTGGTGTGCGGGAGAATGGCCTATCATCTCATGTGTGAGCTGATTTGGTGGGCAAGGAAAACTACCTCGCTTACAAGGTTTAAACCCATGAAACCAAATGACCACTCTCTTACTCCACACTTTGGGAATTGTTCTAACACGAGCGAAGAGAGTGCTTAATTAATGTAGGGCCCAAAAGCCAAAATGGAAAAGAACCCCAATATAGTTGTTGTAGCAACTACAGCTAAGCATTGATTTCTCATGAGGCTTCGACATAGGACTGACTTGTCTACGCAATTGTCTAGGTGTCCAGGCAAGCCTAGGCGGTGACCAGGCATCTGGATGCCTAAGCATGCCTAGGTGGAGAAATTTAAAACATTGAAAAAACATAAACATTGATATGAACTGGTGTTTTGAGTTATTTAAATGTTATACAACACACTGAAAAAAAAAAAAGATATGTATGTAAAATTACCTATTATGAGATGGACCAAAAGCTAAAAATAATACACGATTAAGTGGAAAACGGGAAGTGAGGACTTTAAATGATTAAAAATTATGCAAACTGCAGAGTGTGACAGAGGAAAGAAGACTGAAGAAGAATGTTAAGCTATTGGCTTCTTTTTTCTTTCTTTTTCATTTTATCTTCTGCCGAGGCTGGACAGAAAGAGGCTGCCATGAATAGAAGTATGCAATAGTTATGTCATCATCCATTTAAAGACATATGCATCTGTACTGTGACTATGATAAGTAAGTTGCATTGCAACATGATCAAGAAATTGTTTATGATTCAATTACTTTTGAACAAAAGAACAGTGGAAATTCAGATACAAAATTCCCAAAACCTCAAAAACAATGAGCATAATATGTACTTCAAGAGAATCATATATATTCCTTTCCTTGATGTGAATAACTATTTGAAGGATAACGTTAAGTACAGTCTCAAATGCAGTCCCCCAGACAGTCTCCACATGTTATGATTTTTTAAAAATAGCAAACTTCGTCTAACGAGATATATGAATTAATGAAAAGTGTATATCATTTCATTTTGAATTGAGTAGACCCATTTTTAGCAAGTGTAAAAAATTTAACAAGGTATATACCTCGCTAGAACGCTAACGAGGTATATGAGACTGCATCATAAAATAGAGCAGAGATGACATATAATCAAATGTTATCTATAAATCAAATTCAATTTCAATGTGGTGAGAGAAACCAATTGTTACTTTGCAACAGGCAGGCAATCAAGATAAAATAGCAAAACCCTAAAAATAAGTCACAAGTGAAAATTTGAGCCACATCAAATCAATTGCTTAAAAAAAGTTAGGATACTAAAGTGATGAATAGATTATGTATGTGAGAATAAGAAAGAATAAATAAATATAGATAGATAGAGAAGAAGGAAATACGGATTGGGAGTTGTGCCAGGATAAACCCCTGTAGACGTTGACGGAGAAGGTGGCGGCGAGGTACAGGGTGGCCAAGCCCAGAGAGGCCGTCAATCCCTTGAATACCACTTCACCCATTCTCCTTCCTCCCATCCCTCTCTTTCTTTCTTTTTCTACTACGTTTGAGACTGGCTGTGAAAGACTCAAAACTGTTTCAAGGAAACGGGGGAACTAAGAGCACTGTTTCACTCCAACTCGTATATACCTTTTGTTTGTTTCGCTACAGTAACCCAGATAGCTATGTCTAGATAAACTAGAATAAGACTGGATAACTATTCATAGAAAATGCTAGAATTATTTATCAGGGCTTATCTATATCAAATGGAGAAAAATATCGTTCTCTGTCATTTTAAAAAATTTATCTAACCTAACACTCTCTGCACATATTCTAAAAACTGTCACATCTATCATATTACACACACATCTCTCATACTTATTGCCAAACACAAATAATTTATGCAGGGATATAATTGTCATTTAAAAAGTTATAAACTCTTATTCATCTCTTATCTATCACTTATCCTTACTTTATCCAAGGTAAATCATACAACAAAAAAAATCAATTTTACGTTTTCCAATGAGAATAACAGAAAAAACAACCAAACAAAAATTTACCTATTCAGCATGGAATATTATCTATCCCAGTATAACTATCAAGGGCGAATAACCATATGTTACACCCAAAACAGGAGGTAAAGCAATGTTTTGAAAATGAGTTTTGTTACACTTTTTTTTTTACAATTTAAAATACAATCTTATATACCTTGTTAGAAATCTAGTAAAGCATATGCCTCGTTCAACGATGCATATGTCTCATTAAATATTTTCTTATACGTATTAATAATGGGTTCGTTCAACTTGAAATAGAGCGAACCAAACTTTTTATCAAAGCATATAACTCATTAGATAATGTTTACTATTTAAAAAAAAATGAAAACATGTGTAGTATGAGTTTTGGTTAGTAAATGTATCTGAGTTTAACATTTTGCTTTGAAAATATAATTGTTTTTTTTATCTAAAAAATTAACGGGTTAAGGATCATTGATTCAATCATTGAGTCAATTGGATTTGTACAGTGATATTATCATGATATAACAAAAGTTTTAATTATTATTATTAGATAAATAAATTTCTAAAAACATTAAAATAATTTAGAAATCGTTGTATAAATATCAAATCTAAATTTCAATACTTTTAAGCTTTTTACCTAAATATCATAACATGATTTTTATTAAATAAAATATATACATTTTTATTAGATTTTATATTTTAACAATGAATTAATTACAGTTTCTATGAATAAAGTACTGGTTAGTATAATAAACTCGTAGTTGGTTCTCAAAAACCCATCGGTTAAGCTAGTTGATTGATTAGGTTTTACCAGTGTTTATACAATTGGGTTTTGAGGGTAAATCAAATCATAATTCAAAGCAGTTGAAGATTTAACCGATTCAACCAATTGGGTCGGGTCGGGTCTCATTAGTCCCTCTACCCTATATACATTTTTAGAATTTTTTACATTTTTTTTATAAATGATATCATTCCGTTTATTAAAGTATATACTTTACTTTTTGTAAAATACATACGTCATTGGTTGACGTATATTATTTTTAAAAATGAAAATATGGGTGCACTGTGTTTCGGATTATAATATGGACTGAGTGTAACATTTTTTGGAAATTCATTAGGGGTCTTTGTGGTATCTGCCTAAATTTTTTAAGCCCCTAAACTTTTATGTTTCTTTAAGTATTTATACTAGAGAACAATTTTTTTATATATATCCTTTCATCCGTGAAGGATTATCTTTTTGCTTCTTTTTTTTCACTTTTGCCCCTCTTCCCCTTTGTTTGCTCATCTTTCTCACACCCACGCAATAGGGGCAGATGCAAAGGTTGGCTGGGCTGGGCTGGGCTATAACCTGACCTAGGGGTGACCAAACAGCCCGTGATCCCGAACCCGGTTCGGGCCTGGCCAAAAAAATTTTGGGCCTATGTTCGGCCTGAACCTCCCATAGGTCCAGGCCTGGGCCTTGGGAAAAAACCCAAAGCTCAGCTCGGGAAAGTCTGTCCGTAGGCACATGCCCGGGCTTGCCATGGGCCCTAAGGGTTTTTTTGAAACCCTTTCCAACTGCTATTTTTTTAAACCCTCTCAACACATGTTTTGAAATTTGGTGGATTCCACCAACGATAATATTGGGATATTCCAAATGTGGTGAGATTTTCAATATGTGAGGTTCCAATAAATTCCAATCATACATCAAATTCAAAATTCAAATTGTAAATTGATTATCTCTAATAACTACAATGAGATTCCCAATATGGTGAGGTTTCAAATGTGTGGTGTTCCAAATAAATTCCAATCAAATATTAAATTTGAAAATTCAAATTGTAAATGGATTTTTTATTTTTATATTCTCCAACAACTATAATAGGATTCCCAATGTGGTGAGGTTTCCAATGTGTGGGGTTCCCAATAAATTTTAATCAAAACAAAAAAATATTGCAAAACTCCATCACATTGGGAATCCCATTATAGCCGTCGAAAAATATTAAAATAAAAAATTTAATTGCAATTTGAATTTCAAAATTCACAAAAACATTATAAATACCCCTATACCCTTTCAAGTTTCAATCACTCATCTCTCAAACTCTTTCAAACTCTCTGAAGTTGCTCTACCAAGTTGAAGTTGAAGTTTTTGTGTTATTTGCTAAATCATTTGATCAATCTCTATGAAACTCTCTTCTCCTTTCTTAGATTATTTATTCAATATTTTTTAAATTATAATGGTTGACAGTTCTGCAAATAATGGTTTAAGAGTTGATGTAAAAATCCATCTGGTGGTTCCCTTGTTGTAGATGAAGTTGCAACCTCCAAACCAAAATGAAAATCTTCAGCAGCTTGGGATACTTTCGACAAGATAAGTGTTCAAGATCCTCCAAAACATGCGGGATATTTCAAAACAGTAAAATTTCAACCAATTAACTTGTTGGATCTGTAAAACAATACTTTCGACATGCTGCTGAATGTATCCATAATATTGTTGGATCTAAATTCCAGTCACAATTAAGTAGAACTTCGAATGGACAATTGTTAAATTATAGTTTTAATCAAGTTGTTGCTAGAAGAGAAACTGTGAAATATATAATCAAAATTGAACAACAATTTTCAACGGTTGAGCATCCTGATTTTGAAGAGTGGATCCAAAAAGCTTTTGGTCCTCAATTTCAACCAATTTCTCGCAACATAGTTAAGAGATATATCGAAAAATTATATGTTGAAGAGAAATCAGATTTACTTATAACTCTTAGTAAAATTCCTAGAAGAATTTTTTGAACTTCTCATTTATGGACTTTTAACCAACCTTTATGTTATATTTTAATAATAGTTCATTTCATTAATGTAAATTGGAAATTGCAAAAAAGAATTATTTGCTTCTTTGATTTTAATTCCCCCCATATAGGATAAGCGATGGCAACTAGTATCATCAACCAACTTCAAAGTTGGTGTATTTATGAGAAATTTTTTACAATTACTTTAGATAATGCTTCTTCTAATGATGTTTTAGGTAGATTTCTAGAAAAATGCTTGCCTTCATGTACAAGATCCAAATTATTACATGCTCGCTGTTGTTGTCATATACTCAGTTTTGTTGTGCAAGATGGTTTAGAAGCCATTAAACCATTTATTGAGCGTATAAAAAATGTTTCATTTATATTTTTTCTTTTACAAGTAGATATCAAGAATTTTGTCAAGCATGTAAAATTGCAGACTTTAGAAGTAGAAAAATACCGACAGATGTTAAATCTCGGTGGAATTCTACTTATTTGATGATTGAAGAAGCTCTTCCTTATAAAAATGTTATTAATACACATTTGTTACAAAAAAATTATGATGATGAAATTAGTCTTGAAAATTGGGCATGCTTAGAAATGATTAGAGATTTATTCAAAGTTTTTTATAATGCTACTGTTTGTTTTTTTGGAATTTATTATGCTACTTCCAACCATGTACTTCTCCATTGGTTCTATATTTGTTATGTTTTTAACCAACATAGAAATGAAGTTACTTTTGAACCAATTTGTAATTCAATGGAGTAAAAAATTTGAAAATATTGGGAAAAAATTCCCATCATTTTTTTATTAGCCACTATTATGGACACTTGTTTTAAAACAAGTGGTTTAGAAATTTTAGTTAAATGTATCTATCAATGTTTTAATGGTCCGAATAGTGGTTCAGATTATAAAAATATTGCTCAAACTAAATCAGTTTTACAAGCTATATTTGAAGAATATAGGTATCAAAAGGAGAATACTCAAAGACAAAGTGGTGAAGCTGATGCATCCTCATCACAACAATCGAGGGACAGATCAACGTCAGGGTGGAAATGTCATGCCCCAGGGCGGCCGTCCCCGGGACGCGGCAAGTGTATATATGATATCATCAGTCTATACAGGAGGTCAATAACGTACTCTAAACAACAGCTAAAATGACAACACAGACAAAAGCAAGGCTGACATGATATATACACAAATAGCGGAAGCTAAAAGATTGAGTCTGTAAATCAAAAATATATTACAGACTCAATACATAATCAACTGTCCTATGAGAGCCAATATACACAAATACATCCAAATATAATACAAACAAGTGCCCAAGCACGGAAATATAATACATACAATCAAAAGGAATGCTGATGGCCTCTAACACTCGCGGGACATGGCGCTGCTCCGCTACTGATGAAATTTCTCGGGAAGCTCCTCCTCCAGATCTGACTCAGTGATAACTGGAGAAAAATTATGCGAGGGGTGAGCCACACGCTCAGTGAATAGCACAACCCATGCATCACAATTCATATTAACCACAAATAATTATTCAAAGCCTCAAAGTGGCAGGAACTACACAATCCAGTGGGTCGCTACATCGCCGACCCACCACACCCTCACCCTCACCCTCCAATAGGTGACATAGGATATTGGGACTGACTAGGCTGTTAATCACCCTTGGTCCACCGATAGTCTCTCCTCCACTCCGTAGGCCGCCTGGTCCACTCCCACAATTCAGCACAGTCCGAACCCAAATCAGGAGGTGCCTACTGATGGGAGCCCTCTGTCAGGAAGGCCTGTCTAACGCTGGGGCAGTCTCTATACGGATCCAACGAAGGGAAAAGAAACAGCCTATCCACACGCATACGATCCACTCGGATCCGCCAACACCGATCTCAACTTATAAATGTCATGAATTCTTCAGAATTCCTCCAGGGCGCATAACTAAGATGCGGGGAGACATATATTATAATAACGAGGTTATAATATT
This sequence comes from Acorus gramineus, assembly GCA_030737835.1. NCBI lineage: Eukaryota > Viridiplantae > Streptophyta > Magnoliopsida > Acorales > Acoraceae > Acorus > Acorus gramineus. The sequence continues at coordinate 417,115 of JAUJYN010000054.1, read as the reverse complement.
ATCGGGAAAAGAAACCTTGGGAGGGCACCATGAGGTCCCGATATAGGATATCCCGACAACCAAACAAGGAACACGGAGTACCCTAGCCCGGGTCTCACGCTGACCTCGCAAGGCCCCTTATAATATTCCCTAAGACATGCTAAAATACCATAAGTTCGCATTTAATTTAATAAATTAAACTAGTAGGACATATGCATAGGTCGAGGCTTTCCTAGCATGAAAACATGGAGTCAGGATGCATGACTCTTACACATATCCTAAGGGTGCAAGTCTCTAGGTCTAAGGTAGCATGCATACTACATATTGATCATGCTTGCATAGATTACATATTATACAAGTTAATATTAACTATGGTGCCCCAGGGGAGGACGGTACACGCCCAAGTGCATATAACGCCTCCCTACTGGGTTGGATTGTCCCACTCACCAATACCCGGGTCGTCGCGTGACCGTCCGTCAAGATCTGCAAGACAGGGTAATCAACTCGGTGAGTAAAATACACAAATACATACAAAATACACTAAAAATACCCAACACTCGGACAAGCGTACATACGGCCTGTACGCACGCGAGTCCGAGCACTCCGACTCACTCCCGAACCCCCGGGCAACCATCCGCACGGCTACCCACCCCGGGCGCACAGTCGCGCCCCAGCCCGCGTGCCCAGACGCACTGCCGAGCCCCCTGCCGCATTCTCAGACACGCTGCCGCGCCCAGCCAGCACGCCCAGACCCGCCGCGCGCACGCTCGCGCGTGCCCGCGCGCACCGCGCGTCCAGCCCCGGGTGCACCCGCGCGCACTGAGCCCCGCACGCGCACCCGCCTGCACTGCGCCCCAGCGCAGTGCCCCGCACTGCACTCCCCGCTCGCCCTGCGAGCACTGCGCCCCCTGCGCAGTACCCGCACATCACCCGCTCAACCCGCGTACTGCGCCCCCTGCGCAGCTCCCGCACGCGCCGCCCGCGCTCACGCCCGACAGCACGCGCCCAGCGCGCCCGACAGCATGCACCCAGCGCGCCCGGCAGCACGCGCCCAGCGCCTGCCAGTCTGCCCGCCTGCCTGCGCCGAGGAGCCCGCACTGCCTGCCTGCCTGCGCCGAGGAGCCAGCATGGCCGGCTCTACCACCCCTCTCAGCCCTCCAACAGCCCCCAAACCACCAAACACATCTTTCACCCCCAAAAACAAACCTAAACATACATCTAGACAAGAAATGGAAGGAAAGGAAACTCACCCAAAGGAGAGGAAGGGAAGGGAAGGAGCTCGGGTGCTCTTCGCGCACCGAAAATACCACCACCAAGGCCACCACCACCAAGCCTTCAACTCAGCCTAATAGGGCTGCAATCAGAGGAGAAAAGAGACCATGAGAAGGGGTCATGAGAAGGGGTCACACAAGAGGGAACTCGAATCCGAGACCACCGGAAGATAGATCGGGACAATACCTATCTTTTCTCTTCTTAGGGTTTTTGATTTCAAGACCTTCTACTAGATCATATAGGGGTTTTAAAGAGAGGGAAGAGAGAGGGATTGAGTGGAGAAGATGATGAATAGTGGGGGAAACACTATGCATGGGCGCCCACTTAAAGCACCACACACACACACACCTCACACACTCACCACTTGAAATTAGATTAGGTTTAAGTGAGGATTAGTGAGGTTTAAGTGCACTTAGGTGAGGTTTGACCCTAGTCAACCCAACCACACTAAAATCCAAACTCATTTGACCAAGTCATGGGCCCACTTTGACCAAGTCAAGTCTCCCAAGGACTTCTCACTCGGTCAAAACCCGGATACGCTTCGGAACTGTGAAATTCTGAAACGTTACCGGAATTCGATGAAATTTTCGTGAGTGGCTTGAAATGGCACCATGACACATAATATGCAGTTAGATTTTCAATCGGAGTCCTCAAACTCAGGATGATAGCTAACAGTCCAAAATTTTAGCGGTTCCGATCGAAAAACGAAAAAAACTGAAAAACTGTCAAAATGTCCCAATGGTTACCAGAAGGCTAAAAGTGACACATATATAACAGGAAACAATTCAAAGTGCGCTTTGAATTGGTCATTTGGTAGCAGCGGTGCATCTAAACTACAACGGACCTTCAAGAACCAAATCTGAAAGAAGATGGTGAAGGGACTTTCGATGTTTAGGCATGGTGGAAGGGGCAAGAAAATCGATTTCCTGTTCTTTCTGCTATGGCTCGAGACTTATTTACTGTTTTATCCTCACAAGTTGCTTTAGAATTAGCATTTAGCTTTGAAAACCGAGTATTGGATAAGGGGGTGGTTATTTCAACCCCTCTAGTTATGCACCCCACCAAACAACTTTTTGATTTTTTACAAATCCACCCCTCTATTTATATTTGGTTATGCACTATGTTTACCCACCCCAATCATTTCTCTTCTTCCTCTCTCCCCCCTCACCGATTTTCCTCCCTCCGCTCTCCCTCCGCATCTTTATTGTCCCTACTTGCTTTCTCTCCCTCATATCCTTCTCCCTCTCCCAACCGAACTACCCCCTCAACATCAAGCTCCATCAACTCAGTGTCCGCTCCGTCGCCTCCTCGCCCGCTCTGTTCAAATTCCGCGCCGTCGCCTCTTTCCCCACCAAGAAAATCATTCTCCAAGGTTAGCAACTCTTTTTTATTTTTCTATTGTTTCATTTAATCTTATAAATCCTAGGTTTGACAAACTTTAGTTTTCTTAGAAACCCTAGTTTGTCCATCTTGATATGAATTATTTGATGGAAAGTTGCTTGCATTATTGTTGATATGAACCATTTGATGGAAAATTGTTTCTGCATTGGTTGGGACTTGGGAGACATGTTTTTTAACAATGTTTTTATTACTGATAATTAAAAGTTGTCTTGCTATAAATTGAAAATTTATTCAATTCACAGATCTTTACAATGAAACAAAATGGGGAGAAAGTCCCTAGAATGCCTCAAAATGAGCATCCCCTAGACTAGATCATATCCCCTATTTTTCGTCAAAGAACCAAAAAGCCATTGAAAGTCCCATGTTTACCTCACTCTCTTCAATCCTCCCATAAATGCTTTTCCTACTCAAAAGTTGTTGCAAGAGCCGGACAAAAGTGATCTGGCTGAAATGTCTGTCAGCTTAGTTTCCGTGAGGCACACTAAAAGCTAGTTTGTGAGCCCCAATAAACTGCTGCAAAACCAATTGCTTCTCGCTTCCCGTTAGATTCCATACATTCCAGAAGATGCTTTGCATGGAAAACCAAAATAAGGGTTGAGTCCACATTGGATAGTTAAGAATTATCTGCCAAGTCCCTAAAGAACTCATTGATCAAATCACTTTTATTGTCCTTCCCTTTTTTCGCCCTGCTTTAGCCTTCTTGCCATTAGGCGTCTGCTAACTCTTCTTTGTTCCTCCCTTTTTACTAGGCTCAGACTGAGTGAGGATTGTGGACTGATTACCTCCCGCTAATAAGACTGGGGAGTTTGGATGATGGAATCATGTGCAACACACTTAGCTATGTCAGTGGAGGACAAATTGTTGGTGATATTATTTTTTTTACAATGTTGATTTGAATTCGTTGATATATTATGGCTTGTATAATGGTTGAATATGAAATACAATTTTTCATTGAACATTCTTCATTGAATGATAAGCATTGGTCAGGATTTTAATTTTTTTTTTTATTATACATTCTTCCTTCATTAGGAATCATTGGTTGATTATTTATCAAAAAAAGTATTTATTGAACACTTTTGAATGAATGAGAATAATTTGTTCCAAGGTTTTTTGTTTTATTAGTTGATTCAAACTTGTTTGTGTAGTATGGCACCAATGCAATGAGTTTCACAATCTGCTTCACTTTGAAGACATCAATCTAAAAGACCAGCTGCGAGAGATGGGGCACGAAGTTCCATTTGTTGAACAAGAGGTCGTCGAGGAGGATGTAAGAGAGGTTGATGTAGATGGAGAGGAGGTGCGAGAGATGGGGCATCCTAGTGAAATGGAGAAGGCAGTTTATGGTTTTGAACAAAGCCTAGTTATGTATTTTTTGAGATATTGTATGGTTAACATATAGCAATGAAATGAATGCATGCATGTGTTGGGGTCCATGCCAGCTCTCCTTTTTTTTATGCACTATCAGTATAAAAAGAAGGGGTACTGGAGTTACTAACAACTACCCCCGCTCCCATCTTGTACATGTATATGGTACCACATGTAGCATTTTTTATGCACTTTCAGTAAAAACGAGTGAAATTGTTCTTGCATGTTAATAGTATTACCATAATTCATGCATTTGGGTGAGGGAGGTAGTCTCTCCATCTCTATCAAACTATCGGAGTTCCAGAACATGTAACCTATACCAATTTCATACCAATTCTTGTAAGGCCAACCATGTACACATTAAAGATTACAACACATATATTGACCAAACCTCCCTCTTTCCAATCACACAACAAACACAAAACCTGGAAGTCAACATTTAACATTTGGATTCATATAAAAAAAGAAGGATGAAAACATTCAACATCTGGACAAAGACTTGCAAAAAAAATACCTATTACGAACTTTCCATTTTTTCACATCAGCATCTACTTCTTGTCTATATAACAAGATTTACAAAAAATTCGACTTCAATTAGTTTTTTTTACAGCCATCTGCACCTATATCTTGTCTATATATACCACAAGATTTACAAAAAAATCTGCCAGCATCCATTTACAATAATCATCATCTACATCTTGTCTATATAGCAAGATTTACAAAAAAAAATACTGACTTCCAGCCTCCATAAACTGCCACCTGCACATACATCTTTCCTATATATACAACAAGATGTACAAAATGTATTGACTTCTAACTACTTATGCACTTTGAGTAAGACTTAACAAAAAAATCAAAGTCTTACAAGCTGAACTAGTGAGAATCTACAATGTCGACGATGGCGATGTCTCTGCTAGCGAAACTTTTGAAATGTGTCATTCGATCAACATAGGGTGTAACCCAACCGGATGCGGCATTGGAACAGAATTTTTGCCATGTGCTCGATGCGGGTGGTAATGGGGCCTCTGGAGTGAATTCCAATCTAATGAAGTAGCATCCATTCACATACCCAATGCAAAGGATTCTATGTGCATGCATCGGGGGTGGAGGATCTCGCAATGGGAAGAATGTAAGACATTGGAGTTTGGAGATGTGAACCACCCCGATCTTGTAACATGAAGTAATGACGCATCCCATGTCGGGCATCGTCATCCAATGTGGGCTGTCAGCATAAGAAGATTGACATTGAAGACCTCTTTTTAACTCCTCCATATGATCAAGTCCATAGAAGACTCTTAAGTATTCATCGGCATGCTGCTCAATCTTGCATAACAGGTCATTTCTCACATCTCTCCAACCATCATCTGCCAGTGTCACGCCCCAGGCGTCCCCGGGACGCGGCAAGTGTATATATATATCAGAATCTACTCAGGAGGTCAATAATATCATACACAAGCAGCCAAAATGACACACAGACAACAAAAGCAAGGCTGACAGGATATATATACACCAAATGCGGATAACTAAAGACTGAATCTGTAATCAAAATACACTACAGACTCCATACATAATCACATGTCCTGTGAGAGCCAATATACATACAAAGAGATCCAAATACAACACAAACGCGTGCCCAAGCACGGAAAATAATACATACTGGTACAAAGGATGCTGATAGTCTCAGAAACTCGCGGGACGTGGCGCTACTCCGCTACTGATGAAGTCCCTCGGGGAGCTCCTCCTCCGGATCCGACTCAGATGACACTGAAGAGAAAAAATATTGTGCGAGGGGTGAGCCACACGCTCAGTGAACGGCACAACCCAAGCATCACAGACAATATTTACCACAATTCCATTATTTATCCAGCCTCTAAGACATAACAACATGATCCAGTGATTCGTACTTCGCCGAACCACCACACCCTCGCCCTCACCCAACAATGGGTGACATAGGTTATTGGGACTGATAATAATCCATTCACAAATCCAGTAGGTCGCTCATCGCCAACCCACTACACCCTCACCCTCACCCTACCATGGGTGACATAGGATTTTGGGACTGGCTACACAAAACCAGCGGGTCGCTTCCGCCAACCCGCCACACCCTCACCCTCACCCTTCAATGGGTGACACAGGATATTGGGACTAACTGCACCAAAAACCAACGGGTCGCTTCCGCCAACCCGCTACACCCTCACCCTCACCCTTCAATGGGTGACATAGGATTTTGGGACTTACAAGCATCCAATCACAACTCCAGTGGGTCGTTCATCGCCAACGCACTACACCCTCACCCTCACCCTTCAATGGGTGACACAGGATTTTGGGACTGACTAGGCTGTTGGTCACCCTTGGTCCACCGATAGTCTCTCCTCCACTCCGTAGGCCGCCTGGTCTACTCCCACATTCAGCACAGTCCGTCCAAAATCAGGAGGTGCCTACTAATGGGAGCCCTCTGTCAGGAAGGCCCTGTCTAACGCTGGGGTAGTCTCTACCGGATCCAACGAAGGGAACAGAACAGCCTAACCATCGCATATGATCCACTTGGATCCGCAGACGGCACATTATGACAACACTAATGTTCTGAATTCCTCAGAACCCACCAGGGCGCATAACTACGATGCGGGGAGCATGCATAAGGTTATAACAGGGTGGAATATCGTTGGGGAAAGAAACTCGGGAGGGCAGCGTGAGTTCCCGTTATAGGACACCCCGACAACCAAACAAGGAACACGGTGTACCCTAACCCGGGTCTCACCGCTGTCCTCGCAAGGCCCCTCCCCTATAATATTCACTATAACATGCATTGTAAACAAATACTAGCATTTAATCAAATAAATAAACTAGTAGGGCACATGCATCGGCCGGGCTTCCTAACATGGAACCAGGGGACATGCTGCATGGCTCATATACATATCCTAAGGGTGCAAGTCCCTAACATGCAAGGTCTAGGGTAACATGCATTCTACAATTAAATCATGCTCGCATGATATACATATTACACATGGTCAATATTCATCCAAGGTGCCCCAGGAGAGGTCGGTATACGCACAAGTGCGTATAGCACCTCTCTACTGGGTTGGATTGTCCCACTCACCAGAACTCGGGTCGACGCGCGACCGTCCGTCGAGATCTGCAAGATAGGGTATTACTTGGTAAGTATAAATCCACAAATATTATTAAATACACAAATAAATACCCAAAACCCACAACAAACACCTAACACTCGGGCAAACGTGCACGCGACCCGCACGCACGTTAGCCCGAGCACCTCGGCAACCACCCGCGCGGCCGGCAACCACCCGCACGGCCACCCGACCGCCCGGGCGCACCGCCGCGCCTCGGCCCGCGCACCCCGCGCACCGCCGGGCCCCTGCCCGCCGCCGAGACACACCGCCGAGCTTCCCGGGGCACCCCGCACGCCCCCGCGCGCAGCGCCCCGCCCCGCGCGCACCCCGCGCGCACCTCCGCCACCTTGCCGCACCTCGCGCGCACCTCGCACGCACCTCGCCTGCCCCGCTGCGCCTCGCGCACACCTCGCACGCCTTGCCGCACCTCGCGCGCACCTCGCACGCACCTCGCGCGCACCGCCTAACACCTCGGCCACCACCTCGCGCACGCCTCGCATCAGCCCCTCGCGCTCAGCCGCACGAACAGACCCGCGCACAGCACCACCCGAGCAGCTCGCACGCCTCGCACCGCCGCGACCCGCTCCCCCGAGCGCACGCCCGCGCGCACGCTCGCGCGTACGCACGCGCGCACGCCCAGCCGGCTCCCTGCGCTCGCTGCCTGCTGCCTGAGGCCCCCAGCACGACGAGCAGCTCGCACCAGACCCGCGCACGCCCGCGCGCACGCCGCGCGCACGCACGCTCGCGCGCGCACGCGCGCCTACCCGCGCGCACCCGACCTGCGCGCCGCCTGGGCTGCTGCTGCTGCTGCTGATTGGCCCGGACGACCTGCCACTGCCCGAGCGCCACCACCACCTCTCCCTTGACCACCGACCATCTCCAACCACCTCCGACCACTCTCCGACGACCCCCACTGCCACCCACCACCTCCCAAACACAAAACCCTCCCCTAGCAATCATCTAGACAAGAAAAAAGAGAGAAAGAAGGCTTACCGAGGGGAGGAAGAGGCGTCCGGTGGATCTCCACGCGCCGAAACCCTTCCCAAAAGCCTTCTCACGCCCCGATCTAGCTTGTCCCTCGGAATGGGCCAAATCAGAGGACAAAAAGGGGAGGTCGGGGAGGCTAGGATCGTCGGAATTCGGATTTGAAGACACCGGAGCGTAGATCGGGACCCGATCTACACTTCCCGTGCTTTGGGTTTTCGATTTTGAGGGGTGGAGGGGGCTCAAACGGAAGAAAAACGGAGAGGGGAGAGAGAAATCTCGACGAGGAAGACAATGAACAGTAACCCGGGATATTTTAGCTCTCACTTATATAGTGCGCGACTTAAAATACCCGGATACGCCCCGGAACTGCGAAATTTTTGCAAACGATGCCAGAATTCGATGAAATTTTCGTGAGAGGTCTAAAATGGCACCAGGACACCAAATATGCAGTTAGATTTTCAATCGGAGTCCTCTAGCTCAGGACGATAGCTAACAGTCCAAAAATAAGCGGTTCCGATCGAAAACCCTAAAAATTTTAAAACTGCCAGAAATGCTCCAACGGTTACCAGCAGGCTAAAAAGTGACACATATATAACAGCCAGTCCAAGGAATCCCGCCACCACTCGATATCCATAGTGGCCATCACCTAGAACATCAACAATATTATTGATGTATGGTGTCATTAAAGGTGGAAGTTCATTTAAGTATGCTATGCTGTCTACCCTCTTGTTCCTAAGGATCTTTGACCTTTGAACATTCATCTTCGGCATTTTCGGCCATTGAGGGATAGGATCTTGAGAACTTTGGGTTGGAATCAAGCACATACTCAAATCCAGACTTATTTTCTTCAGTCGACTCATCAGTGAGAGCCTTAGCCCTTTTCTTCCCACTCCTCTTTCGACCCCTCGTTTGAACCTTCACGGTAGGCTCCAACAGAAGATTACAAGCCAGATCGCTCAATTTTTTAAGGTACTTTTTTTATTTCCTTTTGTTGAGCTACATTTCCATAATTAAATCTGTTTAGCAGCAGTTCAATTTCTGAACCAATGTCGACCGCCTCTGTATGGTCCTCAAGTAAAGGTGTGTTGCAATCCAGTTTCTGCCAAAAAGGATGAATGGCAGACAGAGGGATGGGAGCACCTTCGCGTTTACACTCCACAATGATGTGGGCACATGGCAACCCACATGTGGTCTGTGCTACATGATCGCACAGATCTGTGTAGGGACCAACCGACTCGCTTGCAGTCACTTTGACTTCAATCTTCTACATGGCGTAAATGGAGACGAACCCAACCAGTTCTCAGAAGAGAAAGCCCCTAAACTTATGAGGGATCTTGATCAAATTCTCTTTGAATGAGTATTTGATGTCACACATCTGTAATTCTAACAAGTTGTGGATAGTATGCCAAGAACTCATGAAATTCTGGATAGAAGTCTACAAATACCTCTTCAACTTGGAGTGGTGACTCTCAACCCGGTTGGTGGAACTGTTCCAAGGGTGCATGTGTTGGTTGATTCAAGCGGAAACAAACCTTTCTTTGTGTTTCGCCAACCATGTAATATGCAGATATGCAATCACCTTTTGATACCTTTGGAACTCCATCTCCAACCGGTGTAACTACAACACATATTCTTTTTCAGTCCGAGCCCTCATCAATTCAGCCCATGCACCCATAAATGCATCCCACGTCTCTACATCATCGAAAGTTTTTTAAAATTCTTCAACACATTCTTCTCAATGTGTACCCGACACAAGAAATTTGTACATGTAGGGAAGACAATGGATAAAGCATTCATCAATCCAAGTTCATGATCGGTGATGATAACCTTCGGCAAGGTGGTCCCATCAAAAAGCGCTTTAAAGCACTCAAGAGCCCATATGTAGCTCTCTTCCCTCTCGGAGTGCAAGTAAGCAAATGCAGCAGCAAAGGTCTTCCCCGTCGATGTGATTCCAACAATCTCCAACAACGGCAATCTGTATTTGTTGGTTTTGTATGTGCAATCCATCATGAAAACAATGGGGAACGCCTTCACCATTTTTAGGGAAGCTGGATGGGCAAAGAATAACTCCAACAAAATGTCACCATTGGGGTACACTCGATGATACTCGATGTATCCATGCTCATAGACTAGTTTCATTAATTGTTGCATATGAGTCCTCCCACTAGTCTCCATGATACGCATCTTCTTTCGAGCATTGTATATATTCCTTATTGAACTGACATTGGTTGGGTCCTTGCTCTTCAAATGAGTTAGAATATCTCGAGGACACATACCACTTTTTGTCATTCCTTTCAAGACCTCAACCTCATCCTCGAGCAACTTTCCGGCGTATGAGTGCCCTTCAAAATTCATGATCAACTGATGGTTGTGTAGGCCACACAAAACTTGTAGCCTCCATTTATTGTCCATCTCAGAAGCATGGGCATTCACATTTCTTTGTTTTTTTTTGACGGTTTTGGCCCTTGTCATTCTTCCTTGGACGACAATCGTATTCCCCCCCCCCCTTTCACAAATAAGAAGGACGCGGGGTGATCTTTTAGGGTCTGAAACATCCGACCTACCAATGACAACAATGACACTAATATTTCGCCTGACCCTTTTTACCCACTCGATCAGATCTTTCCGATTGTCGAAGACCTAAAAAAATGAATACAACAAATATTAGTTAGTCAAGTTCTAATTGTGATGTGCACACGTACAAATAGGAGAGTTAATTACCAAGGGAATGGTGAAGTATTCTGTGGTATCGATATTCTCACCGGACTCCTCATCATTTGGGGGGAATAGAATCATAAAATTCTATAATGAAAATAAAAAAAATGTCATTAATATGTAAGAATTGTTATTCTTTTAACAACAATAAATAGTGCACAATAACAAACCTCATTATCCATTGTTTCCAATATATGTCAAACTGTCGATGTTTGGCAACCAAGACAATTGACAATGCCTATGAAAGAAAGTCACCCATTAGGTTACACGTAAAATGTATGCATTTTAGATATCATTAGTAATACCACGGTGGAAGTTAACATACACCGGAAACACCAAATTCATCGCCACCAATCACCACCACCATCACTCAAACACGAGAAACACTAACAACAATGCTAACACTACTATAATCACAACTAGGAAAACCAAAGAGAAACTACATTATGCATAATATGGATGACACAAACAATTAATACAAAACAACTGACAATGAACAACTCCAAAATCATCCATAGAATCACTACTTCCCACACCACAACCACCACACTCGTCACCGGTGATAGAGGATTAAACAGGGGTCACACCAATGTCACCACCATACACAATTGGTGGACCAATACAAAAAAAAATCACCACCACAAACCTTAACCTTGGCCTTTGATTCAAGCTAGGCGTGATTCAATCTTTGATCAGAAAAAAAAAACTACAACAAACTCTATGATCACAACAAACACCAACAATCTTACAAAAATCATCACCAACACCATCATCATTACTGCCACATCCATTTCAATCAAATACACAAACAAAAAAAAATTAAACAAGAAAAACCATTACCTACTTCAAGTAGGGCCTTTGAATCGAGCTAGGGTTCCATGTGAGGATGACACGGTGGTCGTGGGAGTTCTTGACGGTGATGGAGGAATGAACAAGGTTCACCACGAGTTTGTCTGATAAAGAAGCCACTGATGGGACGGGGAAGAGAAATGGAGGGCAAGAAGAAGGGGGGGGGGGAAGAGGGGTTTAATATCGGGGGTGAGCTTTTGATTATATGGGACATTGTGGGGTGCAATGTGTATGGGGTGGCTATACTTCACAGAGGGTGGGGAATGTAGGGGTGGGGTGCTTTACTGTTTAAGCCACAATATGCATTTTTTAAATGGGGTTGGCTGCATAACTAGAGGGCTTAAAATAACCGCCCCCATTGGATAATTATAGAAGTCATTTACATTCAGATGTAGTCGAGCAGTGTGTATGCCTACAAGATTGGTACAATGCACAACAAAGAACTCCGACTATCTTAAAGGCCGAGGATGCTCTTGAAGACCAATTTGATGATGTTGTAAATTTAAATTGAAATTTAGTTTAAATTTACTTGTATTTTTGTAATGTCTTGAAGGATTGCTTTGGGTAGAGTTGTGCAAATGATAGATAAAATGGGTAGGTACCAACCAAGTTGGGATGTACTCATTTTATTGTGATGCAGTCATCACTCATAAGCTATATTCAATCACTGTAATGTTCCATTAAAATATTTTTCTATGAATTTATAGTAGCTATTTAATTAATGTTCAAACATTTCTTGTTGTAAACTTGTAAAATGTGCAATTATTGTGAAATTATATCAATATTCAATTCAAATAATTTTATTGTTTAAAGTTTTTTTAATTCAAGTTATTCAACTTTTTTCATTTACTTTGTTGTATGTTTTAATTTAATTTAATAATAAAAAAAAAATAGTCCGGGCTACAAAGCTAGGTCTAAACCTTAAGCCCGGCCTGGCCCAGACTTGGCTTGTTCGTGCAGGGCCTAGAGGCGGGCATGGGCCTAATTTTGGACTTTGGTGCCCGAAGCTCCTCAGGCCTGGTGGAGGCCCGCCCGAAAAAATCTTAGCCCATAGCCACCCTTAGCCCGACCCAATTTTTACAGATTTTATATAATAATATTTATATTTTATAATGTACACTTTTTATGTTTTTATATAAAAAATCTTCTTTTGAAATTATTTTAAACATAAACATATGGAATTTTATCTCATGTGAAATACCATTATGAAAATGTTACATACAATCTCTTTTTCCCTTCTCAATTCTAATTCATACATATTTTAATTTATCTAAAAATAGATGAGGTATATGCTTTTAGAAAAAATAAAATGAAAAAATTAATTACAGGTCCCTTGGCATATCCTCATATTAATTTTAAGTCCCTGCAACTTTTCCTCTTAATAATAGGTGCCCAAGTACCAATACATATTATGTCTAGGTCCTTTCATCCATTCTTTATTAACCCTAGCCCTTTTTTTATCCATTTGGCCCCCACCCCCTTTTCCTTCATTCTTTTCCCTCTCTTTCACCAACTCTCAGAGACGGTGGCTCTCCCCCACACTCTTCTATCACCTCTCTCCTCCGTTTTTATTATATGGTAGCCCATATTAGTGCACACAGATTACTAACAGTGTACAAATGCACAAATAACAATGTACATAGAGTGAGAAAAATGTACACAGAATGGTTATATCTGCAGTTAAAATGGGGGTAAAATTAATACATAACAGTGTACACACTGTTTAAATGGGGGTAAAATGAGAAAAGATAACAGCGGTTACCCCTCCCGTTAGTGACAGGGACCCAGGCATAATAGAGATTGGTACTTGATAACATATTGTTAAGTTGAAAAGTTGCAGAGACTTAAAATTAATATGGGGATATACTGAGGCACTTGTAAAAATATATACTCCAGAATAACATGGATCCATTTATAAAAAAAATTGAGATTTTAATTTTTGAACAAAAAATTGATCAATTTCGTGACTTGATCAATCACAAAAAGACGTATTATTAATACGATACGTATTATTGTATTATATACGATACAATGTTATCTTTTCTTGTGATTTAACCACAAGGATGAAATTTTTTTGTTATTAGATTTTTTTTTAATTTTTTTTCTCTTATTTAGATATTTTTTTGGTGATGACCGTAATGACACTAAGGAAAATGTTTGAACAACCATATTTACAATCATTGTTTTTATTCTGCGTACGTTTTCATTTTTTTTAAATAATATATTTGAAGAGGTTTATACATTTTATAGAAAATAAAATATATATACTCTAATGAATTGTATTGATCTATTTATAAAAAATAATAAAAAGTTTCTAATAATGCATATTTTCATCTAACGAGATATATTATAGTTGAATAACTATCGAATTATATGAGACTGTAGATGGTGTTGTAAAAGACTATGTAACAACACGGGGAAAAAGTAACATATTTGTCTCAACTACGCTGCACATGATGATAGCTCAAGTTGATCCATCAATGGCCACGCTGCACATCAGACACTCAAGGTGACTCATCATGTGCATTTTTCACTTTCTTGTATTTTTTTTTCTCTATTTCTCCTCACCTAGTTCATAGTTCTAGTGTGATTTTATATAATGAAATTATGGTAGCAATATTTACATTTTTCAGAAATAGTCATGTGCAATTATGAAAATGTTTTATTCAGCCTCGCTTATAGCCTCAATTGCAGTTTACACCATTTTATATTATTTTTTCAAATATTATCTCTCATTTAAAGAAATATTTATTTTTCTAAAAAACAAGAAGTATATATTCCAATTAACTGGGTGCACTTATTTATAAAATGTGTAAAAAGAATTCTAAAGAGGTATATATCATGTTATAGTGAGTGCGAATGACTAATATGGTATATAGCTAGGATTGTAATATGAATTGAGTGTAACAAAGCTCGTGTATTTAATGTTATTTTTAAAATGTTTTATGTATGTAATGCAACGATAATATGTAAACCCCAATCTTTATCAAGTTTGAGTGCAACCATAGTATGTATTTAGTCCCGCTGATCTCAGGGCGGCCCGCGCATGGGTTCATTATGGGATTATCATCCTTATTGGCTATATGTCATATGGAAAATATTATATTCAATCATTTTTATCAATCAAAACTCCAATCACATGTGTTTTTATTTTTTAAAATAGTGAACATCATCTGATTATGAAGTATATGCTTTGATTAAAAGTGTATATCGTCCTATTTTGAGTTGAATAAACTCATTTTCAGTAAGTATAAGAAAATATTTAACGAGATATATTTAACGAGATATATGCTTCACTAAATATCTAACAAGATAGATAGAACTATATTTTGGATGGTAAAAAAAACTGAGTGTAATAACGCCCTTGTCATATTATAGGAAAGAAAATGATATGTTCAGACCTATGTGCAGTCCCAATTGCAGTCCACATCGATTTTTGTTTTAAATCATATACTCTTTCATTGAAGTACATAAAGTTATATGAAATGAAGTATATATTGAGATACAATAGCGTGTATTTTTCCTTTTGAAAAAATGAATTTTTTTTTTGTATCATTCACTATGATAGAACCTCATATACTATGATAGCACTCAGTATATACTGCGCTATCATCATTTACGGGGTCGCAGACTAGGATGTAAAATGGACTGAGTGTATCAACGAAAATGTTACACATTATCTATTTTACGGTCTCAATTGCAGACCACACATGTTTTTGTTTTATAAAAAATCCTATACCCCCATCTAATGAGGTATGTATTTCTATAAAAGATGAAATATATTATTAATCTAATAAATAGAATAATATCATTTTTTAAAAATATGCAAACTTTTCAAAGAGATATATATTCGATACAATGAGTGGATGTGGCTAAAGAAGTATATGGGACTATATTTAAGACCGTAAAAAAGACAGCGTCCTCGTAATCAAGTTTCCATTTGTTTATTTTACAAAGCTGATATTTATCTAACATGAGAGTTGGGTGACTTAGAAAGGAAAATATTTCTGTGGCTCTCTCCAAGAATGAGCTTATTAAAGAATATCAATTTCGCGTGTTGGATTTATATCTTATATTCTATTCTGATTTTTATATCATCGAGGAAGAATTGCAGTTTTCACATGGTCATGCATTTGGCTAGTTCGGTATTCTCATATAATTGAAAGGCAACCTTATGGCTGAAGAGGGAGAGTCTGATGTGTAGTCTCATCACACATAACCCATAACTTAGAAAATTAACAAAAAAATTCTATCTTCTCTCTTCATGGATGTAGGCAACAATTGCCTACCATGTAAATCTCTTCGATTTTGTGATTATGTTTTTCTTTTAATTTTGTTTTCTATACTTTGATTCGCAGAGCGTTTTTCAACATGAAGTTCTTTTCATTCTTTTAATGCTAGAATACTCATATAAGCATTTGATATCCTCTATTTCTATGCTCATTTATACGCATCTTAGATAAAATTTACTTCATTCATCATTCTCAACAAATTAAGTAGAACTTGGAAATATAACCGAGAAGGGTCCTGTGAGGCTCAAACAACTCAATATCTATCTGGTAACGCTCTGAACCCATATAAACCATCATGCGGTTTGGGATGGCCACATTCACAGTTTCAAAAACACCTCCTGAATTGTCAAGCTATCTTCGCTAATTTCCAAGTGTGCAAACTCAATCGATATAGTCTACTACCAACCAGTGCAATGGTAATCCATAGAGGAATTATGCATTGACACACTGAACGTCGGATGTTAGGCATGCAGCAAAACCATCCCATCCTTGCATCGAAGAGGTCTTGACCTCAAGATCTCAATGTGCGGTTCACATTCTAAATACTGACCAGAATTCCAAGCATCTTCACCCTAGACCATACATTTCAACCCCCATTAAGTTTTGGCTCGGCCCCTGCTCTCTTCCTTTTAGATCCACCGCCTCGCCTTGCTCTACTCTTATATTGCCTTACTCACTGAGCAACTTGCTCATTGGACTACCTTGCTCACCAAATTGTCTTGCTCATCGGATCTTGTTAACAATGTATACAGAAATGTTAATGGTGTACATAACTTCAAAGTAGAGATTAGTATGTATATAGCATTATAGAAGATAATATAGGATAATTTATGTTGGTCTAAATGCAAAGTAAATATTGTGATATTCAGATTGCATGTGCAGGTTGGTTTGGCCATTGCAAGATGTGTAGTTAACAATGTACACGAGAATTGATTGCTTAACATTGTACGATGTCAACTTAACAATATACACAACGCGCAGGACATCCATAATAAATACATCACATAACAAAGAACTTCATAATAGGATATGGAATACCATAACCACATGTATAGAACATTCATAACACTTTAGAAAAAATGATCCCTAACAATGTACATATGATCCATATCAATGTACAAAAATCATGCTTCTTCTATAAAAGAGGTAACTATGGAAGAGGTCAATGGATCAAATCATGAAGAGCAACATTTAAAAAACAAAATAAAAGATGTACAAAAACCACATAAAGTTATCCAACCACGTAATAATGTATTAATAATTCTTACATTAACATGCTTCTTCTTCATTTGAGACTGGCGAGCTTCGAAGGACTCTTTGAAGCTATTTCCGAGAGAAAAAAAATGCCTTTGAAACTGTGTGACAATCACACAACAAAAAAATATTTTATAACTCATTTTAACAAATATTCACTGCTGTTTTTTGACAGCTACGAGAAACATGTCTATTGTTTATCAGAAATGTTTAATCTATATTCTATAATTCAAAGCTACAACAAACATGACCTATGTGATTTGTCATTTGTCAGAATTATATAATCGATTAAGAAAATAAAAAAAGTATACATTTAATTCATTTGAGTATATATTTTATTTTTTGACGAAGGTATGTATTTCTTAAGACAAGTACATACATTTTCAAAAAACTTAAAACATGTTGCAACTGCCAAAATGATTGCAAGAATGATTGTAATTTTTTTCATTTTGTGGGTCTCACAAAAAAAATTGATCAATTTGATGATTTGATCAATCATAAAAAGACATGTCATCTTATTATATTTGATACAATGCTATCATTTCTTGTTATTCAACAACACGGATCACCAATTGATTATCTTTTTTTTGTTATTAGATTTTTTATTTTTAAAAATATTTTTCCTTATTATAGATATAATAATATATTTTTTGATGATGACATATTGATAATAATGGAAAATGTTTGAATAACCATATTTGTGGTCATTATTTTTAGTCCACGAACATTTTGATTTTTTTATAAATATTATACCTCATCTGATGAAGTATATCTATATATTTTTTTTATATTGAAAATGAAGTACATCCTCCAACAAATCATATGAACCTATTTACAAACATTTTAATTTTTTTTAATAATGTATATTCTCATCTAACGAAGTATATGAGACCATATGTAAAAGACTATATGTAATAACATAGGAAAAAAGTGGCATATCAATCTCAACTTGTAAAGTGTTTCCATAGTCATAGATCAATCAAATAACTCAGAATTATGACTATGTTGCACATGATGATAGCTCAAGCTGAAATTCATATGGCCACGCTGCACATGGGATACTCAAGGTGACTCAATTCTTGTATTTAAGAAAATGTTAACCATTCTGGATTTTATAAAAATAACAGTCAAAGCCGGCTACCCATTACACTTTCCGGAAGCACAAAGAGATCTAGAGATGCCATGTTCTTCTATCTCAAGTTTTTAGGGGATTCATACATGTGGCTTCTACATATGAACAAGTTCCTGACAAAAGCGCCCATTGCCCAATGGGCTCCGCAGATTGATCGGCTTTGTGTGATGTGTGGGGAGGAGGACGAGTCAGTTGTCCATCTTTCCATTTCCCACTGGGTCAGTGGGTTTGGGGCTGGAAGTACGTACGCCTTACACAAAAAAACATGTGGGAGGATGCGATTAGCGGTTGAGCTTGTGGGGACTAATCTCTTGGTCCGGGACTAGTTTGGGTTTTATGGCTCACTGAAACCTTATAGAGATCTACTCACCCAACCCTTTTCATCATTTATTCTTTTGTTCTCTTTGAATTTGGGCATCGTCTTTCTATCTTATATGAAGGCCTATGCCCTATCGTTTCATCTCAAAAAATAAAAAATAGTATTTATCATCAAATTAAGTATGCCGCTTTGTGTGTGCGCGCGCATCACACTAGGTCTAATGAATTGCATTTGTATGGATTGATTTATAAAATGTGATTTTTTTATGCATGTATTTAAATTAAGTCTGTCAATCGAACTGATACGGATCAGATATGTTAATATCCATATCCTAACTTTCATATTCGAATACAGATATTAATTTTCAGATTCGAATATCTTCGGATACGGGTTGAATACATATATTTTTGGATAATTGATATGTTTAAATATTAATATTAAATTGGATAATCAAAAGATACATTAGAGAGATATAAAAATTAAAATTAAGTTTTTAAGGTTTATTCTCTCTTTTAAGAATCATACATTGAAAATTTAATAGTAATATAATATATTATGATTATAATTAATCATACAAGATAACTAATTTGAACAATATATAATTCAAATATATATATTTTTATAATCAATAATGATTCCTAGACCCCAACTTTCCAGGCCCCATCACAAGCCCCATGATGTGGCAATAGGACATTACCTATTATACCCTCTAATTGATAACCACCTCTAAACAAGGAAAACGGTTTGATTTATTCCTAAGATTGTGGAGATTTCATTAATTACTGTATTTCTTCTTCCTTGCATTGTGTAAAATCATTAATCCCTATAATTTACGATGAACATATTCGTAGCAGTCCCGAAATTGATCTCTCTTTCGGATCAGGTTTGTCAATTGTTTTTTTATTTTTTATTTATCTTATTGAATGAAAGTCACATCGAATTTGAAATTAAATTTTTGATGATCAAATATTCAATCTATGTTACATGTTTCAATTCAAAAAATGAAATTTTTTTATGTTTTGATCACTATTTCACACTTTTTTTATATTTGTTTCGTTATAATTTCATAAATGTAATTTTGATATTGTTACATTTAATTATTACTGGTTCGTGTGATGTTTATATTAGACTCCCGAACTCGGATATTCATTTACACAATTTTGTTACATTCATAAATGTAACACTCTGAAATGTAACATTATCTCATGTTGTGCATTTCTTTTAACAATGCAAATAGAAATGACGTATAAATGTAACAGTGAAGTACATACTTTTACAGAGGATTCTGATACATTTTCTTTGGAAGGCAGTGTACTAGAAATTGAAATAGATAATTTTAAATAGTAAATGTAACTGTTTGACATTTAGGTAAATATAATTGTTTGTTTCACTATATAAATGTAACAGTTTTTATATAAATGTAACAAATCGTTGTGAGATATGTAAACATTTAATAAATGTATTTGTAACTACCAATATAAAATGTAACTGTTTCATATGTTAACTATATGTGTTTTTTATTTAAATTTGAATACAATAACTACCTAGAGAAAATGAGTTGTTTGAAGGATTTTAATGAAAACAATTTCGGTAATTTTTTGTGTAATCTAGGTTCAATTATAATTTAGGTAATGATTTTAAAATTTAAGTAATGATCGAACGGTTGTTATTCAAACTATTTGAATACCAACCGTCCGATCTTTTTCTTTTTTTGGTGAAACAGAATATCCAAACGTCCAAATCATTTTAAATTGTTTGATAAACATTCAGAAAACACTAAATCTTAAAATCAATAAGATAAGATTGAATATAAATGTAAACAAACTAAATAATTTTAAGATTTTAAGGATTTTAAGATTAGGTAAGGATTTTAAGATTTACATGGAAGAGTCATAGAGAAAATGGGGGGATTTGGGTTAATAAGATAAATTTTTAATAAAGGGCAAATTTGTATTTTGTCATTTTACCATTTTTTGAAAAAGTCAACAAACCAACAACCAACTAATGAAATGATGAGAAAATGGGGGGATTTGGGTTAATAAGATAAATTTTTAATAAAGGGCAAATTTGTATTTTGTCATTTTACCATTTTTTAAAAAAGTCAACAAACTAAAAAACTAACCAATGAAATGATGACATGGGGCTTGTGAGTGGGGCTTATATTATGGGGCCTAGGTATCATGACTGTTTTATAATATGTGTCAGTTATGAATATTTTCAAATAAGATACACTGATATCTATATCCGTACTTCAGAGTTTTAAAAATTGGATATTTCTAATTTTTCAGATATGATTCGGATCGGATTCAAAATTTTTTTCAAATAATTGACCGGCTTAGTTTTGAATCGTGTCGATGCCCACACTTTAGTCCATAGAATAGCATCGCCTTCGTGGGCCTACGGAGTATGGGTCGGATCATGCAACAATAGACTGGGTCGTTATGGGCTTCAGCCCAAGTGTTGGTCAACAACACGTTATTAATGAACAGTGACCTCTAATCAAGTTTCTATCTGCTTAATTAGCAAAGGTGATATCAATCTAACATATGAGTTGGGTGACATGAAAGGAAAATGAATTTATTAAATATCAGTTTGGGGTTTTAGATTTATATCTTGTATTTTGGTTTTTAGATCATCAAGGTTAAATGGTAGTTTCACTTCATCTTGCATTATGCTGTATATATTCATTTATGAGTTAGATATTCTCATATGATGAAGAGAACCCTAGAGTTGAATGAGAGTCAGATTTGTTGATCCATCACACAAAATCTATAATTTAGTAAATTAATAGAAAATTCCATCTTCCCACTCCTAGGATGTAGGCATCCTTTGCCTACCACATAAATCTCTTCCATTGTGTGATTATGAAATTTTCTTTTTGTCTTCTATGCTTCGATTCACATAATGATTTTTTGAAAATTGTTCTTCTCATTCTTCTAATGCTAGAATACTCACATAAGCGTTTGGAATAAACTATTCTTATGCTCATTCCTGTGCATTTTAAGTAAAATTCTCTTCATTCCTCAATCCCAATAAATTTAGTGAAACTTGGGCCGCCTATAACCGAGAAGGGTCCTGGGAGGCTCAAGCAACTCAATATCGATCTAGTAACACTTTGGACCCATATAAACCATCATTCTAATTGGGACGACCACATTCACAATTTCAATAACACCTCCTTTATTATCAAGCTATCCTTGCTCATTTCCAAGTGCGCAAGCATTAAAGAGGTCTGAACGTCAAGATCTCAATATATGATTTGCATTCTAAATATGGACGAAAGTTGCATCATCACCCTAGAACATACGTTTCATCCAAAAGTGCATATCGTTCTATTTCAAATTGAATAAACATATTTTTAACAAATGCAAAAAAAAAATATTAAAGAGATATATTGTCACGCCCCAGGGTGGGTGGCCGTCCCCGGGACGCGGCAGGTGTATATATCATATCAGAAGCCTACACATGAGGTCAAATATATATACTCTAAAACCACAGATAAAAATGACAACACAGATCAAACAGGGCTGACATAATATATACACAATATAGCGGAAGCTAAAAATGAGTCTGTAACTCAAAACATATTACAGACCCGATACACAATCATATGTCCTGTGAGAGCCAATATACATAGTAACAACTGAACATATACAAACACGTGCCAAGCACGGAAATCAAATACATACAGACAAGAAGGGATGCTGATAACCTCTGGCACTCGCGGAACGTGGCGTTGCTCCGCTACTGGAGGAATCCCTCGGAAAGCTCCAACTGCTGCTCCGGCTCTAGCTCAGGCTCAGTGACCACTGGGGAAAAACATATGCGAGGGGTGAGCCACACGCTCAGTGAACAGCACAACCCATGCATCACAGACAATATTTACCAATATTCCATTATTTTATCCAGCCATCACTACATAACAACATAATCCAGTGGTTCGTACTTCGCCGAACCACCACACCCTCACCCTCACCCATCCATGGGTGACATAGGCTATTGGGACTGATAATCATCCATTCACAAATCCAGTAGGTCGCTCATCGCCAACCCACTACACCCTCACCCTCACCCTACCACGGGTGACATAGGATTTTGGGACTGACTAGGCTGTTGGTCACCCTTGGTCCACCGGTAGTCTCTCCTCCACTCCGTAGGCCGCTTGGTCTCCACCCACAACTTCAGCACAGTCCGAAACCAAATCAGGAGGTGCCTACTAATGTGGGTCCTCCGATGGACGGCCTTTCTAATGCTGGGGGTAGCCTCTACCGGATCCAACGCAGGGAACAGAACAGCCTATCCATACGCATATGATCCACTTGGATCCGCCGACAACACATCTCTACCACTCGAATGTCATGAACTCTTCAGAGTTCCTCCAGGGCGCATATCCAAGATGCGGGGAATAAGTACAATCAAAAGCAATGTTGGAATATCATTGGGGGAAAGAAACTCGGGAGGGCGGCGTGAGTTCCCGATACAGGATACCCCGACAACCAAACAAGGAACACGGAGTACCCTAACACGGGTCTCACCGCTGTCCTCGCAAGGCCCCTCCCCTATAATATCCACTAACTATGCTAATAATCATACCAAACATACAACATTACTTATAATATTATTGGGACTAGAAACCTTGGGAGGGCAGCGTGAGTTCCCGATACAGGACACCCCGACAACCAAACAAGGAACACGGAGTACCCTAACACGGGTCTCAATGTTGACCTCGCAAGGCTCCTCCCGATAATATTACCTAAGGCATGCGATTTAACATATACTATCATTTAATTTAATAAATAAACTAGTAGGACGCATACATAGGCCGAGGTTTCCTAACATGAAACAGGGCACATGGTGCATGGCTCATACACATATCCTAAGGGTGCAAGTCCCTAACATACAAGTCCAGGGTAGCATGCATTCTACATTTAAATCATGCAAGCATGGAATACATATTACAACAGGTTAATATAATCCATGACGCCCCAGGAGAGGTCGGTATACGCCCAAGTGCGTATAACGCCTCTCTACTGGGTTGGATTGTCCCACTCACCAGTATCTGGATCGTCGCGCGACCGCCCGTCTAGATCTGCAAGATAGACATTCAATATGGTGAGTTAAAATCCACAAATACTACAAAATACACAAGAACTTACATAAACCCACAACTAAACTCCCAACACTCGGGCAAACGTGCATACGACCCCCACGCACGCTAGCCCGAGCACTCCGGCTACTACCCGCACGGCCACCCGCCCTCGGATGAGCCGCCGCGCCTCAGCCCGCGCGCCCCGACGCACTGCCGCACGCGCGCACCGCGCGTCCGGCCCAGCGCGCCCCCGCGCGCATTGCACCCACGCCCCAGCACGCGCGCGCACTGGTCCCCAGCACCGCGCACACTGGTCCCCAGCACCGCGCCCAGGCGCATGCCCAGGCGCCCTGCCCAGCACCCAGGCACAGTGCCCAGGCGCCCTGCCCGCGCGCGCGCACGCTCGCGCGCACGCCCGCGCGCGCCCGCGCGCACCCGCGCGCACTCCCGCGCACACCCCCGCTCGCGCCAGCACCCGCGCGCACCTGCGCGCCCGCTCCGCGCGCCCGCTCCCGCGCGCGACTGCGCGCCCGACTGCGCCTGCCAGCGCCCATCGCCCAGCGCCCAGCGCCCAGCTCCACCCGCGCGCACGCCCGCGCGCACGTCCGCGCGCACGCACGCGCGCCCGCCCCTGCCAGCTGCTGCGCCTGCTGCCTATGCTGCTGCCACCAGCCACCCTGCCCGAGCACCTCAACCACCACC
The DNA here is from genome assembly GCA_030737835.1 of Acorus gramineus. NCBI lineage: Eukaryota > Viridiplantae > Streptophyta > Magnoliopsida > Acorales > Acoraceae > Acorus > Acorus gramineus. The sequence continues at coordinate 392,631 of JAUJYN010000054.1, read as the reverse complement.
CACCGGCCACCCCAAGGCCTCCGACCACCTCGCACAGCCCTCCGACGGCCACCCACCGCCGCCGACCACCACCCAACCTCAAATCCACCCTCCTAGCATACATCTATGCATGAAAAAGAGAGAAAAGAGGCTTACCAAGGGAAGGAAGGGAAGTCCGGTTGCTCTCCGCGCACCGAAACCTCTCCCAAAGGGCTTCCAACGCCCGGATCTACTCCCACCTCCGTAATGAGCCAAAACAGAGGAGAAGAGAGGGCGGACGGAGGGGCAAAACTCGCCGAAATTCGGATTTGAAAGCACCGGAGTGTAGATCGGGACCCGATCTACACTTCCTATGCTTTGGGTTTTAAGGTTTGAGGGGTCTAGGGGGCTCAAAAGTGAGAAAAGGAGAGAGGGGAGAGAGAAAATCACTTTGGTAGGGATGATGAATAGTAACTCGGAAATTAGATTTCACTTATTTATAGTGTGCGACTTGAAAACCCAGATACGCCCCGGAACTGCGAAATTTCGGGAACGTTACCGGAATTCGATGAAATTTTCGTGAGAGGCCTAAAATGGCACCAGGACACCAAATATGCAGTTAGATTTCCAATCGGAGTCCTCTAACTCAGGACGATAGCTAACAGTCCAAAAATTAGCGGTACCGATCGAAAATCGAAAAAAAATGAAAAACTGCCAGAATGCTCCAACGGTTACCAGCAGGTTAAAAGTGAATCAAATATAACATATATACCTCACTTAAATGTCTCACAGGATTGTTGCATATATATGCAGTTTGAAAAGTTGAACTATTCCAGAATCTTTTGATCTATGCTTATTTTCAACTCCCCGAAGCATTTCGTCGCTTGCTACGCCCTTCCTCGTCTCTGGGTGCCTAGGTATCCACCGTAAGCCTTTCCTCGTTTGAACCTCGCCATTCACGTTAAGGTTATGTCATCCTAAGGTGCTGCTAAATATATCCACAAGACTTGTCCGAACAGACTGCGTGTAACAAGATGTATGTCAATTAATTTTTTTTTTTTGTTTGTGAAAAGGCCGAAAGGCAATTACAACATGTCCCCAACGGCTTTGCCCAGGTGGATATGGATACGTATGGATACGCCCTTTCAAAGGAGCTTCCCGGGTTCAATTCTTGGTGATGCCAAGAAGAGGAGAAAATGGTGTTTTCAGCCCTAGTTGGCTGTGTTTGTGGTGGGCTTGACCCACATGATCTTCTAACCACGCCATGATGGGCTTTGGTCCCCTGGGCTATAGGCCCATGCTCTGTGTGTGATCAGCCTCTGGGCTGAGTATGGTTCAGTGGACTCTGTTTACGTTGTTGTAATCGCTCTACAAGACTTGTCAGTTTATAATTGCCCTACGGGGCCATATGTACCAAAAAAAAAAAAAACATTATGTACCCTGCCTACTAAAAATATTTGCTTTTAATAAAATGTCCATGCAATCAAAATCAACATATGTCCAATTGAAGCCATCCTTGCCACACAGTTAGAGATTAAGATCTAAATATCTTTTCACTATCGCCAAAATGCAATTATACTGACACTAAATAAAATGAATCAAGATGCATGAAACATTTTCTGTGTAACTGTGCACAAAAATTGCAAATCCACTCGGCCATTTAGAATACCATGCATTTGTAATGATGCAGACAATTAAAAATAGCATTCTTCTTTTATTCCTCTGCAATATGTTGTTCACCATTTATATATACTAGTTTTAGTGTACGCGCATTCGCGCGAGTTAATAAAATGCATTTTTAATCTAACAAATAAAGTTAATTTATTTTTTAGACTTTAAATTATACGGTGATATCAAAGTGTCAAAGGCATACGCAAGTGATGTTATTTTTGACTTGAATAACTAAATCGTGGAGAACGTCCTAATTCATAAGTCACATTAAGAAAGTTTATACACGTATATTATCTTATGCTCATAGGTAAGCAAAGTAGAATTTTATGAGGTAACATCACAAGTGATGTTGTAAGCTCCATTTCTTCAAGAATAACATTGACAAAGAAAAATGGAGTGTAATTCAAAGATTTTAATAAAAAAAGTGTAACAAAAAATTTAAAAATAAACCGATATTCTAATATCTAAAATTATTCAGGCTTCTGTTCTAAAAGAATTTGACTTCGATACATATTGTAACATTTTTAATAACAATAATCAATAATATTTATGACTCTAATAATCAATAAATTGATTTAAATTTTTTTTGTCGAAAGTTAGAATCCCCTATTTAATATTTATGAAGGGAGAGGGAGGGGGGAGAGAGAGAGAGAATCAAGAACAAGTGGATACACTTGCTGTGTAATAAAAAAGGATTTACGAAAATTTATGAAATAATTAGTTTTATGATCATCAATGTAAATATGAAAATGAAAACTGAAATCGTAGTAGAGACTTCTTATAAATAACTTATGAGTTTAAATAATGAGACTAAAATATTTATTGCATAATTTTATAAGTATCTTAATGGTCCAAAAAAGAAACTTTGGATATGATTTGAAGTTCAACAAGTCATATTTTGAAATCAGGGATCTTGTTATAAATCTGAAAATCTGAATCAGGGATCACTTTGTAACATAAATAGGGGTCTAATTGTGAAACTGGTTGAAACTGAGGGCTGAAATTCAAATATCCCACAAAAAGGACAAAATTGGCCGATTTTTGTCAGGGACTTTATTATAAATAAAGGAGCTTTGGGGACTATCTACAAATAACCCAGGTAGTTGACAAAATTGACCAATTTTTTTAGGGATCTGGTTATAAATATCAGAGACTTGGTGGATGAACTACAAATAGCCCGGCTCAGTTGTCCCGTCGAGTAGGTCGAAGACTTGTCTATTCCTTACAAAATTACCAATATGCCATCCTAGATGAAAACTTTTGCCCTTATTGTAATGTGCATTGATATGGATGATATATGTACATTGTTAGGAATATCTTATAAAGTGTTATGAATGTTCTATACATGTGCTTATGGTATTCCATATACTACTATGAAGTTCTTTGTCATGTGATGTATTTATTATGGATGCCTTGCGCGTTGTGTATATTTTTAAGCTGTCATCGTACACAATGTAAGGCAATCACTGATCATTGTTAATATTCTCGTGGACATTGTTAACTACACATCTTGCAATGGCCAAACCAACATGTACATGCAATTTGAATATCACAATATTAACTCTACATTTAACCAACATAAATTATCCTATATAATCTTCTATAAGGCTATATGCACACTAATCTCTACTTTGAAGTTATGTACACCATTAACATTTCTGTGTACATTGTTAACAAGATCCGATGAGCAAGACAGTCTGGTGAGCAAGATAGTCCAATGAGCAAGTTTGATTGTATGCGCATTTGCGCGAGTTAATAAAATATATTTTCAAAATGACAAATGAATTGAAGTTTACATTTTTTAGATTTCAAAATATATAATGATATCAAAATGTCAATGGTACAGCCAAATGACGTTATTTCTGATGTGAAAGAGCAAATTGTGGAGAACAACCTAATTCATAAGCCACATTAAGAAAATGTATATATACATATTATCTTGGGCTGTAATTTTTACCAAGTAATATCAGAATGACTTTATAAGTTCGATTTCAATTTAAATTACCATTATTCTAAATCCATATTATTAGAAAAAATCTAAATTCTTAACATTTACATCTGAAATATTTAATAATGAATTCATATAATGAGATATCTAATAAAATTTCTTATCATGTCTCTACAAGTGGATACACTTACTGCGTGAAATAAAAAATGATTTAAGAAAATTTATGTTTATTGATGTAAATATAAAAATAAAAACTGAAATTATAACATAGGCTTGCTAACAATAATTTTATGAGCTCCAATGATGAGACTAAAATTGTAATTTTATAGGAATCTTAATGGTAAAAAAAAAAATTAAATAAAATTTCATAAAATTTGAAGTTTAGTAGGTCATGTTTTGAAATCAGGGACCTCATTATAAATCTGAAAACAGCATCAATGAAATTCCTTATATTTGAAGTTTGGCAATTCATACTTTCAGACCAGGGACCATGTTATAAATCATGAAATCTGAATGAAGAATCTATTTGTAACACAGATAGGGGTCTCATTGCGAAACTGGTAGAAACCGAGGGCAGAACTTTAAATATCCTAGAAAAAGACAAAAGTGGATGATTTTGTTAAGGACCTAATTATAAATATGGGGGACCTAAGGACGTTGAACGAAGTGACACACGAAACGAAAGGAAACGTAACAGGTAGTGAAATGACCCAACTGAACTCTTTAGATGAAAACTTTTGTTCTCGTTGTAATCCTCTAGCCCCCGTTTGGGAAGTGGAATTGTGTTATTCAGTCCTGATAGTTATATGGGGATAAATATTAGTGTTTGGCAGAATAGGTCTATCCGTGTTTGGTTGTATTTTTTGTTATTCTTATTTATTCTTATTGGGAAACGTAAAATGTTGATTTTTGGTGTTTGGTTGACCTAGAATAAACTGTGGATAAATGGTTGATAAGGGATGGATAGGGAGTTATTATTTTTAAAATGTCAACTTTGCCCCTGAAATATATTTTTATGTTTGGTGTAATTGATGAATATAAATCAGTCCATCATGAGTGTAATTAAATCTGGACGGTCCATCTTATGTAATATTTTATGGTGGGCCTTTATATATTTTTTACAACTAATCTATGTATTCATTGGTGATTCCAAATGCTTTATGGTGATTCTAATTATCTTATATCAATTTAATTATATTTACTCAATGACTTGATCATAAATAGAAAATATACATAAATCATAGGTTGTCCATAAAATTGATAGATTTTATTACACAAGTAACATTGTCAATATTGTTGTTGTACCAAATAACACTAGCATTCTTATATAAGCCTTCATTTAATTTAATATTGAAATATAAGTTTATGTTTGGTTAACGTTGATAGACATATATCAAGAAAAAACACTTATTTAAATTAAATAAGTACCGTCCATCTTATGTAATATTTTATGGTGGACCTTCAAATATGTTTGTCAATTACTCTATGTATGCTTAGTGTTGATTCCATTTGCTTTGTAATGATAGGTTTTTTTGGGTTATGAGTTAATTAAATTTACCCAATCAGTTGATCATAAATAGTAATAAATTCTCCGTTTATTCTTATCTAATTAACTCATATATTATTAACAAATTATATTGCCAATATCAATGTCATTGTTGGTGGGTACCAAATAACCCTAGGCATTTTATACATTGCTTCATTTAATTAACTTATATGTGTTATATGTAGATTTTTATATGGATTATAATAGGGTCCTCTAAGTTTTTTATACACCTATATTGTGTATGGAACCTTTTATATAAACTAGGTAAATACTTAAATAACAATATATACAGAAATATGGTAAGTATTGACCTCTGTAAATATATTGTAAAATGTTAGAACAGGTAAGTTTGCAAAACACATATGACTCACATAAACCCCTCACTTCACATAATTCCAAATATGGATATGACATATGGGAAACCATGGTGAACATGAAGATTGATCATTGACACAGTATATTCAATTGGAACTATGACATCCCTGTGATCAACTCCCTAACATATATATGTACATTTCATATGCTCACACATATCTAAACACATATACACACCATAGTTTAAAAAAGCTATTTTATATAATAATAGACATGAAAGACAACATCACAAACATACATTCATAAGTTTATATTCACATTAACCTCCTGTACTGTCGAGGTTAAATGAAAATTAACATCTTGGATAAACAGAATGTGGTGTTTAAACATCCATACAAACTGAATAATCCACAAAATCTGCCCATATACTAGTGAGCATCACAAAATAAAAGTATTAAGTTTGTCCAGCTATCCCAACTCCTGCATACTACTGATGACGCAGGAACAAAAGAAACAACAGAATGAAAATAAGTCCAACAAGCACCACAAGTGATGCAAACAAACCCAGAAACAGTGGCATAACTGGAATCCCATGAACAGTAACCTCAGACAAGGAAATAGTGGTTCGAATGTCACCTGAAATGGGGCGTGACTGTTCTGCACTGTAGGACAACTGGTGGTACACTGGCTCTGAGGATGGTGGCAGTATCTCGGTTGGTGTAAGCTCTGGAAGATCTGTAGTAGCTGGTGGAGTGTCTGGTAGCAGTGGTTTGTGGATGCACTTGGTCTCATCTGATGGAGTGGGTGTGGTATCCGACACGATGATGGGTGCATCTGGCTGTAGGCCCTCATTCACAGATGCGATGAACGCGTACCCCTCCTCGATGTCTTCAACACCCATGAATGTAGCTCCTCTAAACCGATACACCTGCGCTTGACAGGCGGCCCAATTATCATACACCCCGGGCCTTCTTCCCTTCGCGACCGCGTAATATGGATAATTTCCCATCCGATGGAAACAAGTGCCTGTTACATAAATAGAAAATATAATGAGTATCCAATTTATCAAATCACATGGTCAACGAAATAAATATTTACATCAAACTAAACAAATATCACATAATGCAATCGGGAATAGGAGTTCAATACGTTGACAGACCAAACTACCAGAACGCCACCACCTTACTGCCTCTGCAATTAGAAAACCCATATTTAGATGAATAACACATCAAGGATTGTAAAATACATATGTCACGTAATCTGAAGAGACCATTAGAACCTTAACTTACATTCCTAACCCCCCACAATTGACCAGTAATCATTGTTCGCAGTTGAGCCCCTCCAACATTATCCTCGTTTGCGACGTTGGAGTGGATTTCATCTCTCACATCCCCAACTCCATCCACTTCATCTTGACTCATATTGAATAAAATGTCTGACCCTTCCTCCCTACGAATGAAGTTATGCAGTACGCAACATGCAAGTGCAATTCTAGTCTGGGTTCTGAATGGATAATATGGAGTGCATCTAAGACATTTGAAGCGCATTTTTAGAACACCAAATGCACGCTCAATGACATTCCTCAACTGTGCATGCCTATGGTTGAAGAGTTCATTTGGACCGCTATATCTATTACCTCTGCCCAAATTAAGAAACTCAGACAAATGATATCTATGAGAACGGTGAGGTGCAAGAAACTTATCAGTGTTCGCGTATCCAGAGTCAACCAAATAATATTTTCCTGGTAGAAACATTTAGTATTAGTTCAATGCAATTGAATGAACCTACCACAAGTTAATAAATTGGTTGAAAATATGTGATAGGTTATACCTTCTGGGACACTAAAACCCCCACTCTCCAACGCCCATCTGAGGACTCTCATGTCAGCCGTTGAACCTTCCCAACCCACGGCGACGTATTGGAATTGCAAGTCAAATGAGCAAGCGGCCATCACATTCTGTGATATCCATCCCTTCCGATTGTGATATCGTGTGGCCTTATTTTTTCTGACAAGCGCAGGGATATGTGTCCCATCAATTGCCCCGACTGCATTCTACATTTGAAGAACACATGTACTTGCATCACATGGATATGACATATATAAGTGTTATATATGTGTCACTTTTAGCCTACTGGTAACCGTTGGAGCGTTCAGGCAGTTTTTCATTTTTTTCGGTTTTCGGTCGGTACCGCTAATTTTTGGACTGTTAGCTATTGCCCTGAGCTAGAGGACTCCGATTGGAAATCTAACTGCATATTTGGTGTCCTGGTGCCATTTTAGACCTCTCACGAAAATTTCATCGAACTCCGGCAACGTTTTCAAAATTTCGCAGTTTCGGGGCGTATCTGGGTTTTTAAGTCGCACACTATATAAGAGTGGGATCTAATTTCCGAGGTACTATTCATCATCCCTACCACTTTCATTTTCTCTCTCCCCTCTCTCTTTTTCTCACTTTCAAGCCCCCTAGACCCCTCAAACCTAAAAACCTAAAGCACGAGAAGTGTAGATCGGGTCCCGATCTACACTCCGGTGTTTTCAAATCCCGATTCCGGCGATCCTAGCCTCCCCGACCTCCCCTCTTTGTCCTTTGTTTCGGGCCATTTCGAGGGCCGTGATAGATCGGGGCGTAAGAGAACCGTTGGGAAAGGTTTCGGCGCGCGGAGAGCAACCGGACTTCGCTTCCTCCCCTTGGTAAGGTCCTTTTCTTCTCTTTTCTTGCATAGATGTATGCTAGGGGGATGGATCTAGGGTTGGGTGGTGGTCGGCGGCGGTGGGTGGCCGTCGGAGGGCTGTGGGAGGCGGTCGGAGGCTGTGGGGGTGGTCGGAGGAGGGTGGAAGAGGAGCTCGGGCTGGCAGGCTTGCAGCTCGGGCTGGCAGGCTGCTGTCTCGGGTAGGGCAGCAACGCAGGGGGGTGCAGGCGCAGTGGTTGGCGCGGGCGCGCGCGGGCGTGCACGCGTGCGTATGCTCGGGCGGTGCTGAGGGCCAGCAGGGCTGGGCGTGCGGGCGCTCGACTGGCGCTGGAGGCCAGCAGGGCTGGGCGTGCGCACTGGGCAGGCTGGCAGGGTTAGCTCGGGTAGGCTGGGAGCAGTGCACCAGTTTGCTGGGCGCGCGAGCGCGTGCGCGCGGGTGCGAGCGCGTGCGCGCGGGTGCGCGCGCGGGCGTGTGCTCGGGGGGTGCAGGGAGATGCATGCGGGTAGGCTAGCTGGGCTGTGCGCGCTGGCAGGCCGGGTGAGCAGGCTGGGCCCGCAGGCGAACAGGGCAGGGGCGCTCGGGTATCAGGCAGGCAGTGCCCCAGGCGTGCAGGCGAGCAGTGCTCGGGCCACTCGGCGACGCGCGCAGGCAGGCAACGCGGGCAGGCTGGCAGGCGCGCTGGGCGCGTGCTGCCAGGCGCTCTGGGCGCGTGTTGCGCGTGCGTGCGCGTGGACGCTGGGTGAGGGTCCCGGGTGCTGGGCGCAGAACGCTGGGCGCTGGGTCGCGGGTACCGGGTGCTGGCCGAGGGTGCTGGACGCTGGGGCGCTGGGCGCTGGGCACCGCTGTGGGGCGTGCGCGCGGGGCGCTGGGCAGAGGAAGGCGTGCGCGCGGTGTGGGAGCTGGTGGTGGGCGCGGAGTGCGCGCGGGGCGGAGGTGGCGGTGCGCGCGTGGTGTGTGCGGGTAGAGGCGAGGTGGTGCGCGCGGGGCGAGGCGCTGCGCGCGGGGCGTGCGGGGTGCTCGCGGGCCAGCGCGAGGCGTGCGGGGTGCGGGCGGGCGGCTGCGCTGGGGCGCAGGGGGCGCGCGGTGCACCCGGGAGGTTCGGCGGTGCGCGGGGTGCGTTGGCTGAGGCGCGGCGGTGCACCCGGGCGGTCGAGCGGCCGTGCGGGTGGTTGCCGGCCGTGCGAGTGGTAGCCGGAGTGCTCGGGTTAGCGTGCGTGCGGATCGTATGCACGTTTGCCCGAGTGTTAGGTGTTTAGTTGTGGGTTTTGTGTGTTTGGGGTATTTTAGAGTATTTATGTATTGTTCTCACCATATTGAATGTCTATCTTGCAGATCTGGACGGACGGTCGCGCGACGACCCAGATCTCTGGTGAGTGGGACAATCCAACCCAGTAGAGAGGTGTTATACGCACTTGGGCGTATACCGACCTCTCCTGGGGCACCATGGATAGATATTGATACGGTGTAATATGTATATCATGCGAGCATGATTTAATTGTAGAATGCATGTTACCCTAGACTTTGCATGTTAGGGACTTGCACCCTTAGGATATGTGTATGAGCCATGCAGCATGTCCCCTGGTTCCATGTTAGGAAGCCCGACCGATGCATGCCCCCTACTAGTTTATTTATTAAATTAAATGCTAGTATTTTTGTTAAATTGCATGTTATAGTGAATATTATAGGGGAGGGGCCTTGCGAGGACAGCGGTGAGACCCGGGTTAGGGTACACCGTGTTCCTTGTTTGGTTGTCGGGGTGTCCTATAACGGGAACTCACGCTGCCCTCCCGAGTTTCTTTCCCCAACGATATTCCACCCTGTTATAACCTTATGCATGTTCCCCGCATCGTAGTTATGCGCCCTGGTGGGTTCTGAGGAATTCAGAACAGTAGTGTTGTTATGATGTGTTGTCTGCGGATCCGAGTGGATCATATGCGATGGATAGGCTGTTCTGTCCCCTTCGTTGGATCCGGTAGAGACTGCCCCAGCGTTAGAAAGGTCGTCCCTTCCAAGGGTTCCCATCAGTAGGCGCCTCCTGATTTGGTTTCGGACTGGGCCGAAGTTGTGGGTGAAAACCAAGCGGCCTACGGAGTGGAGGAGAGACTATCGGTGGACCAAGGGTGACCAACAGCCTAGTCAGTCCCAAGAGCCTTTGTCACCCGTTGTAGGGTGAGGGTGAGGGTGTAGTGGGTTGGCGATGAGCGACCCGCTGGATTTTTCTATGGATGATTGTCAGTCCCAATATCCTATGTCACTCCTGTTGAGGGGTGAGTGTGAGGGTGTAGTAGGTTGGCGATAGCGACCTACTGGATTGTGTTGATTAGTCCCAATATCCTTGGTCACCCATTGAGGGTGAGGGTGTAGTGGGTTGGCGTTAGCGACCCACTAGTTGAGGAATTGTTGTTAATTGTGGCTATGGTAATGTGATTGTGGATGATAAGGAATATCTGGTTGTGGTCAATATTGTCTGTGATGCATGGGTCGTGCCGTTCACTGAGCGTGTGGCTCACCCCTCGCATAATATTTTTCTTCAGTGTCATCTGAGTCGGATCCAGAGGAGGAGCTCCCCGAGGGACTTCATCAGTAGCAGAGTAGCGCCACGTCCCGCGAGTTTCTGAGACTATCAGCATCCCTTGTGCCAGTATGTATTATTTTCCGTGCTTGGGCACGTGTTTGTGTTGTATTTGGATGTCTTGTATGTATATTGGCTCTCACAGGACATGTGATTGTGTATGGAGTCTGTAGTGTGTTTTGATTACAGATTCAGTCTTTAGCTTCCGCATTTGGTGTATATATCATGTCAGCCCTGCTTTTGTTGTCTGTGTGTCATTCTGGTTGCTTGTGTATGATATATTATTGACCTCCTGTGTAGATTCTGATATTTTATATACACTTGCCGCGTCTCGGGGACGCCTGGGGCGTGACAATAAGGAAGAGTAGGAGTACAACATGTTATATTCTGTTGTATGAACTCACCTTAAAATACGGGTAAAAGATTTTGTTGTGCCTGACATGAGGATGGACTTGCACATCATTGCTTGGAAGGTTGATGTACTCTCTTTTTAGGGACACTACTGCTTTGAGGACAGCATTGAAGTGCCTACTTATTGTCTCCCCAGAATGGTGAAAGCGTTCCGATAACACCCTATTTGACACACCATGGCCGAGAGCATGAAGGAAGATAGCAAGTTGTTCAGTACAAGTGAGGTTTGTAGTGTCTTTCATGAGACCCTTGTTGATCAAGACATCCCTCAGCTTCAAGAACAATCGAGGAGCCATGCGGAGGTTCTCATATGCCCTAGCCTCATGTCCTTGGAGCAACTCATGAACGAATGTATGGCCTGACAGTGGTCCAGTTCTCATAGGTCGCCTTGTCAATGATTGACTTTCAACCCTATATCTGACATGGTCAAGAACATAGGCCATCTCCAAGAACATTGATTCCTCATCCTCTTCAAAGAATTGCCTAAAAAATTTAGACCGATGTCTTTTCCTTGTTGAGGAATCCATAGACTGCATTGGTCACATGAGAGATTAACACATATACATAAGAACAAAGGAAGAGGGTTATAAATGGATTGTGGATGGCCATTAACTCCACCATAGATGGGTTTAGAACATGACGAATGACAATCCGTATTAAGAAGATGCATTCATAATGGATGCATTACTTGAAATGAATGGATCAATGACTATGTAAACGTATGACAATCATACATCAGACATCATCTCATAAGAACTGGAATGAGTTGTTCATATTAAACGGATGATATAAGAGGTCACATTTGCACATGAAATGACCATGACACCACATCACCAATACATGTCATTACAGATTATGACAAAGCATCCACATGCTATAAATACTTACAAAATTAGGAGTGTTTTCTGCAGTACCCAATCAGAAGCATTCATGTTTATACAAAAAAACATGGGAATGTCTTCTGCAGTTACATATCCATATTAATAAGTAGTTAGCCTTCTTACTGTTGGTGGCTCAAAATAACATGCAAGTAATGGAACCATAGAGGGTCATGACTGGGTCCATCCTAGGGTGCATGTGGAACATATGGTGGTGGCTGGTAGTTTGCTCCTTGTCTCTCAATCCAGTCTATCTTCAAGTCATCTGGGAATGCCATAAAAATCGTGCGGTTCGCCTCATCCTTCAGAGCCTCAGCTGCAGCCAACTTACTAGCTGAACTGAGTTGCCTAAACATCGCAAGACACTTGATTGCCTGCTCCAAAGTGTACTTCCCCTCATAATCCTTCTCCAAGTACTCTTTTGCAACGTCCACCCTTCGCCTCCCAATTTCAATGAACTCAGCCATGTATCCTTCAGCACCAATTGAGTTCTTCACCTTCCTACTAGACCCAGATGATCGTTTTTTTGGAATTTGTAAATCATCCTCCCCCATGTCAGAAGCAGTGGTAGACATGGAACGTTTACCCTTTCTCCTACAAGTTGGTTCACCTTCATCAGGTATCTCTATTGGTGTGCTGGTCCCCCACCTGTTCTCACATGTATTCCCTCGAGTGAAGTACTCATCCACTGATGGTCTCTCCATATGCAGTGAATCGAACCTATTTTTGTGGGCCTCCATTGAGTCTCCTTCAGTGTCATTGTCATCCTCATCCTCACTGATGAGGGAGGCATGGGCATGGAATCCCTTAGATGTGGAGTTCCCACATATCATGGAGAATTCCTTGAACCATATGAAAGGCTTGTCCCGGCATAACCCAAACTTGGTATTATTCTGCACAGGATAAGCAGAGAATAACTTTAATTTAATATCTAATATGAAATGACCATGACAAAACTAAACTATCCTCAATTGCACATACCGATATGACCCTATCCCAGTCCTGTGCATCTCCCGGTACAGCCATTTTCCTCGCATCATCCCAACCCCATCCTGTTTTGTTGCTAAGTTCTTGGTATAGGTGATAGGTTTGCTTCAACACTTTCCAACGATTCTTGCAATGACTCATTTCCAAAGTCATAGCCATTCGATAGTTCAAGGTTGCAGTGATAGTCTTCCAAGAACTGTTTTGAAAGACTCCCTTCACGCAATTACCCTGTTGAAATTGATCTACTAGCAACCCCACCAAACAAGCATCCATCGGGTTGGTCCAGTTTCCAATCCGATTCTTATTGGATGCCATGCGTAGGGGAAACTGGCTCATCTTTGACATCTAGACACATTGGACACCATGGAATGAATTAAAAGCTTCAAGAACATACATAAATTCATTGGTCATTGACATCTATATGAATGCGAAAAAGACTAACTCACATGAACACACACACACACACACATATTCATTGGTCATTGACATCTATATGATTGCGAATAAGACTAACCCACATGAACACATAAATATATTATTTGGCCATTGATCTGAGGTACATGAATTAACGTATGTAACTGATGTGTAAACATCAATATATACTCGGTTATATGTTAGGGTTAGTTATACGCAAGATTGGGATGCACCAATGGGTGTAGAAGGTTTCTATGAATCATTCATTTATCATGACATAGTTGCAACATATATGAAAAATAATGTAAAGCATGAAGGTTGAGTTAGGGGGCATTATGCTAAAAATTGAACACATAATAACACTAAAAATAAGCATATAACAAAAAATATAGTCATTGGTCATTAACATCAGATTTCACCCTTAACATAAACCAATCATATATGTAAAATTACTAGTATTAAATAAAATTAAATGAGATAGACTCCATCTTTGTAATGTTTACTTAAGTATGCATTTCTAATATGTAATTTTAATAATACATATGGTTGTAGATGAGCCAGTCCATGAGAAGACATGAAACAATGATTCAATGGGAAACACCTAATAACCCCTATACACCAAATGCACGACTAGATACTCCTCAAGTAGGAGTTTTACAATGTTTATGTTTCTATTAAAACTGGATGCACTGACCGGATAGTAATGAAATAATATTGTGGATATCAAATTTAAAATCAATATAAACTTAAGTTTTGGGTGCAATATCTGTATAGTCAACCAAATACATATAGCCAACCCCACACATCGCCCAATTACATTGAATTACTGATAAATGGTCGTATATATTTGCATGTAACTTATAATAGACTCAAATGTAAAATATATAGGCAAATAGGTTATGTGTTTTATATTTATAGACACTGGGATATTGAATAAAATTTATTTTTTCATATACACTTGAAACCTTTGTAAGAAACATGTTAACATGACATTTAAAGTTAGATAAAACATGGAATATAAATCAGCATACCTCAGACAAACTAACATACATTGCTCAGCCTATTAAGTTTGTTGGCATTACTAATGCAAAACCTATGAAAGACACTTATTGAAGGTTTACTTGCAATAATATAATAATTGCAACCTACCACAAATATTATGAGAGGTTAACAGCTGGGTTGCTAGACTAACTGTTATGGAGTACTAGAAATTACAGACTTCATATTTCAGACCATCAATTTCTAAGAACATAAAAATAATTATTCATATTTAAACAATACAACATTCCAATAATTGAATAATAATCTTCATTATTCATACATATACACTATACACATATACATAAACTAAATGGTGTACAAGTTAATCAAAGTTGTACCCATACCAACTTACATTCAAAAACATAAATCCTGCATTCCAGAAGATCTACTAAAATTGACCAATGATTCACGTAAAAAACATGAATTGTTCTACTTGAATAGTCCAGTTTTAATTACCAGTGGTAAATATATTTAGATGAGATAGACTCCCTGTTGGAGATACATGCGACCTACTCTATGTTTTACTAGGTACTCATATATCTGAAAGTGACTTGATTAGTTAACACCAAAAAATGATTTAATGATGATTGGGTGCACTGGACAGTATTGATAAAAAAATTGTGCAAGCATGGACTCCTTCAAAACATTAAAAAACCTTCAAAACATAATCAGATCAAAACCCACCCTTTCAACATACAACAATTTAACACGAACAAAAAAAAAGATCAAATCAATAATGTCACCTGAAAAAAGATACAACAAACGAAACCCTAAAATCCAATCAAGAAATTCTACTTCAAAGTTCCAACACCGGAAAAAAAAAGGAACAAAAAAAGAAGGATGCCATCTTTACAGATGCCGCAGAGCACTCAATGATGGCATAAAGCATTTGGATTGGATTGATAGGTCTATCAAAATTGATAAAAGTTCTCGGTTATTGACATTGAACTAATAAATAATTCACATAATTAACTTCTTTTCTTTTCTTTCTTCCCAATCGAATTTACAAAGATAACCAAACCCTACTCCACCATCATTTCATCCAAATTAAAGCGGACTTCTTCCAGAAACAACAAATCATTAATTAAAATATCCGGTTCCTAATTTACAATTACAATCAGTGAGGAAATCACGAAATGTACGACAGCCCATACACGGTTACCTCTTCGGAGCTCAATCAATGCTTACCTCGCAAAAAATCGACGGAAATCCAAAAAAGAACCGCTGAATCCGAATGCACTCGTTCGACTGATGCACCGCCTTCCCCACGTTTCCCGCACCACAACCTCATTGCAGGGCCGATCGTCGAACACAGGAAGGAAGGATCTCACGAGACGGAGGCGGAGGCGGCCCTGTCACGCCCCAGGGCGGCCAACCCAGGGACGCGGCAAATGTATATATATCAAATCAGAAGCCTACACAGGAGGTCAATAATATATATCATACACAGACAACTAGGATGACACACATGCAACAAAAGGGACTGACATGATATATACACCAAATGCGGAAGCAAAAGACTGAATCTGTGAATAAACATTCTACAGACTCGATACACAATCATCTGTCCTGTGAGAGCCAATATATACAAATAACAACTGAATATATACAACACGTGCTCAGCACGGAAATACAATACATACTGTCAAGAAGGGATGCTGATAACCTCTGGCACTCGCGGAAACGTGGCGCTACTCCGCTACTGAAGAAATCCCTCGGAAAGCTCCTACTACTGCTCCGGCTCCAACTCAGGCTCAGTGGCAACTGGGGAAAAACATATGCGAGGGGTGAGCCACACGCTCAGTGAACGGCACAACCCATGCATCACAGACAATATTTACCACAATTCCATTATTTTATCCAGCCATCAATACATAACAACACAAATCCAGTGGTTCGTACTTCGCCGAACCACCACACCCTCACCCTCACCCATCCATGGGTGACATAGGCTATTGGGACTGAGAAACATCTATTCACAAATCTAGCAGGTCGCTCATCGCCAACCCACTACACCCTCACCCTCACCCTACCACGGGTGACATAGGATTTTGGGACTGACTAGGCTGTTGGTCACCCTTGGTCCACCGATAGTCTCTCCCTCCACTCCGTAGGCCGCCTGGTCTACTCCCACATTCAGCACAGTCCGAAACCAAATCAGGAGGTGCCTACTAATGGGAGCCCTCTGTCAGGAAGGCCCTGTCTAACGCTGGGGGTAGCCTCTACCGAATCCAACGCAGGGAACAGAACAGCCTATCCATACGCATATGATCCACTCGGATCCGCCAACTACATATCATTACAACTCAAATGTCATGAATTCCTCTGAATTCAACCAGGTGCATCATCAAGATGCGGGAACATGTACAAAAATCAGTAAGGCTGGAATATCATTGGGGGAAAGAAACTCGGAAGGGCGGCGTGAGTTCCCGTTATAGGATACCCCGACAACCAAACAAGGAACACGGAGTACCCTAACCCGGGTCTCACCGCTGTCCTTGCAAGGCCCCTCCCCTATAATATCTACCAACTATACTAATAATTATACCAATCATACAATCATTACATATAATATTATTGGGACTAGAACCTTGGGAGGGCAGCCCGAGGTCCCGATACAGGACATCCCGACAACCAAACAAGGAACACGGAGTACCCTAACACGGGTCTCAGCGTTGACCTCGCAAGGCTCCTCCCTATAATATTATCCTAAGGCATGCGATCTAACAGATACCAGCATTTAATTTAATAATTAAACTAGTAGGACGCATGCATAGGCCGGGGTTTCCTAGCATGAAAATCAGGGGACATGCTGCATGGCTCATACGCATATCCTACGGGTGCAAGTCCCTAACATAAAAGCCTAGGGTAGCATGCATTCTACACATCATTCACACAAGCATGGATTACATATTATTTGCAGGTAATATTTATCCATGTCGCCCCAGGAGAGGTCGGTATACGCCCAAGTGCGTATAACACCTCTCTACTGGGTTGGATTGTCCCACTCACCAGTATCGGGGTCGTCGCGCGACCGCCCGTCGAAATCTGCAAGACAGGGTATTATTTGGTAAGTATAAATCCACAAATATTATTAAATACATAAACCCACAATTAAACTCCCAACACTCGGGCAAACGTGCATACGACCCGCACGCACGCTAGCCCGAGCACTCCGACAACTACCCGCACGGCCGGCCACCACCCGCACGGCCACCCGACCGCCCGGACGCGCCGCCGCGCCTCAGCCCGCGCACTCCGCGCACCGCCCGGGGCTCCGCGCGTCCACCGAGCCCAGCCGCGGCAGCCCGCACGCGCCCCGCACGCCGTGCGCTGGCCCGCGAGCACCCCGCACGCCCCCGCGCGCGGCGCCTCGCCCCCGCGCACACCATCCCTGCCTTGCCGCGACCCGCGCACGCCTCGCGCACGCCTCCTCGCCCCGCGCGCACCTCCGCCGCACCTCCGCGCGCACCTCGCGCGTCCAGCACCTCCGGCAGCACCTCCGCGCGCACCTCGCGCGTCCAGCACCTCGGCCAGCACCTCCGCGCGCACCTCGCGCGTCCAGCACCTCGGCCAGCACCTCCGCGCGCGCCCAAACCAGCGCCCAGACCAGCTCGCCATCAGCCCCTCGCGCACAGCACCACCCGAGCAGCTCGCACGCCTCGCACCGCCGCGACCAGCACCCTGCACCAGGCCCGCGCGCACTCGCGCGCACGCCGCGCGTACGCACGCCCGCGCACGCACGCGCGCCTGCCCGCGCGCACCCGACCTGCGCGCCGCCTGGGCTGCTGCTGCTGCTGCGGTTTGGCCCGGACGACCTGCCACTGCCCGAGCGCCACCACCACCCCTCCCTTGACCACCGACCACCTCCAACCACCTCCGACCACCCTCCGATCACCCCCACTGCCGCCGACCACTCCCCAAACACAAAACCCCCCCCTAGCATTCATCTAGACAAGAAAAAAGAGGGAAAGGAGGCTTACCGAGGGGAGGAAGAGGCGTCCGGTGGATCTCCACGCGCCGAAACCCTTCCCAAAAGCCTTCTCACGCCCCGATCTATCACGGCCCTCGATTTGGCTCGAAACAGAGGAGAGAGAGGGGAGGTCGGGGAGGCTAGAGTCGTCGGAATTCGGATTTGAAGGCACCGGGGCGTAGATCGGGACCCGATCTACACTTCCCGTGCTTTGGGTTTTCGATTTTGAGGGGTGGAGGGGGCTCAAACGGAAGAAAAACGGAGGAGGGGAGAGAGAGGGATCAAGTCGGGAAGATGATGAATAGTGCTACTCGATTTTAAATTCCTTTTAAGTAGAGCGCGACTTAAAAACCCGGATACGCCCCGGAACTGGGAAATTTTTGCAAACGATTCCGGAATTCGATGAAATTTTCATGAGAGGTCTAAAATGGCGCCAGGACACCAAATATGCAGTCAGATTTCCAATCGGAGTCCTCTAGCTCAGACGATAGCTAACAGTCTGAAATTATGCGGTTCCGACCAAAAACCCTAAAAATGTTTAAAACTGCCAGGACGCTCTAACGGTTACCAGCAGGCTAAAAGTGACACAAATATAACAGGCCCAATTTTTCATTTCTAGGGTTTGCCGATTTTTTACGAAAGAGAGAGGGAATACTCGACGGGGATGAGAAAATGTTAGTGGATGTGGTGTACACGTGTCGGCAGATTAAAAAAAGGGCCCATCATTTTGGATGGTCCAGATTAGCTTGCTTTTTTTTTTTTTTTTTGGACGGTTCTGATTGATTCACAGTGGCTAGATCCACTAATCAGACGGTGTAGATTAAATAGGGGTGTATCATTGGGTTGTGTTAAAGTAAGAGAGAGAATTTTTTTGTAATGATAGTGAGGGGTATTTTTATTCTCAGGAATAGATAAGCCCTGATAAGCTATCCTCACATTTTAGTGGAATTGTTATCAAACTTTATGCTAGTTTATCCAGGCATTGCTATCAGGGTTTATCCGCTCCAAACAAACAGCGAATAAGGACTATTCTACTGTTATTCTCCCTTATTCTCTGTTTATGTCAGTTGGCAAACGGGGGGTAGGATATTAGAGTATATAGATATAATAATAATAATACAACTTAAGGGACCACCTTCCCTTGAAAAAATTGAGGCACCACCTTCTACATAATGTGACATACAAATGCATAGTATTCTATATATAATTATATAAAACTGTACAATGGAAAAACACATAGCAATGTGACCTTTTTTTCTCAAAAAAGTTTTGAACAATAATTGAATGTTGAATTTTTGTTACTGTACAATGGAAAATATATAGCAATGTGACCCTTTTTTTCAAAAGAGGTTTGAACAATAATTGAATGTCAGATTTTTTTTTTTTTTTGTGTATTTGTTACTGATGAGAGAGGAAGAGCAAAGATTATAAATTCATCAAAATACAAACTCACAAAAGATACGTTTGATCTCTTGAGTGTTTGAAGTGGAGGAGATCTCCTTCACACTGATAATGTGTTAAAAAGCAAATATATAAGCAAAGAGCTTCATTACACTATCTTTTTTATAGTCTTAAATGTAATTATATATATATTGTTAACTCTCTCCACTCACTGTATTAAAGTATATATTTCATTGAAATTTTTTCACATTTTTCATAGATGATCCAATTCAATTCATTAGAGTAAATGTTTTATCTTTTATAAAAGTACATACCTCATTAAATTATATATATGATTTTAAAAAATAAAAAAATGTGCAATATATGTTTGGACTAAAACAAACTGAGTGACACATTTTTCATAAACAAAAACAAAACACTTAGGCTTAGTTTGGGATGGGGATTAGGAATTGGGATAAGAAAAAAATTGAGTTAAATCACTTGTTATCCCATATGGCATAAAAAATGGATAAAGTATGGATAATTGTCCACATTTTGATATAAAAAATGAGGATAGTTTGTTCTGGGTAAAAGATGGAACAGACTTTGTCCTAATTTTTTATCTCTATTTTGTAAAATTGGGATAACATTGATGACTACTTTTTCAAAAAAAAAAAAAAAAACAAAAAAAATAAAATAAAAGAATGTGTTCCACTAAACAATATTAATACCCCCATTAATAGGAATGATAGATTTGATATTTTTTAAAAAAATTTAAAGTTATCCCATATTTGATCCAAATGCAAGATTGAGGATAAGAACACAAAAAATGAGGATAATAAAAAGCATTAACAAATGCAAATCTGAATAAAATAGTAAATTTTTTATCTTCATAAATTAGACTAACTTATCCTAAAAACTTATCCCTTTACCAAACTAGGCCTTAAAGACAAACAATAAGGACAAATGATGTTGACATGTTTATTCTTAAAACTATTGATGTCTATTACATTGTAAGTTTATTTATTTATAGAATTTTCTAACAATGTGAAGGGGGTAGAAAATGGAGGTGAAGAGTGTGGGATTTTATATGTTAAACAAGAAATTAGGCCTTGGTTGTACTACTACAATTTTGGACAATGATCACGGTTGTTTTGATCATGCTTTTAAAAAAACTATGATCGTAATAATTATGATCACAATTTTTTTAAAACCGTGATATTTGTAAAATATATGATCACAGTTTTCAATAAACTATGATATTTGATATCATAAAGATTACATTTTATATAAAACTGTGATTGTTTAATTAATATTTGATCACGGTTAACTCAAAGCGTGATTATTTTTTAAATAAAAGATCACGTTTTAATGGAAAGCGTGGTCGTTTCCTAAGTAAAATATCATGTTTTAAGTGAAAGCGCGATCGTTTCCTAAATAAAAGAATCTAATGTGGTCCTCAAATGAAATCCCATTCGACCCACTTTACCCTCTGCTGACCCCACCTCCTCTAATGATTGACCCCACCTCCTCTACCGATCTAGCCCCGTCGCCGCTTCCCCTTCGCCGACAACTACTCAGCCATCGCTGCTGCTCCCGCTGCCCCTTCCCCTCCGTATTTTAGGTTGGATTTTTTCCATCATAGATTATTGTGATGAAAGTTTAATTAAGAACTGAAGTAACAATAAGAGAAAAAATGATCCCCACTGGATTCAAAATCAGGTGAAAAATGTGGTGCATTTTAAATCCCATCAACCTGTAGAGGTTGTTGGAATTTTATGACCAAAATACATAACCACTCCTCTAATTGCATACGTTTTATGTGTCCTATTGCATGCATGAATGGAATTTAATGACGTGTTTCATTTATCCAAATTAAACCTCCTAAGTTGTTTGAGGAGTTTTAATTGCATGAGTTACAAATGAAAACATTGCATGCGTTTGTGCCATATAATTTATAACCACAAATTTAATTTCATGCATTTCAATTCATGAGGAATCGTTGCATCCATTAATAATATATATAGAACATGCATTCATGGAATTGAAAGAATGGTTCTCTTGTTTATATAAAGGCGTGATGCACCATTTGATATGAGAGAGAGAGTTATAATCAATAAAAACTTTTTTTAGTGCATTCAACCCGTGAGCAAATGTGATCTATTTCATCCTTTTTCCAACATAAGATTGCTCCTTGATGTGAGAAGTGTTATTTAACCAATAGTGTTCCATCCACTCTAGCTTTTTCATCGGTTCCTGATCTGGGTATCTGAAATGATCGTAGTTTGTTCACCGTGGTTATTCTGTAGTTTACACCCCGGAAGAATAAAACTCATTGTTGTCGTATCTCTCAGTAGTAAGAGCCATTCAACCCTATACGTGATGGATCCTTATTCAGCGAGGACAGAGTATCTTCACTCGCTCCACATTTTCGGATACACTTTTCTAATCCCTAACTCTTTTATTTCATGCTTTTATTATATATATTTTAGAGCATGTATGACTTCATATATATTTGATGTTTATATTCTTGATGTGATAATTATATGAATTTGTGTTTAGCCTAATATTTGTTTGTCACGCACAACAATTGCAATAAGACACATAAAACGTATGCAATTAGAGGAGTGGTTACACACCATAACAAAGCATAATGATTATGTATTTTGGTAATAAAATTCCAACAATTAATTTGTGTGTGTAACAAACAAATATTAGGCTAAACATAAATTTTTATAATTATCACATCAAGAATATAAACATCAAATATATATGAAGTCATACATGCTCTAAAATATATATAATAAAAGCATGAAATAAAAGAGTTAGGGATTAGAAAAGTGTATCCGAAAATGTGGAGCGAGTGAAGATACTCTGTCCTTGGTGAATAAAGCCCCCTCACGCACAGGGTTGAATGGCTCCTACCACTGAGAGATACGACCACAATGAGTTTTGTTTTTTCAGGGTGCGAGCTACAGAAGAACCATAGTGAACAGAGTGCGATCCTTTCAAACGCTCAGATCAAGAATTGATGAAAAAACTAGAGTGGATGAAACACTATTGGTAGAATAACACTTCTCACATCAAGGAGCAATCTTGTGTTGGAAAAAGGATGAAATAGATCACATTTGCTCACGGGTTGAATGCACTAAAAAAAGTTTTTATTGATTATAATTCTCTCTCTCATATCAAATGGTGCATCGGGCCTTTATATAAACAAGAGAACCATTCTTTCAATTCCATGCATGCATGTTCTATATATATTATTAATGCACCAAGATTAATGCATGCAACGGTTCCTCATGAATTGAAATGCATGAGATTAAATTTGAGATTACAAATTATATGGCACAAACACATGCAATGGTTTCATTTATAACTCATGCAATTAAAACTCTTAAACGGCTTAGGGGTTATTTGGACAAATGAAACATGTCATTAAATTCCATTCATGCATGCAATAAGACACATTAAACGTATGCAATTAGAGGAGTGGTTACACACTCATTAAAGCATAATGATTATGTATTTTGATCATAAAATTCCAATAGAGGTTCCATGAGTCATTATGGATTTATTTTTAGTGGCAATTATACCCCTATAATTAAAAAATTATAATCCATATCTATAATTAAATAAAGCAATCACATTCTCTTTCTTTCTTTGTTTTTCATTGGGTTCCGTGTTCTCCATTCAATTAAATCAAGTAAGTCTAAAATCCTGTTTTTAACTTGTATATTATTTACAAGATTATAAATTTTAAGTAAAATATTAGATTTTTTTATTTTTTTTAAAGGAGTTTCGATTGCATCTGTGTTGTTGGTTTTTTTTTTTTTGGTAGAACAATTTTTTTTATTAAATATATGAACTGAATGATAAACATGTGTTTCAATTGTACACAATTAATTAAAATATGATGTATTTGTATGATTGGAATGGAGGAGTCATAAACAATGTGCCTCTTTCTTTATTTTTTTTAAAACAATGTGCTTATTTTTTTTATGATTTATATTTTCTAATTGTTAAAATTAAAATGAACACGTTTTTTTTATTATATCGGATGGACCCCCCGTGGCTGATCTTACAGTCGAGCTGAGAAGGCTACCTCCACCTGTTTGTCCCGATTCCATAGAAAATTCTTTTGAATAATCGCCAACAAACAGGTGGGTAAATCATCGCCAAGACTCGAATACATGTTTTATGTATGTTAATTATGTTTTTTTTATGATGTGTATCGTATCTTTCCTTATGATTTTTTTAATCATACACATAACCCGTACAAATATGTCTCTTTCTTTAGTCATAAACATTATTTAAACAAAATATGATTTGTTTTATATGATTAGAAAGAAGGAATCATAAACATGTGTTTCTGAATGATTTTTTTAAAAATGATTTTGTACCTATTGATTGTGAAGGGCACAAACATTTTAACTGGTTAGATTAGCTCACAAGAACATTGGTAGATCTATTCTGCATATTGAAAGTTACAAGTCCCATAAATTGATGAAATTACATATATGGTTAGGATGTTAAGTGAATTTCTATTGCTTTATATTGTTCATCTTAAAATGATTGAAAATACTCCAATTCTTTTCTTTTGCTACTGTTTGAAAGTTTTTGGGACCCGTTTATGGCGATTTCAAACATTTTATATTTGTGAAATTACCCTCTCTAGAATCAACCTGACAAAGATATTTGTACTTTAGAGTTGTGCATATGTGATCTTGTGGTAAACTCTCATCAGCTCAGATTAGAATATGATGCTAATATTCTATTTAGAGTTTTTTATATTTAAGTCTCCATAAACCATAAGATTTAGTAATCGATCTCTCACTTTTTCATATTTTAGTTTTAGATCTCAGATTTAAAGGATATGGAAAATCGAATAATTTAGGGATAGGTCCATCCCAGGGACTAAAAAGGAACATATCCTTTAAATCAGGGGACTAAAACCAAAATACGAAGAAGTGAGGACCGATCACTAAATTCTATGGTTTATAGGTACTTAAAAATAAAAAAACTTTTCTATTTAATGTTAGAATTTATGTGCGTAACAAACAAATATTAGGCTGAATACGAATTCTTATAATTAACATATTAATAATATAAACATCAAATATATATTAAATCATGCATACTCTAAAATATATTGTAAAAACACGAAATAAAAGAGTAAGGGATTAGAAAAGTGTATCCGGAAATGTGGAAGTGAGTGAAGACACTTTGTCCTCGGTTAATAAGGCCCCCTCACGCAAATGGTTGAATTGCTCCTACCACTGAGAGATACGATCACAACAGGTTTTGTTCTTCCGGGAATCCAAAAGTGTCATTTTCTCGGGACAAAACCGGACCTCGATTTAAAAACATTTCATTTTATAGGGCCAAAGTTCAGAGATTTAAAGATTTCCAGTTACGGAAGAACCACTTTGAACAGACTACGATTCTTTCAGACGCCCAGATTAGGAATTAGATCAAACAACAAAGTGTTGGGAACTATGATTTGGAGGAAAATTGATTTTCATAAAATCTATAACATAGTGGGATCGGCTATGTTGACTAAAACACCACTATACATAAGGGCTTATTTCTCTTATTATATTCTTATGATGCGTGAGAGTTAGCCATGAATATTTATAGTCAAAACACACATGAAAACGTATATGCTTTAAATTCTAATGAACAATCACAATTAATTATAACCATTTATATGCTAATGAAACTGATTTCAATTGAAACGTTTTTCTCCTTTAATTCCCATCCTCTACTAAATAATGAAAGTAGGAGTTAAAATGCATGCAATGATTTCATTTGTAACTCATGCAATAAAAATGCTAAGGGGTTTAATATGGACAGATGCAATTTTTGATCAATTAAAATTTCAACATTTTACACTATTAACCCTCTGTAAAGTGTCCAATTTACCCATTGGCACCGCTATATAGCAAAAATAAATTCTTCTTCCTTCTTCCCCATTCATCATATACAAATCAGGTATTACCCTCAAGAGTTTGCAGTTGTAAATCAGTTTGTCCATTCTCCACCAATCCACCAAAATCTGCTATGTGAACTTTTTGTGAAATCGGCTCATGTGCTAGGTCTGTATGTGAGTACCCTACTGAGTATTGACTAAACTGATACAGGTAGGGGCTAACTGGATCCCGGCCCCTTCTCTATTGCCCAAGCCCTCCATAGGCTATTTCTTCTCTCACTCTTACTACAAATATTCAAGACCTATATTTTTTTTCTCCCACGATCCTGCAAAACCTCTCAATTACAACTTAGGAGAAGAAAACTTCATGATTGATCATTTGTTTCACCATACGTGTTCTCTCCCTCTCTTTTTCTCTCCTTGTGTTTTTTTGTTTTATTTTTGGGTTTTCTCATGACTTCTGTAGGCGATGTATACTGATTCCACAATATCATTAATTATAGTGTTGTGCAGTGTAATGGGATCTGAAATTTTCTCTTCCTACTAAGTTTCTGTGATAATGATTTTATTTTGTAGAGGTCTCTGGTATGACATTAGAACATCAAGATGATAGTTCGATTCATATCATATATAGTTTTATTCACCAGTTGTAAATAAAGTTTAATTAATAGGTTGTGTAGTTCAATTCATATGTTATATAGTTTGATTCATATGGTGTGCATTTCTATTAAAATATATTGTGCAGTTGATTACAGATTGTATAATTTAATTCATATGTTGTGTGATTTTATAAATTGATTGTGCAGTTTGATTCATAGGCTGTATATATAGTTTGATTCATATTTCTATAATTCGATTAATAGACTTTACAGTTTCATCAATATGTTGTACAATTCAATTCATATATCATAAAACAGTGCTGCTACCTGGGCCCCAGAAATTAAGCCCCATTTGTGAGCCCCAATAGGTGGCACTCTCCTATTGGTTCCCTATTTGACTTTTTCAAACCACCAAAATGTCAATGACAAAACTACCCTTCTTATAATTTTAAAAAATAACCTCCAACTAGCTAATATCCTCATTAAAATCGTAACCGAATCCCACAAATGGGGGCACCATTAATTCCTCTTCCCGAATTAACATATTTCAAAAAATTTAAATGTTAGGGTTCCAATTTGGGCAAAACCATACGAATGAAAAAAAAAGAAAAAAATTAGGCGATCAAGATTTCAATCCATCTGATTCTCTTCCCCAACAAACCGTCAACAATGGCGAATAAAAAAGGATAGATTTCTTCCGCCAATCGAAACTTAACTGTCGCTTTGTATTTTTTTTTTTTTTGACAAAAAAAAACAGGTCGTTTGTATACGATAAAGAGGTCGCGTTTTTTTTTTTTTTTTTGCACTTCTTATTAGATGAAATCTTTTATTTTCAAAATAATATAAAACGATTTCCTTCGATTATCTCGACTCCTGTTAATCTGATTGTATCTGATATCCATTTGAAGAATCATTGTTTCAAATACTTGCATCTGAAATAAAAAAAAAATGATTTGAAATCAGTGATTCAGATACATGCATCTGAATAAAAAAAAATGTGTATCAAGATACATTGTCATTAATCTCTAATATATTATGAGATTGTTTTCTGATACATTGTCTTCGTCTGCCAATGTATCAAGATTAAAGGAAAAATGAAATTACATTTTTCGATTGTTTAGGGTTTTCTCGTGTGCATATTTCGCTTCTGATGAAACAAAAACATAAGTCAGATACATGTATCTGAAAATTTTATATAATGTGCAATTGTTTCATGATTCAGTGAAACAAAATCTGGTTAACTGAGCAATTAATAGTAGCCAAATGAAATGTTTGAAATATCATATGCATGTAGATCATGAATTATTATATTATCTTTGATAATTAACATGCATTGTTTGATGAATATATCTCATTTTTTTGTAAACAATCCATGTATCTTAATCAACTGTACATGTATCTGAAAACCTGTTATCAAATAAATATGAATCTGAAGCAATTATGTAGTAACAGAGAACCTAATAGTCACATTACAAGCTATTAACAAGTAGCCATGAATCAGAATGTGTTGTGTATTAAAAACTTCAATCTTATATTTTGGATTACTCAACTGTTTCTGTAAATCCCTTGATGAAAATAGATTAATGCTCTTGTAAAAATTGTATGTATCTGAATCATTTGTATCTGAAATTGTTATATAAAACATGGTTAAATCCTTTGGCTATATCTGAAAAAACAAACATTTGATAGCATTTATTTGTGTGCAATCTGGCTGTTCATATGTATCTGAAATATAGATGGTATATATAGTTTTGATTTCTCTTATATTTGTTTAGAAACTCTTGATTTCATTTTTAAGATACACATGTATCTTAATACACAAAAAGACAATGTTTGTCCACTATTCGTATAGAAAAGACAATGTCATGTGTATGATACTGTATTAGGCATTTTAACTGCATCTGGATGTTGTACAAATTATGCAAAAGCAAAAAAAGACGGAGTTGCTGAACAAATAAGAAACTGGGCATACTATCCCGAGTACAGATCTACAGTGCACAGAATATTTGAAACATTTGCAGCAATAGAGTTGAGCTAAAGGCATTCAGACAATCTCTTCTACATTTTGCTGATCAGCCACAACAAACAATTCCTTCAACAAACTGGTTTTCACAGAACATGGATCATTGATGTCATCCAAATGAATTGAGTCTTCACATGTGTCCACAAAATCACCATCATTGCCTGGTGAAAAAAAAGAACATCAACCACATGTTATCAATTAAGATACAATAATGTATCTGAAAATCCAAATGAACAAATATGATCTACATGCTACTCAGAACTGTATAGAAAATTCATAAAAGGTCTTCAAAATGCCAACAATAAGCAATTACATATTAATCAGCTATATATTAATCAAATCCATAAAAATAAAAATAACAACCTTAAAAAATGGGCTGAATTCAAATTCAGATACAGATGTATCTAGAATTTGAATTAACAAATACACATTCTATACAAGTGAATGTCTAGTGTATTTCAAAATCTTCAATCTGAATGAGTCAAATAATACTGATATAAAGCTAAAAAATATGATGAATGACACATTATGCATAATTATACACAAACACACAATCATAAACCATTGTACAGATCATACTTGGTACACAACAATGCATGAAAATCAAGATACAGCCCATGTATCTGAATTTAAAATAAAATTCAGATTCAATTAATGTATATAATGATTCAAAGTAATGACGAAAAATCAATAAAATAAAAAACAAACAGTTATCCATGGTGAGAGTGAGGGTGAGAGTGAGGTTGGTCGCGCCGCCGCGTGACCCAATTATCCATGGGTTTCTACCCATGTTTTCCTTGAAAGGAAATTGATTATGTATTGAACTGTAGAATGGTGATTGGTTTTCAGCCACTCACTGAGCTTGTATCTCACCCCTCGCATACTGTTTCTTTTCAAGGGCAGTGTTGGGCGTGGAGCTGGAGCTTTCCTATGGCGTGGTCTTATGGGCGTGCAGCGTTCTGTCGGCGGGTGGCGAGTGCGAGACTGTCAACATTCCTAGAGTCATTTTATGCTTTGTAAATCGTGCATGTGGCACAGGTTGTATTTTCTTTGGTCTAGACTTGGCTTTCACAGGATATTGATTGTGTATTCGGGTCTGTAATAACGTTTTTTATTTACAGACATTGTTATATATTATGCTTCCGCTTTTCAGTCAGTTATCTTTATCTTGCTATGCCGCCTTGTGTATTGTTGTTGGTGTCCTTATTGACTGTCACGCCCCAGGCGTCCCCGGGACGCGACAAGTGTATATATAATATCAGAATCTACACAGGAGGTCAATAATATATCATACACAAGCAATCATGACACACAGACAATAAAAGCAGGGCTGACATGATATATACACCAAATGCGGAAGCTAAGACTGAATCTGTAATCAAAACACACTACAGATTCCATACATAATCACATGTCCTGTGAGAGCCAATATACATACAAAGACATCCAAATACAACCAAACGCGTGCCCAAGCACGGAAAATAATACGTACTAGCAGAAGGGATGCTGATAGTCTCAGAAACTCGCGGGACGTGGCGCTACTCCGCTACTGATGAAATCCCTCGGGGAGCTCCTCCTCCAGATCCGACTCAGATGACACTGTAGAAAGATATTATGCGAGGGGTGAGCCACACGCTCAGTGAACAGCACAACCCATGCATCACAGACAATATTGACCACAACCAGATAATCCTTATCATCCACAATACCATAGCCACAATTAACAACAATTCCTCAACTAGTGGGTCGCTAACGCCAACCCACTACACCCTCACCCTCACCCTCAATGGGTGACCAAGGATATTGGGACTAATCAAAATCCAATCACAAATCCGGTGGGTCGCTTCCGCCAACCCACTACACCCTCACCCTCACCCTCAATGGGTGACCAAGGATATTGGGACTAACTACACCAATCCAGCAGGTCGCTATCGCCAACCTACTACACCCTCACCCTCACCCCTCAACAGGAGTGACATAGGATTTTGGGACTAACAATCATCCATAAACAAATCCAGCAGGTCGCTCATCGCCAACCCACTACACCCTCACCCTCACCCTACCACGGGTGACATAGGATTTTGGGACTGACTAGGCTGTTGGTCACCCTTAGTCCACCGATAGTCTCTCCTCCACTCCGTAGGCCGCTTGGTTTTTACCCACAACTTCGGCCCAGTCCGAAACCAAATCAGGAGGCGCCTACTGATGGGAACCCTTGGAAGGGACGACCTTTCTAACGCTGGGGCAGTCTCTACCGGATCCAATGAAGGGGACAGAACAGCCTATCCATCGCATATGATCTACTCGGATCCGCAGACAACACATCATAACAACACTAACTATTCTGAATTCCTTAGAACCCACCATGGCGCATAACTACGATGCGGGGAAACATGCATAAGGTTATAACAGGGTGGAATATCGTTGGGGAAAGAAACTTGGGAGGGCAGCGTGAGTTCCCGTTATAGGACACCCCGACAACCAAAAAAAAAAAAACACGGTGTACCCTAACCCGGGTCTCACCGCTGTCCTCGCAAGGCCCCTCCCCTATAATATTCATTATAACATGCAATTTAACAAGTACTAGCATTTAATTAAACAAATAAACTAGTAGGGCACATGCATCGGCCGGGCTTCCTAACATGGAACCAGGGGACATGCTGCATGGATCATATACATATCCTAAGGGTGCAAGTCCCTAACATGCAAAGTCTAGGGTAACATGCATTCTACAATTAAATCATATTACACATGTCAATATCTATCCATGGTGCCCCAGGAGAGGTCGGTATACGCCCAAGTGCGTATAACACCTCTCTATTGGGTTGGATTGTCCCACTCACCAGTATCTGGGTCGTCGCGCGACCGTCCGTCTAGATCTGCAAGACAGACATTCAATATGGTGAGAACAATACATAAATACTCTAAAATACCCCAAACACATAAAACCCACAACTAAACACCTAACACTCGGGCAAACGTGCATACGACCCGCACGCACGCTAGCCCGAGTACTCCGGCAACCACCCGCACGGCCGACAACCACCCGCACGGCCGACAACCACCCGCACGGCCACCCGACCGCCCGGGTGCACCGCCGCGCCTCAGCCAACGCACCCCGCGCACCGCCGAACCTCCGCCCCCGCGCGCACTCCGCACGCACCGCCAACTCTGCCCCGCGCGCACCACTAGCTCCCACACCGCGCGCACGCCTGCCTCTGCCCAGCGCCCCGCGCGCACGCCCCACAGCGGTGCCCAGCGCCCAGCGACCCAGCGCCCAGCGCCCAGCACCCTCGGCCAGCACCCGGTACCCGCGACCCAGCGCCCAGCGCTCAGCGCCCAGCACCCGGGACCCTCACCCAGCGTCCACGTGCACGCCCGCGCAACACCCGCCCCGCGCGCCTGCCAGCCTGCCCGCGCTGCTGCCCGCGTTGCCTGCCTGCGCGCGTCGCCGAGTGGCCCGAGCACCGCTCGCCTGCACGCCCGGGGCACTGCCCGCCTGATGCCCGAGCGCCCCTGCCCTGCACGCCTGCGCGCCCAGCCTGCCAGCCTGGCCTGCCAGCGCGCACAGCCCAGCCAACCTGCTCCGCACGCCTCTCCCTGCACCCCCCGAGCGCACGCCCGCGCGCGCACCCGCGCGCACGCGCTCGTGCGCCCAGCAAACTGGTGCACCTGCTGCCTACCGCACGCCCGAGTGCCCTGCGCCCCATGCGCAGCACCCGCGCGCGCCCCGCCCTCACGGCCATCACCCCCAGCACCGCCCAGCTCCAGCCGCTCGACCAGCACGCCCAGCGCCTGCAGCACCACCCGAGCGCACGCCGCGCGCACGCCTGCGCGCACGCACCCGCACGCCCGACCACCTGGTGCCCCACGCTGCTGCGCCTGCTGCCAGCGCTCCCGGGACAGCCACCTCATCTACCCGAGCAGCCACTCACCACCACCGGCCACCCCCGGCCTCCGACCACCACCCCAGCCCTCCGACGGCCACCCACCGCCTCCGACCACCACCCAACCTCATTTCCCACCTCCTAACATCCATCTAATCAAGAAAAGAGGGGAAAATAGGGCTTACCAAGGGGAGGAAGGGAAGTCCGGACGCTCTCCGCGCGCCGAAACCTCTCCCAAAGGGTTTCCAACGCCCGGATCTACCTCCACCACCGAGATGGCTCAAAAGAGAGGCGAAGAGAGGGAGGACGGACTGCCAAAACTTGCCGGAATTGGGATTTGAAACCACCGGGGTGTAGATCGGGACCCGATCTACACTTCCTAGGTTTTAACTTTTAAGGTTTGAGGGGTCTAAGAGCCTCAAACGGAAGAAAAACGGAGGAGAGGAGAGAGAGGGCTCAAGGTAGGGGATGATGAATAGTGCCAGGATATTTTATGCTTTCACTTATATAGCGAGCGACTTAAAAACTCAGATACTCCCTGAAACTGCAAAATTTCGGAAACGTTACCGGAATTCGATGAAATTTTAGTGAGAGGTCTAAAATGGCACCAGGACACCAAATATGCAGTTAGATTTCCAATCGGAGTCCTCTAACTCAGGACGATAGCTAACAATCCAAAAATTAGCGGTTCCGATCGAAAACCCTAAAAATTTTAAAAACTGCCAGAACGCTCCAACGGTTTCCAGCAGGCTAAAAGTGACACAAGTATAACATTGACTCAGGTATTGATAGCTGATATTTATTATTGCCACGTCACGGGGACGGCCGCCTTGGGGCGTGACACCCACCACTAAAAAACTGATTATACAGGCTTGAATGTAAAACACAAGAACGCATCAGAATTCAGATACACCACACGTATCTTAATTTAAATTAAATTATGTATAAAAAAATTTATATGATGATTCAAAGGAACAGTTAAAAAAATCAGATCAAATTCAATTATTCAGATAAAAAACAGTCTAACCTGAATGGATCGCCATTGTTTCCACCACAATCGTGTAATTCTTATATTCTCAACCGATCAAAGTGAAAAAAAATAACGATTACGATGTTTGTTTTCATTTTCACCGAATAAACTGGATCTAAAAATTCTAAATCATCAATTTTTTGGTGTTCCGATTCGCCTAACCTGAATATTTGCACCACAAACAGATCGCACAAAAACAAAAACGAAACTCCTTTTTCTCTTCTCTTCTCCACCGATCAAATATGAATGAAGAAAAAAATTTGATGTTTGTTTTCGTTGTGAGAGAACAATCAGAAAAAAAAAGAAACTCGTGATTTTTAATTTTCTTGAATGTGCAATTGAATTCGTATATTCCAGAAAAGGAAGTGATCTCCATATCATAACTAACCCCATAATTATTGGACCGGTTATGGAAACAACGAAGAGATTAATTGTGAGGGGGTAATATAGGAAATTCACACTTGCCACCTCATAGGGCTTAAAATGGGGTCTACCAATTGAGGCCCAAAAATCATTATTGCATAAATTATTTTGTAAAGAATCTCAGTTTGATTTACTAGCATCACGTTAGTTAATTTTTAAAGAAATTATGTTGAATGAGAGAGTGGAAGAATTGAAGCCTAAACTAGATATGCAATTTGTCACATTTTGACAGGTTCTTGGATGATCAATGCTATCGGTAATTCAAAAATGATGAGCCAAAGTATCCTATATATGCATCAACAATGGAAGATCTTAAAACAAATGATCCAAATTATGGATCTTCATTTTGCTGTTGATCATGTTGAAGGAACAAGAAATGAGTTGAAAATTACTGATCCAGATAGTAATTGTGAATGCAAAGTTCTATATGACGTCTAACTTTCAACTTATGTGTAGTTGTAGAATGCTTGCATTAATGGGGATCCTTTGTTAACATCGCCTTAAGTATTAATCATATGAATGTAAAGAGTACCTAAGCGCTACATTTGAAGAGGTAGACCAAAAAGGCAAAGGAATGGATCATTTTTTATTATCAATTGTATCTTGAATGTCTCTTATTAGATATTGTCTCTATACGCAATTCACATGTTCTTATTAATGTTTAATTTGTATTGTTAGTTTGATTCATGCATTGTTCAGTTTGATTCATGAGTACTCAAGTTCAAATAATGCATTGGTATATCAATTCATAAGTACCGCAGTTCGATTCATGCGTTGTTCAATTTGTTTCAGTAGGTTTTCAGCTCGACTCATGCTTTAGATTGGTGCAAGAGTTCTCCAATTCAACTAATGCGATGTTTAGTACTTGAATCTGATTCAATAGTTGTTCAGTTGGATCCATGAGTGCTTCAATTCACTTCATACATCATTTAATTCGATTCCCCACATTGTTCAATTCAATTCACATATTGTTCAGTTCAATTCAATTCACACATTGTTCAGTTCAGTTCATTAGTATTCCTGTTTGATTCAATAGCTGGTTTAGGTCGATTTATAAGTGTTTCTATTTGATTTATACATTGCTCAATTCGTTTCAATAGTTTTTAGTTCAATTCATTAGTGCTTCAATTTGATTCATACATTGTTCAATTACTTACAATAGTCGTTCAGTTCAATTTAAGCGTTGTATAGTTCAATTCATGCATTGTTTAGTTTCATTCATAAGTATTCCAATTCAATTCGTTCATATTCAATTTGATTCATATTTACTTCAGTTTGATTTATGCATTGATTTATCCAACACATAGAAACTTTCATTCACCATTCTAATAGACCAAAATTATAGTGTCATTTCTTGGTTAAGAAATTAAAAGGAATTAAAAGGAGAATGGTAAAAGTGTGATTCCATTTCCTTTGGTTAAGAAATTAATCTTGGTTGGATATGGGCCTTAATGGTGACTAGTGTAGGGGCACTGATGCGCGACTTGTTAAAAAATCAGGAGCATTTTTATCTGATCAATCATAGACATAATAATTCCACAAATATGAAATATAACAGGAGAATATATGAAAAAAACCCTTAAAAAATCATATATAATTCCTTGTTAGGTGATGTTGGTTTTGATATCAATAATGTGTACGGGTTTGCATATTAAGTTCATTTTTTTTATTTTCTTCTATTTACTATTTTTATTTTGTAAAACTTTATTATTCCTGTCGAATGGGTGCAGAAATATTGACAACTTCCTTCGGAAATAATTTTTATGGAATGTAATCAAGATTCTTTTGTGTAGTCTTTAATCGAACTTTCATTATCTGCTATTGTAACGACTAAGTTTTTCCTAGTTGTTTCTTGATTTTTGTGCATTATGTCATATTCCTATAAAATTTTGGAGGACTCATATATCTCCAATTTCAGAAGTTATGGTATGGTTGTAATATTTATTCTATTAGCTTTTCAACGCTTTTTACGGATTGTGAAATGGATGAGTATCGAGCAAGTTATGGGCCAAACTGTGCCGAGAGGTTGGGCAAAGGAAATAGCGACGATTCAAGGGAGAGCCGTCGGTATTATGACGGATCCAATAGGAGCCGTCGGTATTTGTGACGGATCCAATAGGAGCCGTTGATCTGGAAACAATTTCAAACTCGTATATTTCAGTTTTTAGAAGGTTTTAATGTGATTTATATGATTGATTGGTGTCGATTTGTAATCCCCACGTGTATAAGCTCATGTATATCCTCTTCCTCTCTCTTCTTTGCATTGAAACCCTAAAACTCTAAAGGCCTCTCTCTTTTTTTCTCTTGTTTGGAGTTCCATTGTTGGGATCTTGAGGAAGGGAGTTGGGTGAGTATTTTTGATCTCATATATATGTTATTTCTCTGATGTTTGTTTTAGTATAGGATGATCTCACATCTGTTTTTCGGATTTCATTGATTTCTTGAGTTTTTCTTTTTTATTTTTTCATAGTTTTGATGGATTTCATATGATTTTCAGATCCTTATGTTATAGCTATGAAATCATAAAGTTTTCAAATCATTTTTCAAATCTTTCATGTCAAAAGAAAGAGGATATGTATATATCATGTCAAGGGTTGTTTATTAAAGCTAGAAAGCATGTTTATAATAATTTAAAGTCTTGTTTTAACCCTTATATGCATAGATCCGAACCTAAACATGTTTTCATGATTATTTTAGAGTTTTATAATATATCCATGCTAGTTGTTTCTACATATAATAGATCTATGGTTTTCAAGGATTTTTGTGATATGATTTAATGTTTTTTATATATATATTTTTATGAATCCTTTTAAAATCTAGGGTTTTGAATAAAAGGATATCATGTCACGCCCCAGGGCGGCCGTCCCCGGGACGCGGCAAGTGTATATAAAATATCAGAATCTATACAGGAGGTCAATAATATATCATACACAAGCAACCAGAATGACACACAGACAACAAAGAGGCTGACATGATATATACACCAAATGCGGAAGCAAAAGACTGAATCTGTAAATAAACATACTACAGACTCGATACTCAATCATCTGTCCTGTGAGAGCAAATATACACAAATACAACTGAATATATACAAACGCGTGCCAAGCACGGAAATAAAATACATACAGTCAAGAAGGGATGCTGATAGCCTCTGGCACTCGCGGAACGTAGCGCTGCTCCGCTACTGAAGGAATCCCTCGGACGGCTCCAACTGCTGCTCCGGCTTCGGCTCAGGCTCAGTGGCAACTGGGGAAAAACATATGCGAGGGGTGAGCCACACGCTCAGTGAACAGCACAACCCATGCATCACAGACAATATTGACCACAATTCATTTATTTATCCAGCCTCTAAGTGGCATAACACATAACCTAGTGGGTCGCTCCATCGACGACCCACCACACCCTCACCCTCACCCTCAGCGGGTGACGCAGGATATTGGGACTGATAATCATCCAATCACAAAACCAGCGGGTCGCTCATCGCCAACCCACTACACCCTCACCCTCACCCTACCACGGGTGACATAGGATTTTGGGACTGACTAGGCTGTTGGTCACCCTTGGTCCACCGATAGTCTCTCCTCCACTCCGTAGGCCGCTTGGTCTACTCCCACATTCAGCATAGTCCGAAACCAAATCAGGAGGTGCCTACTGATGGGAGCCCTCACCCACAACTTCAGCACAGTCCGAAACCAAAATCAGGAGGCGCCTACTGATGGGAACCCTTGGAAGGGACGGCCTTTCTAATGCTGGGGCAGCCTCTACCGGTCCACCGAAGGGGACAGAACAGCCTATCCATACGCACATGATCCACCTGGATCCGCCGACTACACACCTCAGTGACTCTAATGTCATGAATTCTTCAGAATTCCTCCAGGGCGCATAACCAAGATGCGGGGAACATGTACAGTAATAGCAAGGGTGGAATATTACTGGGGGAAAGAAACTTGGGAGGGCAGCGTGAGTTCTCGATATAGGACACCCCGACAACCAAACAAGGAACACGGAGTACCCTAGCCCGGGTCTCACCGCTGTCCTCGCGAGGCCCCTCCCCTATAATATTC
This sequence comes from Acorus gramineus, assembly GCA_030737835.1. NCBI lineage: Eukaryota > Viridiplantae > Streptophyta > Magnoliopsida > Acorales > Acoraceae > Acorus > Acorus gramineus. The sequence continues at coordinate 354,887 of JAUJYN010000054.1, read as the reverse complement.
ACTAAATATGCTAATAATCATACAATGGATAAATCATTAATTATCAACTAGAGATATAATATTATTGGGACAAGAACCTTGGGAGGGCAGCATGAGGTCCCGATACAGGACATCCCGACAACCAAACAAGGAACATGGAGTACCCTAACCCGGGTCTCAATGTTGACCTCGCAAGGCCCCTCCCTATAATATTGCCTAAGGCATGCATTTAACATACACTAGCATTTAATTTAATAAATAAACTAGTAGGACACATGCATAGGCCAAGGCTTCCTAGCATGAGAACAGGGGGACAAGATACAGGGCTCTTACACATATCCTAAGGGTGCAAGTCCCTAACATGCAAGTCTAGGGTGGCATGCATTCTACACATCAATCATGCAGCATGGATTAATATTTATAACAGGCTAATATACATCCATGGTGCCCCAGGGGAGGGCAATACACTCCAAAGTGAGTAGTATGCCTCCCTACTGGGTTGGATTGTCCCACTCACCAGAAACCGGGTCGTCGCGCGACCGTCCGCCCAGATCTGCAAGACAGGCAATAAATTGGTGAGTAAAACCCACAAATACTACAAAATATACCAAACTACACAAATAAATACCCAACACTCGGGCAAACGTACATACGACCCGTACGCACGCTAGCCCGAGCACCCCGACACACTCCCGCACCCCCGGCAACCATCCGCACGGCCACCCGCCCCCGGATGCACCGCCGTGCCTCAGCCCGCGCACCCAGGCGCACCACCGGGCCCCTGCCCGCCCGCCTGGACATGCAGCCGAGCCACCTGGGTGCACTGCGCGCCCACTGCGCCCCGCCGCAGCAGCCCGCGCGCACCCCGCACGCCCCGCGCGCACCACGCGAGCACATCGCACGCCCCGCGCGCCCAGCGCCTCGCCCCTCGCGCACCCGCGCGCACCACCAGCTCCGTCCCGCGCGCACTGCGCGCACCACCAGCCTCTACCCGCGCGCACGCCTGCGCCTCTGCCCTCCTCACCGCGCGCACGCCTGCGCCTCAGCCCAGCGCCCCGCGCGCATACTCCTCTGCAGTGCCCAGCGCCCAGCGCTCAGCACCCTCGCCCAGCACCCGGTATCCGCGACCCAGAGCCCGACGCTCAGCGCCCAGCACCCGGGACCCTCACCCAGCGCCCACGCCCGCGCAACACGCGCCCAGCGCGCCTGCCAGCAGGCCCGCGCTGCTGCCCGCGCTGCCTGCCTGCGCGCATCGCCGAGTGGCCCGAGCACCGCTCGCCTGCACGCCCGGCACTGCCCGCCTGATGCCCGAGCACCTCCTACCCAGCACGCCTGCGCGCCTAGCCTGCCTGCCAGCCTGCCAGCACGCACAGCCCAGCCAGCCTACCCTGCACTCCTAGCCCTGCCGGCCCTACCCAGCGCGCCCAGCACGCCCGCAGCACCACCCGAGCGCACGCCGCGCGCACGCCTGCGCGCACACACTCGCGCGCCCGGCCACCTGGTGCGCTGCTGCTGCGCCCGCTGCCAACTCACCGGGACTGCTAGCCTGCCAGCCCGAGCTCCTCTACCACCAACCACCGACCACCCCAAGGCCTCCGACCACCTCCCACAGCCCTCCGACGGCCACCCACCGCCGCCGACCACCACCCAACCTCAAATCCACCCTCCTAACATACATCTAAGCATGAAAAGAGAGGAAAAAGGGCTTACCAAGGGGAGGAAGAGATGTTCGGTTGCTCTCCGCGCACCGAAACCTTTCCCCAAAGGCCTCCAACGCCGGGATCTTCCTTGGCCCTCGAATTGGCCCAAAACAGAGGAGAAAGGAGGGGGGGATGGAGGGGCCAAACTCCTCGGAATTCGAATCCGAGAACACCGGTACGTAGATCGGGACCCGATCTACTCTTTCTATGTTATGGGTTTGAGTTTCAAGCCCTCCAAGGGGATTAAAAGCAAGAAAAATGGAGGAGAGAGAGAGAGAGAGAGCTCAAGGAGGAAGATGATGAATAGTGCATGACTTTTCTCACCCCTCTTATATAAAGTCAACTCACTTAAAAACCCGGATACGCCCCGGAACTGTGAAATTCCAGAAACGTTGCCGGAATTCGATGAAATTTTCGTGAGAGGCCTAAAATGGCACCAGGACACCAAATATGCAGTTAGATTTCCAATCGGAGTCCTCTAACTCAGGACGATAGCTAACAGTCCAAAAATTAGCGGTTCCGATCGAAAACCGAAAAAAATGAAAAACTGCCAGAACGCTCCAACGGTTACCAGCAGGCTAAAAGTGACACATATATAACATTCTTCCCCCCTTAGGAAATTTTGTCCTCAAAATATGCAAAAACATCTAGGAGGGGAAAAGATGCGGATACGCGTCACACCTGGCATCCTTGAGCTCCCAAGTGTCCTCGACACCGGAACGGTGCTGCCATCGCACCTCGACCAACTGGACGGTCTTGGTGCAGAGCCTCCTCACGCGGCGGTCCATGATCACAATCGACTGCTCCACGAATGACTGTCCGGCTCAGAGACGAGCGGCTCGAACGGGATGACGTGAGCAGGATCGTGGACACACCTTTACCCAACTGCGAACCCACCCCTCCAAGACGGAAGGGTAAGAATTGGCGCTGAGGTGAGCCTCCGATAAAACTCCAGGAAGCTCTCCTCGCAAGACGGGGACCACTCGAACCGGACATCCTTCCAAGTAAGGCGGTTAAGAGGAACAGCTATCTTCGAGAGACCCTCGTCAAGCTTCCTGCAATAACTCGCCAAACTCGGGAAGCTCCGAATCCTAGCAGGGTTCGACGGTCGACGCCAATTTGACGCGACGAGCGTCTTGCCCGGGTCCACAGATATGCCTTCACCAGAAATCACTCAGCCCAAAAGGCCTTAACTCCCACCAAAACTCACACCTGATCTTCCATCCATTTGATGCTTCCATGGTATCCCTTGCCTGGGAAAAGAAACCTCGAGAGGGCACCATGAAATCCCGATATAGGATACCCCGACAACCAAACAAGGAACACGAAGTACCCTAGCCCGGGTTTCAACGCTGACCTCACAAGGCCCCTTAATCCAGAAAGGAACACTAGAAGAAGACATCATTTAAAGAACACTACTAACCCCTCCGGATCATCTATCTCTAGATGATCACCCAACGATGTCCTTCAACATCATTTACAAGACCGAACCCAACATCATCGGGAATGGTCGAATCAACAATTTGGTCACGAGCGACCCGTCTTCGCCTCATCCACACCCTCACTCCCGAAAGGAGACATTTTGGGACTTTGGGAGAGACTTAGACTGCTCTACACCCCTGGTCCACCGGTAGCCTCTCCCCGCTCCGTAGCTCGCCTGGTCCTCTGACCGGGAGCCTGTCTAACGCCGGGGCTGTACTACGCGGATCCCACGAAGGGGAGAGCGATTCCACGCTCGCGGCACCATTCAATAATCTCTCCCGGGTAGCCCCTACCTGGTATACTCCCAGATTCAGTACCCCTCCGACTGCATCGGTGGTACCTACTGATGGGAACTCTCTGCCAGGACGGCTACAACCCGGCTTCCTTAACCCAAACAACCGCTCTTGACACTCGCTCACCAAAATACCACACACACTTGCATAACAGCAACCAAACACACACCCACACATATATCCTATTACTAGAGAGCTGGGAACACAAGATAATACCTCGAACCATGATACCCGAAGACTGCGCCTCCTCGGCCGTAAGCGCTGCAACTCTGCCCTGGACCAACCGCGGCTGAGGAGCAGGGCACGCCTCGCCGGCTGCACTGGCTGCCTCCACTGGTCAACTCGACCACCCTGTGGCTGCTGCTGACGCTGAGGCTGCTGCTGCTGGCGCGGAAGCTGCTGCTGTAAGAACTGCGGCTGCTGAGGTAGCACTCGGGGTCGGCCAGCATCAGGGCAATTGTATCTGATATGCCCGATGCGCTGACAATGGAAACAGCGCCACCTCTCCGGCTGCATGGACTGGATGGGCACTGCTGCAATGGGTGCTGGATCCCACACTGGCACCGCATCTGCTGGAGGAGAGGCAGCCGCTGACTGATCGAAGCGGGGCCTCTTCTTCTTGCGCTGCCCCTGGTCCCGACTCCCGGAAGGACCCTGATCTGCAGAAGGGGTCGGAACCCCCACGATGATCCCGAGATCTCGCTCGACCGTCTTCGCTCGAGACACCAAGTCCGAGAACCTCGAGAATGCCTGGGAGGTGACGTGCACCCGAATGGCGCTGCTGAGACCCAACTCGAAACGGCGGCACCGCGTGTCCTCGTCCATCACCAAGGCCGGAGCAAATCTGGAGAGCCTCGTGAAGCGCGTAGAGTAGTCAGCAACCGACATGGAGCCCTGCGTCAACTGCTCGAACTCCCGCATCACGATCTGGCGCGTCGAGAACGGGAAGTACTCCTCCAAGAAATACCTCCGGAATCCTGCCCAAGAAAGCTGCTCCACTCCCTCTGGGATGTCCACCACTCGGGTAGCCCACCAGTCGGCGGCGTTACCCTTCAGCATAAAGGTGGCCAGGGGGACTCGCTGGCGATCAGTGCAAAGCATGGCCGCGAAGATCGTATCCACCTCCCTCAACCAACGCTCTGGCGCAAGAGGATCTGCCGACTGACCATGGAACTCGGGAGGGTGGAGCTTCAGAAAGGCGTTGAGGCCGCTCTGCTGCACTCGCGCCGCCGCCTCTAGCTCCTCCTCCCTCTCCAGGGGATCCTCAACTCCTACTGCCGGAATCGCTACGGGGACTGGGGGTACATCGGGTACCACAGGCGGATCTGCCACCAAGGGGACCTGCGGAACTGCCTCGCGAGCCGCCCTCAGCTCCTGAATCTCTAGCCTGCTCTGCTAATGCTCTGGTCTGGGCCTCCAGCGCCCTCGTCTGTGTCTCCACCAAATCAGCCAACCGAGCGAAAGCACGCTCCCAAGCAGGAGGCTCCTGTGCCAAGGACTCTCCGGTAGCATCCTCGTCTCTGGTAGGTCCGGAAACCTCCAAAGACCGAGAGGGACCTCGTCCGCGCCGTCCTCTGCGAGGAGGCATATCAGCACCCTAAGAAAACCAGACACTAGGATCAGAATACTCATATAGAAATCCTAGGACTCATCTCTACGAAAGGAAGACTATTGGCTCTGACAGGACCAGGCTCTGATACCAACTTTTGTCACGCCCCAGGGCGGCCGTCCCCGGGACGCGGCAAGTGTATATAAAATATCAGAATCTATACAGGAGGTCAATAATATATCATACACAAGCAACCAGAATGACACACAGACAACAAAGAGGCTGACATGATATATACACCAAATGCGGAAGCAAAAGACTGAATCTGTAAATAAACATACTACAGACTCGATACTCAATCATCTGTCCTGTGAGAGCCAATATACACAAATACAACTGAATATATACAAACGCGTGCCAAGCACGGAAATAAAATACATACAGTCAAGAAGGGATGCTGATAGCCTCTGGCACTCGCGGAACGTAGCGCTGCTCCGCTACTGAAGGAATCCCTCGGACGGCTCCACCTGCTGCTCCGGCTCCAGCTCAGGCTCAGTGGCAACTGGGGAAAAACAGATGGAGGGGTGAGCCTGTCACGCCCCGGGCGTCCCCGAGACGCGGCAAGTGTATATATATATCAGAATCTACACAGGAGGTCAATAATATTCATACACAAGCAGCCAGAAATGACACACAGACAACAAAAGCAGGGCTGACATGATATATACACCAAATACGGATAACTAAAGACAGAATCTGTAATTAAAACACACTACAGACTCCATACATAATCACATGTCCTGTGAGAGCCAATATACATACAAAGACATCCAAATACAACACAAACGCGTGCCCAAGCACGGAAAATACATACTGGTACAAGGGATGCTGATAGTCTCTGCAACTCGCGGGACGTGGCGCTACTCCGCTACTGATGAAGTCCCTCGGGGAGCTCCTCCTCCGGATCCGACTCAGATGGCACTGAAGAAAAATATATTGTGCGAGGGTGAGCCACACGCTCAGTGAACGGCACAACCCATGCATCACAACAATATTTACCACAATTCCATTATTTATCCAGCCTCTAAGATATAACAACATGATCCAGTGATTCGTACTTCGCCGAACCACCACACCCTCACCCTCACCCATCAATGGGTGACATAGGTTATTGGGACTGATAATAATCCATTCACAAATCCAGTAGGTCGCTCATCGCCAACCCACTACACCCTCACCCTCACCCTACCACGGGTGACATAGGATTTTGGGACTGACTACACATAACCAGCGGGTCGCTTCCGCCAACCCGCCACACCCTCACCCTCACCCTTCAATGGGTGACACAGGATATTGGGACTAACTGCACCAAAAACCAACGGGTCGCTTCCGCCAACCCGCTACACCCTCACCCTCACCCTTCAATGGGTGACACAGGATTTTGGGACTGACTAGGCTGTTGGTCACCCTTGGTCCACCGATAGGCTCTCCTCCACTCCGTAGGCCGCCTGGTCTACTCCCACATTCAGCACAGTCCGTCCAAAATCAGGAGGTGCCTATTAATGGGAGCCCTCTGTCAGGAAGGCCCTGTCTAACGCTGGGGTAGTCTCTACCGGATCCAACGAAGGGAACAGAACAGCCTAACCATCGCATATGATCCACTTGGATCCGCAGACGGCACATTATAACAACACTAATGTTCTGAATTCCTCAGAACCCACCAGGGCGCATAACTACGATGCGGGGAACATGCATCAGGTTATAACAAGGTGGAATATCGTTGGGGAAAGAAACTCGGGAGGGCAGCGTGAGTTCCCGTTATAGGACACCCCGACAACCAAACAAGGAACACGGTGTACCCTAACCCGGGTCTCACCGCTGTCCTCGCAAGGCCCCTCCCCTATAATATTCACTATAACATGCATTGTAAACAAATACTAGCATTTAATCAAATAAATAAACTAGTAGGGCACATGCATCGGCCGGGCTTCCTAACATGGAACCAGGGGACATGCTGCATGGCTCATACACATCCTAAGGGTGCAAGTCCCTAACATGCAAAGTCTAGGGTAACATGCATTCTACAGTTTAATCATGCTCGCATGATATACATATCATTGCAGGTTAATATTTATCCATGACGCCCCAGGAGAGGTCGGTATACGCCCAAATGCGTATGACCCCTCTCTACTGGGTTGGATTGTCCCACTCACAGGAACTCGGGTCGACGCGCGACCGTCCGTCGAGATCTGCAAGACAGGGTATTACTTGGTAAGTATAAATCCACAAATATTATTAAATACACAAATAAATACCCAAAACCCACAACAAACACCTAACACTCGGGCAAACGTGCACGCGACCCGCACGCACGCTAGCCCGAGCACTCCGGCAACCACCCGCACGGCCGGCAACCACCCACACGGCCACCTGACCGCCCGGGCGCACCGCCGCGCCTCGGCCCGCGCACCCCGCGCACCGTCGGGCCCCTGCCCGCCGCCGAGACACACCGCCGAGCTTCCCGGGGCACCCCGCACGCCCCCGCGCGCAGCGCCCCGCCCCGCGCGCACCCCGCGCGCACCTCCGCCACCTTGCCGCACCTCGCGCGCACCTCGCACGCACCTCGCCTGCCCCGCTGCGCCTCGCGCACACCTCGCACGCCTTGCCGCACCTCGCGCGCACCTCGCACGCACCTCGCCTCACCTCGCGCGCACCGCCTAACACCTCGGCCACCACCTCGCGCACGCCTCGCATCAGCCACTCGCGCTCAGCCGCACGAACAGACCCGCGCACAGCACCACCCGGCGAGCTCGCACGCCTCGCACCGCCGCGACCCGCTCCCCCGAGCGCACGCTCGCGCGTACGCACGCGCGCACGCCCAGCCGGCTCCCTGCGCTCGCTGCCTGCTGCCTGAGGCCCCCAGCACGACGAGCAGCTCGCACCAGACCCGCGCACGCCCGCGCGCACGCGCGCCTGCCCGCGCGAACCCGACCTGCGCGCCGCCTGGGCTGCTGCTGCTGCTGCGGTTTGGCCCGGACGACCTGCCACTGTCCGAGCGCCACCACCACCCCTCCCTTGACCACCGACCACCTCCAACCACCTCCGACCACCCTCCGACGACCCCCACTGCCACCAACCACCTCCCAAACACAAAACCCTCCCCTAGCAATCATCTAGACAAGAAATAAGAGGGAAAGAAGGCTTACCGAGGGGAGGAAGAGGCGTCCGGTGGATCTCCACGCGCCGAAACCCTTCCCAAAAGCCTTCTCACGCCCCGATCTAGCTTGTCCCTCGGAATGGGCCAAATCAGAGGACGAAAAGGGGAGGTCGGGGAGGCTAGGATCGTCGGAATTCGGATTTGAAGACACCGGAGCGTAGATCGGGACCCGATCTACACTTCCCGTGCTTTGGGTTTTTGATTTTGAGGGTCTTAGGGTCTCAAACGGAAGAAAAACGGAGAGGGGAGAGAGAGATCTCGACGAGGAAGACGATGAACAGTAACCCGGGATATTTTAGCTCTCACTTATATAGTGCGCGACTTAAAATACCCGGATACGCCCCGGAACTGCGAAATTTTTGCAAACGATGCCAGAATTCGATGAAATTTTCGTGAGAGGTCTAAAATGGCACCAGGACACCAAATATGCAGTTAGATTTTCAATCGGAGTCCTCTAGCTCAGACGATAGCTAACAGTCTGAAATTATGCGGTTCCGATCGAAAAACCCTAAAAATTTTTAAAACTGCCAGAAATGCTCCAACGGTTACCAGCAGGCTAAAAAGTGACACATATATAACAGAGCCACACGCTCAGTGAACAGCACAACCCATGCATCACAGACAATATCGACCACAATTCATTTATTTATCCAACCTCTAAGTGGCATAACACATAACCCAGTGGGTCGCTCCATCGACGACCCACCACACCCTCACCCTCACCCTCAGCGGGTGACGCAGGATATTGGGACTGATAATCATCCAATCACAAAACCAGCGGGTCGCTAATCGCCAACCCACTACACCCTCACCCTCACCCTACCACGGGTGACATAGGATTTTGGGACTGACTAGGCTGTTGGTCACCCTTGGTCCACCGATAGTCTCTCCTCCACTCCGTAGGCCGCTTGGTCTACTCCCACATTCAGCATAGTCCGAAACCAAATCAGGAGGTGTCTACTGATGGGAGCCCTCACCCACAACTTTAGCACAGTCCGAAACCAAAATCAGGAGGCGCCTACTGATGGGAAGCCTTGGAAGGGACGGCCTTTCTAACGCTGGGGCAGCCTCTACCGGATCCAACGAAGGGGACAGAACAGCCTATCCATACGCACATGATCCACTCGGATCCGTCGACTACACACCTCAACGACTCTAATGTCCTGAATTCCTCAGAATTCCTCCAGGGCGCATAACCAAGATGCGGGGAACATGTACAATAATAGCAAGGTTGGAATATTACTGGGGGAAAGAAACTTGGGAGGGCAGCGTGAGTTCCCGATATAGGACACACCGACAACCAAACAAGGAACACGGAGTACCCTAGCCCGAGTCTCACCGCTGTCCTCGCAAGGCCCCTCCCCTATAATATTCACTAAATATGCTAATAATCATACAATGGATAAATCATTAATTATCAACTAGAGATATAATATTATTGGGACAAGAACCTTGGGAGGGCAGCATGAGGTCCCGATACAGGACATCCCGACAACCAAACAAGGAACACGGAGTACCCTAACCCGGGTCTCAATGTTGACCTCGCAAGGCCCCTCCCTATAATATTATCTAAAGCATGCAATTAACATATACTAGCATTTAATTTAATAAATAAACTAGTAGGACACATGCATAGGCCAAGGCTTCCTAGCATGAGAACAGGGGGACAAGATACAGGGCTCTTACACCTATCCTAAGGGTGCAAGTCCCTAACATGCAAGTCTTGGGTAGCATGCATACTACATATCAATCATGCAACATGGATTAATATTTATTACAGGCTAATATGCATCCATGGTGCCCCAGGGGAGGGCAATACACTCCCAAGTGAGTAGTATGCCTACCTACTGGGTTGGATTGTCCCACTCACCAGAAACCGGGTTGTCGCGCGACCGTCCGTCAAGATCTGCAAGACAGGGTAGTAACTTGGTGAGTAAAACCCAAAAACACTACAAAATATACCAAGCTACACAAATAAATACCCAACACTCGGGCAAACGTACATACGACCCGTACGCACGCTAGCCCGAGCACCCCGACACACTCCCGCACCCCCGGCAACCATCCACACGGCCAACCGCCCCCGGATGAGCCGCCGCGCCTCAGCCCGCGCACCCAGGCGCACCGCTGGGCCCCTCCCCGCCCGCCTGGACATGCAGCCGAGCCACCAGGGTGCACCGTGCGCCCACTGCGCCCCGCCGCAGCAGCCCGCGCGCACCCCGCACGCCCCCGCGCGCACCACGCGAGCACATCGCACGCCCCGCGCGCCCAGCGCCTCGCCCCTCCCGCACCCCGTGCGCACCACCAGCTCCGTCCCGCGCGCACTTAGCGCGCACCACCAGCCTCTACCCGCGCGCACGCCTGCGCCTCTGCCCTCCTCACCGCGCGCACGCCTGCGCCTCAGCCCAGCGCCCCGCGCGCATACTCCTCTGCAGTGCCCAGCGCCCAGCGCTCAGCACCCTCGCCCAGCACCCGGTATCCGTGACCCAGCGCCCGACGCTCAGCGCCCAGCACCCGGGACCCTCACCCAGCGCCCACGCGTACGCCAGCGCAACACTGCCCAGCGCGCTGCTGCCCGCGCTGCCTGCCTGCGCGCATCGCTGAGTGGCCCGAGCACCGCTCGCCTGCACGCCCGACACTGCCCGCCTGATGCCCGAGCACCTCCTACCCAGCACGCCTGCGCGCCTAACCTGCCTGCCCGGCTTGCCAGCACGCACAACCCAGCCAGCCTACCCTGCACTCCTAGCCCTGCCGGCCCTACCCAGCGCGCCCAGCACACCCGCAGCACCACCCGAGCGCACGCCGCGCGCACTCTTGCGCACACACACTCGCGCGCCCGGCCACCTGGTGCACCTGCCTGCTGCGCCCGCTGCTAACTTACCCGGGACAGCTAGCCTCCCTGCCGAGCTCCTCTACCACCAACCACCGGCCACCCCAAGGCCTCCGACCACCTCCCACAGCCCTCCGACGGCCACCCACCGCCGCCGACCACCACCCAACCTCAAATCCACCTCCTAACATACATCTAAGCATGAAAAGAGAGGAAAAAGGGCTTACCAAGGGGAGGAAGAGATGTTCGGTTGCTTTCCCCGCACCGAAACCTTTCCCCATAGGCCTCCAACGCCGGGATCTTCCTTGGCCCTCGAATTGGCCCAAATCAGAGGAGAAAAGAGGAGGGGCCAATCTTCTTGGAATTCGAATCCGAGAACACCGGGGCGTAGATCGGGACCCGATCTACTCTTTCTATGTTATGGGTTTTGAGTTTCAAGCCCTCCAAGGGGCTTAAAAGCAAGAAAAATGGAGAAGGAGAGAGAGAGAGAGCTCAAAGAGGAAGATGATGAATAGTGCTAGACGTTTCTCACCCCTCATATATAAAGTCAACTCACTTAAAAACCCGGATACGCCCCGGAACTGTGAAATTCTGAAAACGTTGCCGGAATTCGATGAAATTTTCGTGAGAGGCCTAAAATGGCACCAGGACACCAAATATGCAGTTAGATTTCCAATCGGAGTCCTCTAACTCAGGACGATAGCTAACAGTCTAAAAATTAGAGGTTCTGATCGAAAACTGAAAAAACGAAAAACTGCCAGAACGCTCCAACGATTACCAGCAAGTTAAAAGTGACACATATATAACATATCATGCCAAGTATAATAATATATCTCTTGCAGTTTTCAAATGATTTTACAAAGTATAATCAGATCATTGGGTGTATCAAGTGTTTTAACGTTTCATCAATATTTTTATCATTTTTCCATAAGCTAGGGTTTCGAATGGATTTTCATTATACGATCTTCGATCTATCTCGTAAATATTTTGTATCTTTTTACCTATTTAGTATTACTTTTATACCTATGTTAGTTCTAGAATTTTCAAAGATGTTTTCAATGAATTTTGTTTGGTTTTAATCAGATTTTCGTACGCATGATTTAATTTCAATATGAGTTCTTTATTGTTTTACAACGTCTAAATGACTCATACATGTATGTAAATGATAAAAGGTATTGATTGTTTTAACAAAAAAAAATAGAGTTTTTGGATTGGTTTTAATTAGATTTCTAGTACGCATAATTTGATTTTCAAGATGAGTTCTTTTATGTTTTACGCCGTTTTAAATGACTCGTGTATGGTTTTCCAATTATAGAACGTGTTGGGATGCTTTAATAAAAATTAGGGTTTCATGCCTTCTGTCTCGGGACGACTCCATTGAGAGCCGTTGGGCACATTCTAGACGGCTCCCAGAGAAGCCGTCGGTTTGTAAGGGACAACCCCAAGAGGAGCCGTCGGTCTGCCTTTGGACGACTCTGCCAAGAGCCGTTAGTTTTTTATGAGTACAGGTGTCATCAAGTCCCGTACTGTTTGTGCGTATTGTGACCTAGTCGTACTATTTCAGGTCTGGTTAGATTGCTATAGATTGGTTGCGGGTCGTTGGACCTGTTATATATGTGTCACTTTTTGGCCTATTGGCAATCATTGGAGCATTTTTGGCAGTTTTAAAATATTTAGGATTTTTCGATCGAAACCGCATAATTTCAGACTGTTAGCTATCGTCTGAGCTAGAGGACTCCGATTGAAAATCTAACTGCATATTATGTGTCCTGGTGCCATTTTAAGCCACTCATGAAAATTTCATCGAATTCTGGCATCGTTTGCAAAAATTTCGCAGTTCCGGGGCGTATCCGGGTTTTTAAGTCGCGCTCTACTTAAAAGGAATCAAAAAATATCTAATCACTATTCATCATCTTCCCGACTTGCTCTCTCTCTCTCCTCTCCGATTTTCTTCCGTTCGAGCCCCCTACACCCCTCAAAACCAAAAACCTAAAGCACGGGAAGTGTAGATCGGGTCCCGATCTACGCTCCGGTGTCTTCAAATCCGAATTCCGACGATCCTAGCCTCCCCGACCTCCCCTCTCTCTCCTCTGTTTCGAGCCAAACCGAGGGCCGTGATAGATCGGGTCGTGAGAAGGCTTGTGGGAAGGGTTTCGGCGCGTGGAGATCCACCTGTCGCCTCCTCCTCCCCTCGGTAAGCCTCCTTTCCCTCTTATTTCTCGTCTAGATGATTGCTAGGGGAGGGTTTTGTGCTTGGGAGGTGGTTGGTGGCGGTGGGGGTCGTCGGAGGGTGGTCGGAGGTGGTTGGGGCAGTGGGAGGGGTGGTTGGAGGCGCTCGGCAGGCTGGGGGACTGTCCCGGGCAGCAGGGAGCAGCGGCAGCGGCCAGGCAGCGCGCAGGCCGGGCGCGCGCGGGCATGCGCGCGTGCGTGCGCGGGTGTGCGTGCGCGCGGCGTGTGCGTGGGTGTGCGCGGGTCTGGTGCGTGGGGCTTGTCGTGCTGGGCGCGCTGGACGGGCTGGCAGCGCTGGATGGGCTGGGGGCCTCAGGCAGCACAGCAACGAGCAGGAGCCGGCTGGGGTGCGCGCGTGCGTACGCGCGAGCGTGCGCGCGGAAGCGTGCGCTCGGGGGAGCTGGTCGCGGCGGTGCGAGGCGTGCGAGCTGCTCGGGTGGTGCTGTGCGCGAGGGGCTGATGGCGAGCTGGTCTGGGCGCTGGTCTGGGCGCGCGCGGAGGTGCTGGCCGAGGTGCTGGCGGAGGTGCTGGACGCGCGAGGTGCTAGCCGAGGCGCTGGCCGAGGGCTGGGCGGAGCGCACGGGTGCTGGGGCGCGCGCGGAGGAGGCGCGGGGCGAGGAGCTGAGCGCGAGGTGGTGTGCGCGGGCGCGAGGTGGTGTGCGTGGGGGCGAGGCGCCGCGCGCGGGGGGCGCGCGGGGTGCTCGCGGGCCAACGCACGGCGTGCGGGGCGCGTGCGGGCTGCCGCGGCTGGGCTCGGTGGACGCGCGGTGCCCCGGGCGGTGCGCGGGGTGCGCGGGCTGAAGCGCGGCGGTGCACCCGGGCGGTCGGGTGGCCGTGCGGGGGGTGCCGAGGGTGTTGGGTGTTGATTTGGGAACTTTGGGTGTTTGTTTGTGTGTGTTATGCATTTTTGGGATAATTGTGGATTTATTCTAACCAGTTAATACCTTGTCTTGCAGATCTCGACGGACGGTCGCGTGTCGACCCGATTCCCGGTGAGTGGGACAACCCAACCCAGTGTGGGAGGCGCTACATGCTTTGGGCGTGTACCGTCCTCCCCTGGGGCTTATAGTTAATATTAACTGCTTGATGTAATCCATGTATGCATGATGTGTGTGTAGAATTGCATGCCACCCTAGATTGTGTGATAGGGACTTGCACCCTTAGGATTGTGCATGAGCCATGCATCCTGCCACCTCGTTATCATGCTAGGAAAGCCCGACCTGTGCATGCGTCCTACTAGTTTGGTTTATTTAATTAAATGCGAACTGTAATAATAGATAGCATGCTTAGGGAATATAAGGGGGCCCTTGCGAGGTTAACATTGAGACCCGGGTTAGGGTACTCCGTGTTCCTCGTTTGGTTGTCGGATGTCCTACATCGGGACCTCAGGTTACCCTCCCAAGGTCTCTATTTTCCCTTGTATTATGATTACTAAATGCATGTTCCCCGCATCCTGGTTATGCGCGCTGGTGGAATTCTGAGGAATTCGAGACATTAGAGTCGTAGAGATGTGCTGTCAGCGGATCCGAGTGGATCATATGCGATGGATAGGCTGTTCTGTTCCCCTCGTCGGATCCGTGTAGAGACTACCTCGGCGTTAGACAGGTTGTCCCGTGCAGGGGCTCCCACTAGTAGGCGCCTCCTGACTTGGAAGGACTGCGCTGAACATGGGAGTGGCCAAACAACCGCGGAGTGAGGAGAGACTATCGGTGGACCAAGGGTAACCAACAGCCTAGTCAGTCCCAAGAGCCTAGGTCACCTGTTGAGAGGTGAGGGTGAGGGTATGGTGGGCCGGCGATGCGACGACCCACAGGATTTATGAATGGATGTTTATCAACCCGCTAAGTCCCAACATCCTAGGTCACCTGTTGAGGGTGAGGGTGAGGGTGAGGGTATGGAGTTCGGCGATGAACGAACCCCCAGATGGTGATATTATGCCACTTGTGGCTTATGAATTGATTAAATGTGGTTAATATGAACTGTATGCATGGGTTGTGCTATTCACTGAGCGTGTGGCTCACCCCTCGCATATTGTCTTTTCAGTGATCTCTGAGGGAGGAGCTTCCCGAGCGACTACACCGGCAGAGGGCAGCGCCGCGTCCCACGAGTTTTGAGGCCATCAGCACCCTTCTTTCTGTTGTATGTATATGTTCTGTGCTTGGGCACTTAGTTGGATTATATTTGGATTTTGTTGTGTATATTTATGACATGTTGGCTCTCACAGGACTTATGATTATGTATCGAGTCTGTAGTATGTTTTTGACTACAGACTCAGTCTTTTAGCTTCCGCACTCGGTGTATATATTATGTCAGCCCTGTTTTTATCTGTGTGTCATTTTAGTGATTGTTTGTGGTTTATTATTGATTTCCTGTCACTGATATCATATATACACTTGCCGCGTCCCGGGGATGGCCGCCCTGGGGCATGACAGGACCAGAGGTGAGTGGGTCTAGTCTCCTATGTAGTTTTTGAAGGATTTTATGAATGATTTTAAATGCTATTTTATGTATAATCTTGAGCATATCATATTATATAGGTTGATGCCTTATTATGTATTTGTGTTGGGAGTATTAAATTTTGAATCTATCACATGCATATGTTTTGGGATGAAATAAGTGTTGATCATACATGCATCGCATCGCCTAGGTGGCTTAGTCTAGGTGACTATAGTTCAGAATGGACCCAAGTCTAGATGACTTTATCTAAGTGACATGTGTTTAGGTGACACTATTTCCAGAGCAAAATCCTTGCGGCCAGGTGCCATAGATGACTAGGTGTCATGGAATACGGGCATGCTTGTCCATTGCATTCATACGCATCATGTGTTTTGACTGGATCTTGAGACATGCATCTTGAAATGATATTTTTATTAAGTTTTAGTTTATTGGAAAATTTACTATATTTGTAAATATCATTTTATTGAATATTGCAAATGGTTCCTTACGATATATTATTGAAGAATATTATTTTGTGATATCAATTATTATTGAGACTTAAAGGTCCATTAACTGAGCGTGTGGTTGCTCACTCCTTCTTTTCCCCTTTCAGATTTAAAGGCTTAGATTGGTGGATCTTATGTAGCTGCGAACGAGATCGTGGGTGCAAGAACATTAGACTTGCTTGGTCAAAGGACTTGATCAATTTTGTTGGCATGTAGATGGCTCATCTTCTTAGTAACCATGTTTATGTCAAGTGGTATATCTTTTCATGTATAAGTTATATCCAGACACATTGGGAGTATTGTTAAAATGTTAGATGTTTTAGTATCTTTGAAGAATGAAGTTTATTTTAATATTATTTTATTATGTCTCTAGAAAAAAAAAAAAAAAAATAGAACTCTGATATTTGAGGAATTAAGTTAACGTAACCAGATTTTACGCTTCAAAACAGAGTCGTGGGTTCGAGAGCGTTACGGCTATTTGAAAAGTGTACATTGGATTCTTGAATCAAAACTGACAGGCTATGGAATCAATACACCCACACATCCAATCTCGTATCAAATTAGAATACGGGTGAATACTTCGTTGCATATCTCGTTACAATTAGTGGAGGGTGACTGTGTTTGAGACTCTAAAAATGATTGAGTGTAACAATGCTCATACCTAAAATGATGATGTCCTCCCTTGCACCTGAGGAGAAGTTCACATACATCTCTGAAAAAATCGGTGATGGGGCAAGTCATATGTAAGGAGTCATCTTATGTCGAAATGTTCATGACGTGTGCAGAAGAGGAACATGGTGTAATGGTAGGAGAAATTCTTATCTATGGGATGGATTATTAGTAATATATTTCAACTTATGAATAATTTAGTTAATTTGGCCTGTAATAAATATATAAGTAAGGACATTATTTTATTTCTTGTCTTCTAAAAAAAAATGCTATATTTTAAATATCTTCATTAAGCTATCGAATGCTATGTTTAAATAATATTTAACACGCAACTTGTTTAGTTTATTATTCCATTATGGGTTTTACATTATAAAATTCATACCTTGTTTAAAATAAGTTAGATTGCTAGGTCCCTATAGTTAATATAATGAAAAAAAAATATATATAACAAATTAAATTATTTTAACATGAATAAGAATTTCATTAAAAAAAACTTCAATTTGTTCTTAAATAAAAGTACTAAAATCTCAAAAATCATAAACATAAATAGTTCATAACATCTATTACATGAGACATTTGAGAATTAATTAAAATATTTTTTAATACATAATATAAATAGTTCATATGACCAAATAAATAAAAAATTTGACTAAAAATGAAAATATAAAAGACTGTAAAATATCAAGCAAAATCTTCCGTTTTTAAGGTGGCAAACGATTGATTGTATCAAGTGGTGTGTATTTTGAATTTTTTTCATTTTAACTTTTAACTATATAAGAAATTAATTTTTGTTTATAGTTCATAAATCCTAATGACCAAATATAGGACGGATTCACGGGTTGGGTTTTAAACATTAAACCCAAACTCAACACATGTAAAACATGGGTCGGAACTGGTTTGGGCTGAATTTAAAAACATGGAATCCAAACCCACCCCAAAAGGGACAGATCAGATTGAGTTACTAATAAAACCCACCCCATTTCTTTTTTTTTTTTTGAAAAAAATTAAACTCACCCCATTGTCATTCCTAACCTGGATAGCCTCGTATACTTACATCAACGAGGTATATGCCTCTTTAGAAAATTTTCATTCTTTATAAATGTATTCATACAATTAATAGGAATATATACTACCACTTTAGATGTGGTATATTATTTTTATAAAATTTAAAACATGTGATGACTAGTATTGAAACTTGAAAATACATTATACATAACATGCTCAATTTTTTAAAAACTGTAAATAAAATTATAATTTTGAATCACATGATTCAAACTTATGTCTTTCATCCTTCAACGACCCAAACCCGAAGCCCCTTTTTTTTCTTTCCAATTTGTCTCACCCATTTACCATCATTTCTCTCATTCCATTTTGTATGTAATCATGTGAAAATCATGTTGAACTTTGTGTCTAGAATGCCCATTCTTTAAAAAATAACAAATAAAATACAAGATAAATATTTAAATATATAAGAACAACCACTAAAATTCATTTAATTTTAGATCAATTTTGAAAACATAACCAGCCAATCTAAAAAGCACACCCCATGTCATACTACACATGGGGTAGGACATTATTTAAGAAAAAAAATACAAATCCCTATATATCTTTGGATGTATATATACAAACCTATACAAGTCTGTGACAGCTAACATAGAGCTGTTTTTAAAACCCAAAATCAATAATGGGTTTTTTTTATTTTTAAATCCCCATGAACCAGGGGATTTAGTGATCGATCATTCATTTCTTCATCTTTTGATTTTAGTATTCAAATTTAAAGAATGTGTTCTTTTTTAGTCCCTCACAGGGACTACAAAGAAAATCAAATAAGTTAGGATAGGTCCCTCCAGGGACTAAAAAGGAATATATCATTTAAATATGGGAACTAAAACTAAAATACAAAGAAGTGAGGGATCGATCACTAAATCCTATGGTTTATGAAGACTTAAAAATAAAAAATCCAATAATTTAATCATTCCTTTTACGGATGATTTCAAAAAACAACATAAATCAAGCTGTACTTTATTTTTTATTTTTTTAATAATTTTCATTAATTATTTTTAATCCATTTGGGTGGTGTGATTGGGATAAATAGATAGAGGTAACATTTCTAATTTGATCGTAAAATCATGTACTAATGTCACCCTGACAGAAAGAAAAAAATAATTGAACAGAAGGATCCAAAAAAAATATAACAAAAAACTTGAGATGTTTGAGGGATGACAAATTAAAAACAATATTTATTTAAAATTAACTATTTCAAAAATTGCCCGCATGTGAACATAGCAGCTGGGATACGCAAGACTGTTAGAGGGGCACATGTTAATGGTGCAAATAAATAAACCTCCATCACCGACAACCCCGTAAAAATAAAATAAAATATAATATAATAAAATAGAAACTTTGACACATAG
Organism: Acorus gramineus; assembly: GCA_030737835.1. Classification (NCBI taxonomy): domain Eukaryota; kingdom Viridiplantae; phylum Streptophyta; class Magnoliopsida; order Acorales; family Acoraceae; genus Acorus; species Acorus gramineus. The sequence goes on along the minus strand of JAUJYN010000054.1, from coordinate 335,583 downwards.
ATCCAAATTCAAGTTAATATCCTGTACACAGATACCGGATTCCCTTCAGCTTATAATTAAAGCTAGTATTTTAAATATGAGTTAATGACATCTACATCCTATGAGTCTAGATAATCTCATATAAGTCCCTGTGAAAGTTAAGGCAAATACATAGACCCCTGAAAACTCACAAATACATAATTATCATCTTTGGATTAAAATTTCATTTAAATTTAATAAAATATTTTGTCATTACGTAATTGTGTAGACATTATAATCTCCATAAATAATTATAAAAACAAATTAGTCATGCAAGGATCAAATTATCATTGCAAAACTTTTAATATTTCTTCATTTTTATTGAGGCATTGTTTAAAAATGGTTAAAAATTTATAGATAATTTAATCATTTTATGGTTATAGGTTAAAGTTAAGTAGGGTATATTGGGTTATGATTAATTTTTGTTAAAACTAGGGATATATATGAGTTTTTTTTAGTTTTCAAATACTTGTGCGTCTGCCTCAACTTTGATAATAATTAACTTATATGGGATTACCCATGTTTGTGAGGACTTTGATGTCTTTAACCCTTGAAATATTGTATAACTGTCATGTCATCGTTAATTTTTTTTATAATTATATTTTATTAATGATTATTTTTCTAACCAAAAAATCTAAATACACAAATATAAAATAACAACATGGCAATCCACCCTTTGACTGACTCTTTTTTGGTAAGAATGATGTGTTATTTCACATAGAAAACATTATAAACTCTATAAATTTTAGAAAGAGTAATTTTGTGTATAGGCATAATTTGAGTAATGTAGTTTTGGGTGAAAAATAACAAATCTGGTGTTTGCATTGAATGTTAAAAATAAAAATTCATGAATAGTTTTTATAAACATCGAAAATAAATGTGTTTAAAAAGCGCCTAAGGTGAGCACTTACAATGAGGACCTTATTTTTCAAACTCATTCATATCAAATAGAAACTTTTTTTTTTCATTCTAATTTTGGAAGTTACAACGAAAATAAATAAGAATAAATTAAGAGTATTTGATATATGTGGTGGATCAAAACACAGAACCACATTTTTTTAAAAACGGATTATGTCCCATTCTAATACAATGATTCATTGTATCCATGATTCTTTTTAAAGTGCACTCCAACTATTGATGCATTAGCAAATACTTTTGTAATTATTTTGAACTCTTCACACAAAGGGTTGCGGATCTAGGAAGAGGGCAAAACAATATTTTTCTTTTTTTATTATGATTTATAATGTGATTGTTGTCAAAGGTTGATAAGAGTCTCTGCCAATATTATGAAAGTAATGGTCCCTACGGCGGCGGCTTTGGCAATTTCACGGACTAGAAACTACATAATTTTGAAAGAAAATAGTTTTTATTTTGAAAACCTATGGGCTCTTTGAGAGGGACCAATTGTGAGTTGGGAGTCACCACGTTGCGGAACCTAAATGAGTATATATATCCGCAGTAGTCAACTTTGCGCCATCTTATGTCCCATTTTATGTACTGATCGATTTTCTTTTCTCTTTTTTTTTTTTACATTTACTATCATCATTCTTCATAATTTATGACTTTGATTTTAAAATATCATGATAGCAAGTTTTACATTTCACTTAAAAATAATATATGTGTTTTTTACCAACACATGTTTCATAAATATAATGATATAACCAATAGGTGCACATGCAACCTTTTAGAATGGAAAAAGGTCCATTGTTTTCTATTATTTAAAACCAACAGATAACATGAATCTCACAAGGAATAAGGAACACCCTTTTTAAAACTGTTTGTCTGTTTACACATTAAAAGCATTGGATGACCAAAAGTTGTTTAATAAAGAATCACATCGATTCAAATATATCACAAGATAGGAAATCAAGCTGTATTATATTCCCTTTTTAACATTGTGCTATTTTACACAGTTTATTTCAATAGTATAAGGGGGACTCACACATTAAACCATTTGTTATCATCTCTTATTTATTAGAAATCCTATGTCACATCATTATTTTATATTTATAATTTATTATCTACATCATAATCATTTTTCTTTTCACAACTTATTCTTGATCAGTTAAACAATAAAAACTTACACAACCAAATAAAAATATAATATATTTTTTATTTTTACTGGATTAGTTATCTATCCTAGAATATCTTATGTCGTTTACCATAGGTGGCTGAAAATGTTTGAAAACATGCGCAAGAGAATATCCCATTCAAAGTAAAATATTAACAGATGAATCTAATCAATCACAAGAAAAAATTAAAAATTATGTAACATGCACTGCATACTCATGGAACAGGACTTGATTGAAAAAACATCCATTCTACTTCATTGGATGTATTAAGATTTTAAAAACATTTATATGACAGGTAATATGTACCTGTCTTTGAAACAGAACAATTTATTCGTCCTTGCTTATCAGATGATTTCAGAAAACAATATAAAACTCTACTTTAATACTACAACCATTTAATCCAATTTTTTTCCAGCTTGCATTTAAAGTTATTCTATTATCAATATCTGATTAGTATAATTGAAAGTAAACATGGATATCTAGGTGGTTGTATTTATTATTACTTTGCTAATTTTGGAAGAAAAAAATCAACAGTTCACAGCAGTTTAATGTTAGATCTCACAAAAATAATTCGATATAAAAATGTTAAATAGTGAAATTTTGCTTGAAATGATTTAAAAAAACAAAGAAAAAGTGAAATAAAAAAGAGCACTAATAAGTGTAGTGAATTAAGAATTGTTAGGGCTATTCCTTTTAATTGGCTTCCTAGTTCCTACATCATCATTTCTTTGATTCTTTTTCTCTCCCTTTCTTTTTCTCTCTCTTTCTCTGCCCTGCCGAACCCTCAATCTGACAGCCGCCCTCTGCTCCCTCTTTTTCTCCATCCCTTTCATCCCCTCTCACATTTTTCAAACCCACCACCCCAAACTCTTTGATTAGTTGTACGTAGTTGAATGTCGGATTTTCAGCCTGTCCTTGATTTTAGGATTTATTTTAGATTTCTAAGATATTTATTAGTAAGATTTTTACATATTTTAGACTTGAACAAGTTTGTCACTCTTTTCTTAACATTTAAGATTTATTTTTAATTTTTAGTTAAGATTATGTTAATTAAATATGATCTATAAACAGAAGTAACACCACACATGGTATAATTAGATCTTTAAAAATAATAAAATATTCTCTTTTATTTTTTTCGATCTTTGCTACACTCAATTGTTTTTTCAGTTACAAATACAGTCTTGTATACTTCGTGAACCCTCTCCACTCATTGTATCAAGATAGATGCCTTAGTAAAAACTTTTTATATTTTCAATTAATTGAAGTATATACTTCACATTTTATACAAATACATGCATCATAAAATGAGGTTTATGATTTAAAAAAAATGAAAACATGTGTGTTCTGAGTTTTAGATTGTAAAATAGACTGGTCGTATAAGGTCGACTACGGAATGTCGCTCTGATATATAAAACAAAAAATTCATCGGAAGGATCCGAAAAAAATATAACAAAAAACTTGAGATGATTGAGAGACTTAAAAATGACAAATTAAAAAAATATTTATTTAAAATTAATTATTTCAAAAATAGCTCACGTGTGCGAGCTCGGATACGCAGGACTGTTAGAGGGGCACGTGTTCAACGTGCAAATAAATAAACCTCCATCACTAACACCCCCATAAAAATATAATATAATATAGTAGAATATAATTTAGGATCAATTATCAAAATACCCCTGCAGCCAACCCCACATATTTTCTGTACCCCCATTTTTTTTTAAAATTTCTGTACCTCTAGTTGTACACACCCATATATTTCTACCCCTTGCCAGGCCACATCATTTTTCTTTTTCACTAACACCCTTCTCTCTTTAATCTCCACAGCCCCACAAAATCACAGTGGTCTTCCTTTATTTTCTAAACCCTCATTCGACCGCTCTCGTGATGATCTCTTCCACCCGGCAATGACCCGCAACGCTGAAAGCCTCTTCTACGCGACGTTCTCCACCTCCCAACGTTCTCTTCCTCGTAACGTTCTCCACCTCCCCTTAGTGAAAACCCACCTTGCCGAAACCCTCTCGTTGTCCACCCGATGTCTTCACTACCTACCAATTGTTAATACAAAAAGGATGCATACATGATAGATGTTGGAAAAGATACTGAGCTCCAAAGTTTTCTTGAGAAGTTGTGTTCAATATAGAAGTTGGATCCATTGAAAATCACGATGAAGTACTCCATTCCCGTCTGTGATAAAGCATTCGTGACATTGATAGATGATTGTGATATGAAGAAGATGGTTCAGCTGCACATTCGCTTCGATGCCCGGCTAATACATATCTTTGTTCAATTTTCGATAGGTATGCATAATCATTTTTAGGATAATCAATTTTTGTGAACTTTGCATAATCAGACCTGTTAGTTAGTTCATAAAAACTGTAATTAAAAATGGTCATGTGGTGCATATATGTCTTTTGATTATGTAAATATCACAGGAATACGTTAGTGACATAGCATTTGATTCTGTAATGGATTTTGTACATTCTATAACTTTAGACATTGATTCTATAACTCATGATATATTTTCTATAAATACTCCTAGACCTGAAGTTCACCCCTTTAACGGGAATGGGTCACATAATGGTGTTAATGAAAACACGGTCAAACAACCAAATGCTATGTCATTGGTGAACATCCACAACACAGAAGCTAATGAAGCTCATAGCCTAATGATTAGCATGTGGGGGGGATCTCATTAGATAGCCAGATCAAATCTTTCACGATGTGCATTATCATGTTCAGGATAGTTGATTTATGTGAATTTTGCATGATTAGACCTTTTAGTTAGTTCATAGAAATCGTAATTGAAAATGATCATGTGGTGCATGTATGTTTTTTTTATTCTATAAGTATCACAAGAATACATTTGTGACATAGCATTTGATTCTGTAATGGATTTTGTACATTTTGTAATTTTAGATATTGATTTTGTAACTCATGATATATTTCCTATAAATACTCCCAGACCTTAAGTTCGCCCATTTCACGGTAACGGTCCACATGACGGTGTTAATGAAAACGCGATCAAACAACCAAATGATATGTCATTGGGGAACATAAAAAATACAGAAGCTAATGAAGCTCATAGCCTAATAATTAGCACGTGAGGGACCTTATTAGACAGCCTGACCAAATCTTTTATGATATATGTGCATAATCATTTTCAGGATAATCAATTTCTGTGAACTTTGCATGATCAGACATGTTAGTTAATTCATAGAAATTGTAATTAAAAATAGTCAAGTGGTGCATGTATGTCTTTTGATTCACATAAATCTAAAATGAATAATAGAACTTGATTACATAATGCTATTTCCGCAACTATCATAGCAGTTTTTGTAGTTACGTTTACAATATATGTAACTTGTTTAACTATTTTTGTACATTGTGTCAGATTATGTATTTTAACCTGGTCGAATCTTTTAACAATTGGATCTTGCAAGCTTCTCAGTTGACCATTTTACAAATGATTGATCACATTCATATCCAGATTATGGATATAACAGTAAGGAGGAGGATTAAATCCGCAATGTGGCATACTTTTTTGTGTCCTATAGGACATCAAAGACTTGAAGCGATCAATGAAGAACGAATGAGAATGACGGTTAGAGCATTCGATGATTTTAGGTTTGAGGTTATGTGTAGTGATTACTCATACGCGGTAAACTTAACAAATCGGACCTGCCTATGTGGAATATGACATATGATGAAAACACCGTGCGTGCATGTTTGTGTGGTCCTTGTTAGCATCAATCAATCACTGCACACACGGTGTGACCCGTTCTACACCATTGAAATGCATTGAAAAATTTACACAGTAAAAATCTTTCCAATTTCTAATCTTGGGATATCAAGACCAGCGTTGAATGATATTATGATCAAGCTTCCTATGATGAAGAAGCGGGAAGAAAGAAGAAGAGAAGAATTCCATCCAGAGGTGAGATTAAATGATTGCCTTACAAGTGCTCTTACTACAGACAGTTGGGTCACAATCGACAAACGTGTGAGAATCCAATGCCTAGCCATATATCATTTGACTCTCAGGTGTAACATCGGCATTTAAAAGGGTTTTGTCTAGTATTGTGTGTTTGTATGTTGTTTACATGATATTGTTTTGAATTATGGCTGTTGGTTAATTATTTTTTATAACTTTATCAGTATATCTTGTAAACAACATAATATTTTTTTGTAAGATCATCAGAAGGACGTTGTTCCATGATATTTTAATTTTCATCTATAAGTGCGTATATGGTTTCTGTAACTTGTTGAACACAAACATACATTAGATATGCAATGTGTTATTTCCAATATCATTCCAATACCTAAAATGGGGATTAAATACAGAAAGCAATATTTTTTTAAAATCTTACAAATATTTTATTTTCTGCAACTTACAGAAAGCAATATGTAAGTATTATATATTAGTCATAGAAACTTGATATATATTACTTACTGTAAGTTTCACATCAAGCTACAGAAACTCTAAAGTAAATTGGGACGATTTTGGTGGACTGGGGGATTAAAGATAGAAGGGTATTAGTGGAAGAGGAATGTGATATGATAGGGCAGGGGGTAGAAAAAAAATGTGTCTATACAACCAGGGGTACAGAAAAACTCTTTAAAAAGGTGGGGGCACATAAAATATGAGGGGTTGCAAGAGTATTTGAACAATTGACCCTATAATTTAATAGAAACTTTGCCACAGATATCCAAATTCAAGTGAATATATTGTATATAGATACCGGATTCCCTTCCGCTTGTAATTAAAGCTAGTATTTTAAATATCGTATATGTAACTGTCATATCATCATTTTTTTATAATTATATTTTATTAATGATTATTTTTCTAATTAAAAAACCCAAATACACAAATATAAAATAACAACGTGACAATCCACACGTGACTGACTCGATCTTTTTGGCAAGAATGATGTGTTATTTGACATAGAAAATATTATAAATACTATAAATTTTAGAAAGAGTAATTTTGCGTATACGTATAATTTGAATAATGTTGTTTTGGGTGAAAAATAACAAATCATGTGTTTGCATTGAATGTGAAAATTAAAAATTCATGAATACTTTTTATATACATTGATGATAAATGTGCATAAAAAATGCCTAAGGTGAGTACTTGTTAATAGGATCTTACTTTTCAAACCCATTCATATCTAGAAACTTTTTTTTTATTTTCTAATTTTGAAAGTTACAACGAAATAAATAAGAATAAATTAAGAGTATTTGATATCTGCCGTGGATTAAAGCACGTGATTGTTATAAAATAATAGACAAAGAGATAGAAACACAAAACAAACACAAGATAATTTGGAGCATAAGAGGGGTAGAGAAAGTATTATTCAAGAACTTCTCATTTCATTTTCCATACCTTTCATATTTTACAAGCCCTTTATTCATAGGGGAAATAACCATAATAACTCATTCATGTATTTCCAACATACATGAATTTACAATTAATTTGATACACTAATATATACATGCACCAAGAGGTCATCCACAATTACATGCATCTATAATTACATGCACATTCATATGCATGTATTTACAACACACCCCTATACATGTATTTACAATAATATGCATATATTTACAACACTCCCCCTTGGATGACCTTCACAGAAAAATATGCTTCGTTAAAACCTTGCTAAGAAAAACCCTGTGGGATAAAACTTCAGTGAAAGAAAAAGAGTACAATATTCAAGTGTATGTTTTCATACTGCCTCATTAAAACCTTGTCAGAAAAAAAACCCAATGAAAAAAAAAACTGATCGAGGAAAAAGAGTACAGTATACAAATATTTTTGAATTAAATTACTCCCCCTGTTTTTAGCATGAAGATCTTTCAGTCGACGCATTCCAATGTTTTGCTTCAGCTTCTTGAATGTCGCGGTTGGTAATGCTTTGGTGAATAGATCTTTGATGAAGCATTCTTTTAAATCATGCTATACATGTAATATTATCTTCATGATGAATGTTGAATTATATTTAACCATTAGAAAATCATTTTAAATAGAATAAACCCATATTTTTTGTTTTACAAAAAAATGTGCTTTTCACAATACCAAAGTCTTCATGTAGAATAAAATTTGGCCAACAAGTTAACTAAAAATATAATATCTACCTTGTGCGAAATATAGTAAAGCACTTACTGCACTTGTATATGCTATTTGCACTAAGATATGATATTTCAGGACCAAGAAGTTTTTCATTATTTTCTTATGGATGAAAAATAGTCCTTATTTGTGTCAAATGACCTGACATATATAAGAAAACTTAATGGATCGATATTTGTCTATATTAAAGTTCTTTAGAACTTTACTGTACTACATTGTCTGATGGACAAGGATTCTACTTGGGTTTTGCTCGATCTATAAGCTGAGACAATATCTTGTTTTCCCAAGATTTTCATTTCAATCAACTCTTTCTTTAAATATAAAACAATTTTTGTAAGCTCTTCAAAAACCCCTATTATTCAAATCATGATTATATATTGCAATAATAGCAAATTCATATTCCAATTTCTTGATAAAAATACAAGAATAAATTAGATTGTTCTCAAATCCTTCTTTCAATAAATATTCACTTAGGCGATTGTTCCAATGCGCCCAGATACTTGAACTCATGTAAAGATCTTTTGAAAGAATACATGCTTTGGATGCATTATTTTTTTCAGGCATTTTAAATCCTTCAAGGATCTTCACTTTCTAGTGTTCCGTATAAATATGATGTAACTACATCCATTAGAAGCATATTCAGTCCTTTTAAGACTGCCAAAGTAATTAAAAATCAAAATGTGATTTGCATCCGTCACAGGAGAATATAATTTTCATAGTCAATATCAGGTATCTGTAAGAAATCTTGTGCCACAAGACATGCTTTATATCTCACAATTTAATTTTTGTCATTGTGCTTTCTTACAATACCCATTTGTATCCTACAGGCTTTACATTTTCAGTTGTTTGGACAACAGGTCCAAATACTTCACATTTCACTAGCATATGTAATTCTACCTGCATTGCTTCTTTCCAATTTTTGGTCAATAATTTTTACGTCGACATTCTACGACGGTTCATGGTTTCGGATCCTCACTATCTTTTATAATAGCAAAAGCAACATCATATGAAATACATTGTCGACAATGATTTTATTATATCCCATCTTTCTTCTTTATTATTTAATGAGATCTCATTGTTTATATGTGCCTCCTGGGGGCTACCTCTTCTGAACTTATTTCTTTAGAAAGATGAAATTGATCAATTGCTTCTGTTGCTTGTATTGAGGTCTCTTCGGGAGCACTAGCCTCTTTGTTTATCTTTTCTCGTACCTTTCTCTTTCTGAGAATTAATTTTGTCTTTTACACTAATCGGCCGGCCATACTTTTGGCATTCCTTATATTAATACAATGAATATTGTTCTAAATCATGATTTTAGCAGCTATAGCAAAATATATCATCAATGATCACTTGTTTGCAATCCCACAAGATCCTTTTGTATTTGTATAACATATGGAATTTCTTCATTTCCATGTATATCCTTTGGGGACGTGTCACTTCAGGGACATGTGTCTCTTCGGATATTTTATCTTCTGCAGAAGTTAATAATGTGGATCTTACAAGTGTTTCAGGCTCTTCTGGAGCATTATTTTTCTCTTTCAGAGAACAAAATGATCTTTTAAACCTATAGGTCTTCCATGCTTCAGGCATGTTTTATGAATTATTTAGCCGACATACTGATAATTTTTCAATTAGAACACCAATCCGAACTGGAGTTTTTACAATTGAATATGTGACCTTGTCACTTTTCTGTATGAGTAAATGCATCTGGCACTTATGCTTAATTCTCTTATGATGAAGTGTTCTAATAATAAATTTCACGTCGTTCTTCAAGCGACGGATTTCCTCCCCCTAACGACGGGAATATTGTCTCATTATAATGATAGATCACAACTCATGTGGTAAAAACATCCTCTCATCGTTGGACAAAAGAAACTTTTAGTTTTTTTTCATTGAATTTTCAACTGTTTGAAGCATCATTATATACCTTTTGGTCATATAATATTTGCTCTTCAAGAACTTTTAATCAAATTTATAGTACCAGAAATAATACTTATATTAAACTCAAAATAATAAGACAAATAAAATAAGAAAATGCATTTAAGATAACAAAGAAAAATTATAAAAATATAAATACATAAATGACAAAAGTCTGATCGTACATCAGGTACGTGGCCATATTTTTTAAGCACCACATAAATAACAATCATTTTCCTTGTGTTAGGGGTTTGTTCTACGAACATTTTTCCTTTAATTATGCTTTTGTTCATTAGCAATCCACTTTCAGTGGTTTGAAATTTTTACAAACTCTATGATTGTTGTGCTTCCAACTAAATAAATCATGATCTCATCATTCTTAACCCCAACTTCCATGGCGAAAATAAGATAAAATGCATTTGCTTCCGACAGTGATGCTACCAATGAGTTGGTTACATGATCTTTCTACCAATCATTGCTCGACGACAAGAATATATAAAATTGATGCTCTCAATATTGCTATAACTGGAGCATATTTGAGGCATAATGGCCAATGGACCTTTGTCAATGAAGTATTAATTTTTAAGTCCTATTTATTATGATGATGAAAGTTAATCATAATTTAGATATTCCTACTAGGATACATGGATCCTTTTTTTTTTTTTAATGGTCCTACAGAGACACGAGCAGCCATGATTTGTTTATATCCTTCAGGGATAATAAAATTTCGTAAAATTTTCATAACTTTTGTATTGTCCTACAGGGACCCAAATAACCGCGAATTTTATATAATCCTTCAGGGATAATAAAATTGTATGTAGTCCTTCAGGGATACTTTTAATAATATCTTTTACATGATCTTTGAAAGATATACATGTGATCATATTTTTTTTATGGTCCTTAAAAGGATCCAAAAAAAATAAATTTCATTTCTTTTGTATGGTCCCACTATGAATCATAAAAAAAAATTTTCTTTTGTTTTTTTTTTTTTGTATGATCCTTCAGGGATTCATTAATAAACTTTTTTTTTTCATTGTCCTACAGGAACATGATTTTCTTTGTAACATCAAGTTGGATATCTCATCAAGTATCCATAAATACAGACTCACAAGGAATTGAAAGAAAAGAACTCAGCCTTGATGTATCCGAATACATGATATTTCTATTAAGAATGAGACATCCAGATAAATTAAATTAATATCAAGACAAATTTAGGTTTCATCATTTTCTTTAACAAATTTATCATGGACACCATGCATGCTAATATTTAATCCACCATGCAGAGATGATGCAACCAAGTTATTTGCAAGCATAAGAGAAAAAAGAACTAGTAATTTAATTAACTCAAAAAAAAATTATTTACAAGCAAACTCCTTGCACTGTAACCAATCTATGTAATCTTATAACCCTTCTGAGGCCATTAACTGATTTGACATCAAATATATGCGAAAAGAACTATTATTGAAAATATCAAGATACTCCAAATTAATTTATAACACATATCTAAGCAATACTTGAAACAATAAAATATTATTCCATAGTCAAAACAAATAGATGCTCTTCAGAAGATGGTGATGCATGTAAATTAATAGTTTAAATTGAACTGAACATGACAGTCAACTGGTTTGATAAATATGTAATTGATATATATACATGGATCATTTTGTGAGCAATTGGATCTTTCAATCACTTTATCCGATTTTAAAAAAACATGCATGTATGGGAGAGAATTGTTAATTAACAATAATACAAGATGCAAAACCAAACAGACAATCCCGTTTTAACAAAGAACCCAATTTCCTTCTAACAAAAAAACCTGAATAAGGAAATATTACATCAAACTAGATGTTGTTGACATCCAACCACATGAAATACAAAATAAAATCATGATGATTTGAGCATCATGAACTCACCAAATTAAAATACAATAATTGGAGATGTTTATCATATTTGATAAAAACCAAGATTGATGCACAAAATTGAATTTTTTTTTAAGCTACAAATTGTATCATCTAAATTATAGAATATGGTTGTCGGATATCATCACAAAAAAAATTCATAACTGATCCACAAAAAAAAAAAAAAAAAGATTCAAAACCAACATATGATTTCTCCTTGTTACTATGCGTAGCACCCACAATATAATGAGCACTTCTATCAAAAGGCATGCATTAGTATATATATATAAAAATTAAACAGCAACATGTATAATGGCCCGACGTAAATATAAACAGAATGGAGTAGCATGTTTTTCTCATAGCAACAGATAAATTGATATCTTTCCAACCATAAAGATATATTTTCATGGAAATAAAGTGTGGATGGTTTAATACTTGAATCATGGTGCTTCCGCATGGGTGTTTTCAAATAGGGCATGATGGTAAATATAATACAACAAATTCGTTCTACCAATATTAGTGGTTTCATTCATGAGAATAATAAACTAAATAGCATGCCATGCTCATAATAACAATGAATTCAACACGTAGAGATGTAAGGCATGTGGGAATATTTTTGATGCAAATCACTAAGAACCAACTAATAATTTGAACATACAAATTGGCCTTGAGAGCTCATTTGTGCTGATAACGTGTTATAAAATAATAGACAAAGAGATAGAAACACAAAACAAACACAAGATAATTTGGAGCATAAGAGGGGTAGAGAAAGTATTATTCAAGAACTTCTCATTTCATTTTCTATACCTTTCATATTTTACAAGCCCTCTATTTATAAGGGAAATAACCATAATAACTCGTTCATGTATTTCCAACATACGTGAATTTACAATTAATTTGATACACTAATGTATACATGCACCAAGAGGTTATCCATAATTACATGCATATTTATATGCATATATTTACAACACACCCCTATACATGTATTTACAATAATATGCATATATTTACAAAAAAAAAAAAACATTTTTCGAAAAGCATATTATGTCTCATTCTAATGAATAGTTCATTGGCGGTCTATTTCAACGATCATTGACCCTTCTTTAAGTGCATGCACTCCAAGAAATGATGTTTTAGCAAACACTATTATAAGTTTTAATAGATTGAAGAGAAATAATTATTTGGAACTCTTCACACAAAGGTTGCAGAGCTAGGGAGAGGGCAAAACAATATATTTTTTTTATTAGTATGATTTACAATGTGATTGTTGTCAAAGGATGACAAGAGCATCTATGCCAAATATTATTGACAGTAATGGTCCCCACCCCGGCAGCTTTGGCAATTTCATGGGACTAGAAGAACTACATAATTTTGAAAGGAATTAGGTACTATTTGGAAAGGGGAGCTCTAGCCCCACCATGCCATTTGCTGTTCCCCCCAACCAAAAAAAATAAAACACAAAAAATATGTTTGCTTTTGAAATCCATTAACCCCACTAGCCACCCCTCCCCACCAGCCCAAAAATTAAGAAAGTCCTTCCCCACCACCTGAGTTAAAATAAAACACACAATCTCCCCGCGTTTTTTCCCTCTCCCGCGCTCTTCGTCGACCAAGACGTGCCTCCTCGACCACCCAGTCGAATTCTAGTGGGACTGGTACAAGCTCCGGCGACCGTTCTGGCGACCTTACAACCACTCCCCGCCGACCCTCTGAGAGGACAATCGATGCCCTAATTGGATAATCAAATCATTTAGGTAAAGATCCAATCTTTTTTTTTCCCTGAAATTTTGTATTTTTTATGGGAGATGTGATTGCATTGGTGAAGGTTATTGTGTTTGTGGTCTCAAAGGTGGTGGTACTATGTTTAGGGTTTGTTGTTGTGGTGTTGTGGTAGTGGTGATGGTGATGGAGGTGGTTTTAGTTGTGCTTGTGTGATGATGTGGGAGATGGTTTCGATGGTAAGAATGTTATCTTGGTGGTAGTGATGGGCATGATTGTATATGCTTAAGGTTTATTTATGTGATGTTGGTTGTGGTGGATTTTTATAATGGTTGTGCTATGTTTTGATTGTTGGAGATGCATTGGAAGTGATGATAGATGCTTGGGTGGATGGTGGTCATGGTATGGGTGTTGGTGGTTGTGGTTAAGGTATTGGTGATGGTGTTGGATTAATTAGTAGTGTTAGTAATAATGGTAGTTGTTTTAGACCATTGTCAACTTATATAATGTAGATTAATTTATGTTTTAACCATTGTTTTTATAGGTATTCAGACGGCTCGATTTCATTGAAAGCAGAATTTTTTAGGACACCAAAAGTGTATATAGTATGGATAGAGAGGTTGGTCTTTTTGCATCCTAATTTATAGTTTTGAATGAAAAAAATAAACTTATTAATGGCATATATATATATATAATATTGTAAATGCAGGAATCTATAATTCCTTTGTTTGAATATGAGGAGGCCATTGACCATGTGGATGAGGAGGCCATTGACCATGTGGATGAGGAGATCCCCAACCTCGAAGATGCCATCCCCAATGACGCTAACCCAATCATTGACACGACCGAACATTTCAATACGGTTTTGGTAAGTTTTACTCTCAAACATGTGATCATATGGAACATCATGTGACAATAATATATTATATTGGATTATTGTTTCAAGGATTTGAAAACCGAACATGTCACGCCCCGGGCGTCCCCGAGACGCGGCAAGTGTATATAAAATATCAGAATCTACACAGGAGGTCAATAATATCATACACAAGCTACTAGAATGACATACAGACAACAAAGCAGGGCTGACATGATTTATACACCAAATGCGGATAACTAAAAACTGAATCTGTAATCAAAACGCACTACAGACTCCATACATAATCACATGTCCTGTGAGAGCCAATATACATACAAAGACATCCAAATACAACACAAACGCGTGCCCAAGCACGGAAAATAATACATACTGGTACAAGGAATGCTGATAGTCTCTGCAACTCGCGGGACGTGGCGCTACTCCGCTACTGATGAAGTCCCTCGGGGAGCTCCTCCTCTGGATCCAACTCAGATGACACTGAAGAAAAAGATTATGCGAGGGGTGAGCCACACGCTCAGTGAACGGCACAACCCATGCATCACAGACAATATTGACCACAACCAGATATCCTTATAATCCACAATTCATATTACTTATCCACAAATGATAGCACAACACAAAGCCGTGGGTTGCTCAATCGCCAACCCACTACACCCTCACCCTCACCCTTCAATGGGCGACAAAGGATATTGGGACTGGCTACACATAACCAGCGGGTCGCTTCCGCCAACCCGCCACACCCTCACCCTCACCCTTCAATGGGTGACATAGGATATTGGGACTAACTGAACCAAAAACCAACGGGTTGCTTCCGCCAACCCGCTACACCCTCACCCTCACCCTTCAATGGGTGACATAGGATTTTGGGACTTACAAGCATCCAATCACAACTCCAGTGGGTCGTTCATCGCCAACCCACTACACCCTCACCCTCACCCTTCAATGGGTGACATAGGATTTTGGGACTGACTAGGCTGTTGGTTACCCTTGGTCCACCGATAGTCTCTCCTCCACTCCGTAGGCCGCCTGGTCTACTCCCACATTCAGCACAGTCCGTCCTAAATCAGGAGGTGCCTACTGGTGGGAGCCCTCTGTCAGGAAGGCCTGTCTAACGCTGGGGTAGTCTCTACCGGATCCAACGAAGGGAACAGAACAGCCTACCCATCACATATGATCCACTTGGATCCGCAGACGGCACATTATAACAACACTAATGTTCTGAATTCCTCAGAACCCACCAGGACGCATAACTACGATGCGGGGAACATGCATAAGGTTATAACAAGGTGGAATATCGTTGGGGAAAGAAACTCGGGAGGGCAGCGTGAGTTCCCGTTATAGGACACCCCGACAACCAAACAAGGAACACGGTGTACCCTAACCCGGGTCTCACCGCTGTCCTCGCAAGGCCCCTCCCCTATAATATTCACTATAACATGCATTGTAAACAAATACTAGCATTTAATCAAATAAATAAACTAGTAGGGCACATGCATCGGCCGGGCTTCCTAACATGGAACCAGGGGACATGCTGCATGGCTCATACACATATCCTAAGGGTGCAAGTCCCTAACATGCAAAGTCTAGGGTAACATGCATTCTACAGTTTAATCATGCTCGCATGATATACATATCATTGCAGGTTAATATTTATCCATGACGCCCCAGGAGAGATCAGTATACGCCCAAATGCGTATGACCCCTCTCTACTGGGTTGGATTGTCCCACTCACCGGTATCTGGGTCGTCGAGCGACCGTCCGTCTAGATCTGCAAGACAGACATTCAATATGGTGAGAAACCACACAATTTATACATAGAAATGCCTAGAAATACCCAAAACTCGAATAAAGCATGCATACGGGCTCGCACGCATGCGAGCACGCGCGTACGCACGCGAGTCCGAGTGCCCCGACACCTACCCGAACCCTCGGGCAGCCATTCGCATGGCCCCCCGCATGCGCACGCACGAATGCGCACGCACGCACACACCCCGGCACCATCGGCGCACTGCCGCGCGCTTGCCCGCAAGCCCAGACGCGCACCCGCACGCATGCGCACGCTCGCGCGCGCCCACGTGCACCGCGCGTCCAGCCCGCGCCCCTCGCGCAGCACCCCGCGCACTGCCCCAGCACGCCCCAGCATGCCCCAGCACGCCCTAGCACGCGCACGCACGCGCACGCACGCGCGCGCGCGCACTGGTTCCCTGCCCAGCGCCCAGGCGCACTGGCCGCGCGCGCGCACGCCCGCGCGCCCCCGCGCGTACCCGCGCGCACCCGCGCACACCCCCGCTCGCGCCAGAACCCGCGCGCACCCGCGCACCCGCTCCGCGCGAACCCGCGCACCCGCGCGCACGCACCCGCGCGCGACTGCGCCCGCCAGCGCCCCTGCCCTGCTCGCCTGCGCGCCCAGCCAGCTCGCCCGGCCTGCCAGCGCGCACAGCCCAGCAGCCTGCTCCGCACGCCTCTCCCTGCACCCCCCGAGCGCACGCCCGCGCGCGCACCCGCGCGCACGCGCTCGCGCGCCCAGCAAACTGGTGCCCTGCTCCCAGCCTACCCAGCTAGCCCTGCCTGCCTAGCACCCGACTAGCCCTGCACGCCCAGCACCAGGCACGCCCAGCGCCAGCCCGAGCGCACGCCCGCGCGCACGCCCGCGCGCACGCACGCGCGCGCCCTGCCAGCGGCCCTGCCTGCTGCGCCTGCTGCTGCTGCCCTGCCATCCTGCCCGAGCCCGAGCTCCTCTACCACCCACCTCCGACCACCACCACAGCCTCCGACCGCCTCCCACAGCCCTCCGACGGCCACCCACCGCCGCCAACCGCCTCCCAACCACAAAATCACCCCCCTAGCATACATCTATGCAAGAAAAAGAGGGAAAGGGGGCTTACCAAGGGGAGGAGGGGAAGTCCGGTGGCTCTCCGCGCGCCGAAACCTTTCTCAAAGGCTCTCCTACGCCCCGATCTACCTCCACCGCCGAGATGGCTCAAATCAGGGACGAAGAGAGGGCGGACGGACGGGCAAAACTCCCCGGAATTGGGATTTGAAAACACCGGAGTGTAGATCGGGACCCGATCTACACTTCCCGTGCTTTGGGTTTTAAGCTTTGAGGGCTCTAGGGGGCTCAAACGGAAGAAAAACGGAGGAGAGGAGAGAGAGAGAGCAAGTCGTAGGGATGATGAATAGTAAAAAGATATTTTTGATTCCTTTTATATAATGCGCGACTTAAACCCGGATACGCCCCGGAACTGCGAAATTTTTGCAAACGATGCCAGAATTCGATGAAATTTTCGTGAGAGGTCTAAAATGGCACCAGGACACCAAATATACAGTTAGATTTTCAATCGGAGTCCTCTAGCTCAGACGATAGCTAACAGTCTGAAATTATGCGGTTCCGATCGAAAAAGCCTAAAAATTTTAAAAACTGCCAGGACGCTCTAACGGTTACCAGCAGGCTAAAAAGTGACACATATATAACAGAACAGAACTAATTGATTGGGTTAAAAGAGTTGGCAGAAACATCGGGGTGGTCACAGTAATTGGTCGTTCAGAATATTTATCATCTCGTAGATCAGCCCGTGTTGATCTTATATGTGAAAGAGGTGGTAAATATGACAATAAGCCAAGGAAGAAAGATAAAGAGAAGAAGAGCTTACAAAAGCGTCAAACCGGTACGAAGAAATGTGGGTGTCCATTCAAGTTGCGTGCAATTGAACATGAAGGAAGATGGTCATTGAGAGTTTTATGTGGGCAACACAATCATCCCCTCATTGTCAATTTTGAGGGACATTCTTATGCTGGAAAATTGTTAGAGGAGGAAGTAGCAGTCTTAGAGGGAATGTCAGTCAGCGGTGTGCGCCCTCGAGATATCTTAACACATTTGAAGAACAGAGATCCCACAAATGTCAGCTCACTTAAAAATATATACAATGCCCGGAGCAAATTGAGGATCAAAGAGACATGTGGTCGTACTCACATGCAACAATTGATGAAATTAATTTACGAGAACGGGTATGTTGAGAGACATCGAGTTGAAGCGGAGGGTGATGTTTTGTCCGATATTTTTTTCGCTCATCCTTCATCGGTTCAACTTATTAGAGCGTTTCCCATTGTGTTTCTTATGGACTGCACTTACAAAACCAACCGTTATAGGTTGCCTCTTTTGGAGATAGTGGGCGTGACATCGACGGGGAAGTCATTCGCCGGAGCATTTGTGTACCTGTGTTCGGAGAAAGAGGAGAATTTCATATGGGCAATGGAGTGTTTCAAAGAACTATTTGATGGTTCACCCTCCCCAAAAGTCATCATCACTGATCATGAGCTAGGCTTGATGAATGCCTTGTCTGTTGTATTTCCTTCAACTGAAAACTTCCTTTGTCGTGTACATATTGGAAAGAATGTGCTGAAAAACTGCATAAAGGCTTTCCCTGATATTGAGTCATGGAATGCATTCGTTGGGGCATGGGCGGAAGTGATGAAGGCAAGCACAAAGGAAGACTTCTCCAGAAAATTGAAATATCTGCATGACGGATTTTGCACCTATCCAAAGGAAATTTCATACCTTCATGCATCATGGTTGGACAAACAAGGAAAGGTTTGTCTCTGCTTGGATTGACAGACATTTGCACCTTGGCAACACTTCTACAAATCGAGTGGAAAGTCACCATGCGAAGTTGAAGAGATATTTGGGAACATCAGTGCAAAACTTTGTGGGCAACTGGAAGACTATCCATAACCTGTTAGAGCTTCAAATTTCTGAAATAAGAGGTTCTTTCGAGGAAAGTCTGACGAGAATTCCAAATAGATATCGAGGTGTACTGTACAAAGATCTTGTGGGCATAGTCTCCTTGTATGCCCTTCAAAAGCTTGAGTTGGAGGTGCAAAAGAGCGATGGGGTGGGTCCCGACAGTCTAGCTTGTGATCATGTCCTACTCACCACATGTGGATTACCGTGCGCCCACTTGATTGCACAATACAAGCGAGAAGGTCGTCCTATACCGGTCAGTGCTGTCCATCCATTTTGGCGGAAGCTGGGAATCACTCCATTTGTGGAAGACTTTACCCATGAGATTGACATCGCTCCGGAGATTGAGTTGTTACTCAAAAGGTTCACACATGGAAATGCTTTGCAACAAAAGGAGATAAAAAAATGGCTCCAAAGATTGAGTGACCCCTCCGCAACCCTACTTTTGGAGCCCACCGTTAAGGTGAACACAAGAGGCCGAAAGAAGGGTGGGAAGAATAGATCAAAGGCCCTAGCAGAGGAATCAACGAAAAGATCTCTAAGTGGCTTTGAATATGTGTTGCGATCCATTGAGAATACAAGCAAAGATGCTAGTATTGTTTCCAAACTAAGTTCACAGGCACAAGAATCTCAACGGGGTAAGCGTGCAAAGATTGTTGTGCAAAAGGCAAAGCTTCTCCGAAATCGAGCAGTTGGAAGTTCTATTTACATGTCAGAATTTCCACCCTTCCTATCGCCATTTATACGTAATGTATATGATGTTATTGGTGATGGCCATTGCGGATTTCGTGTTGTTGCTATGTTTTTGGGTATGTCACACGAAGGTTGGAGAGAAGTGAGGAACAACCTCCTACTAGAGATCGAGCAACGCCCAGAGGAATACCAACTACTTTTTTACGGATTGGATCGTGTGGAGGAGGTCAAGAGGAGCCTCAAATGTCAATCTTCATATGCGGACAAGGAGCATTGGATGACAATGCCAGAGATGGGGTTTGTGATTGCTTCTTGTTACAAGGTCATCGTTGTACACATATCGAAGAATCAATGCCTCACCTTCTTCCCAATGAGAGATCCTCCACCGCCCATTAGTGCTCACCGAATCCTTTCACTCGGTTATGTAAAAGGTTGTCACTTTGTCGGGTTGGATTTCACTCCGGACGCTCCACTCCCTCCAGTTGCACTCTCTCTTGGTCAAGGTACCATCTTGATGCTGCTAGTGATTGGGTGACATCTTATATGGGTAGGATGGATCATTTCGGGAGCCTAGCTGGGCCCAATGTAGCCATGGTTGACGTCATTGATGTGGACTAGCTCACTTGTTGGGGAGTCATTTCTTCTTATATATGTTACATTGGATGAAGCCTATAGGTGTAAGATTATAGTTTTTTTGTTTGTCTTACACATGTAAAGGTCCAACTCGACTAATTTTGTAATCACACTGTAACTGATGGTATAGATTTTTTGTTAGTCTTACACTTTGAAAGGTCGGAGTGGATTCATTTTGTATAGCTAAATAGATGTGGAAATGTATAAACAGTGTGTATTTTTGGATAATGTGAATATGACATATATCCTTAGTTGGCACTTTTTTATTTTATGGACTGAACAATTTTTTAGGTGCTTCGCTTGTAAAATGATACTTGAATTCAGTTTGGTTGTTTTTTTTAGATTGAAGTGTAAAAACACAATTGTTTGCTTCTTTTCGACCACAGAGTAATCGACCTTGGGCGCTCGACCTTGAAGAGTTAACCAAATTAACAACATGTCGACAATATTTAGTCGACCCAGGGGGATAGTAGTGACAAAAACTAAATCGAATGAACCATATGAGGAAGCATAACTTCTGGAATTCGTTCGACAACCCTTAAGTCGACCATATTTACTAATTTACGACAACATCTCAGTCGACCTGGGTTTTTATGGGCGACGAGAGGTCCGTCAAACAATGGTTTAGGAAGCATGTGTTCTGGAATCGGTTCGACATAACTGGAGTCGAACAGATGCACTAGTAAACGACAATAGCAGAGTCGACCTGGGGTTTAATGGGTGACAACAGGTCCGTCGAACCAATGGGTTAGGAAGCATGTGTTCTGGAATCTGTTCGACATACCCGTAGTCGAATAAATGTACTAGAGGACGCCAAATTTTCAGTCGACCTGGGTTTTACTAGGCGACAGCAGGTCTGTCGCACCAATGGTTTAGGAAGCATGTGTTCTGGAATATGTTCGACATATCTGTAGTCGAACAGATGTACTAGTGGACGACAATAGCAGAGTCGACCTGGGTTTTATTGGGCGACAACAGGTCCGTCGAACCAATGGGTTAGGAAGCATGTGTTCTGGAATCTGTTCGACATACCCGTAGTCGAATAAATGTACTAGTGGATGACAAACGTAAAGTCGAACTGGGATTTACTGGGCGACAGCAGGTCTGTCGAACCAATGGTTTAGGAAGCATGTGTTCTGGAATCTGTTCGACATATCTGTAGTCGAACAGATGTACTAGTGGACGACAATATCAGAGTCGACCTGGGGTTTAATGGGTGACAACAGGTCCGGCGAACCAATGGGTTAGGAAGCATGTGTTCTGGAATCGGTTCGACATATCATTAGTCGAACTGAGGTACTAGTGGACGACAAAGTCTAAGTCGACCTGGGTTTTATTAGGCGACAAGAGGTCCGTCGAACCAATGGTTTAGGAAGCATGTGTTCTGGAATCTGTTCGACATACTCGTAGTCGAACAGATGTACTAGTGGATGACAAAGTATCAGTCGAACTGGGATTTATTGGGAGACAACAGGTCCGTCGAACCAATGGTTTAGGAAGCATGTGTTCTGGAATCGGTTCGACATACCTGGAGTCGAACCTATATACTAGTGGACGACAAATGCAGAGTCGACCTGGGTTTTATTGGGCGACAACAGGTACGTCGAACCAATGGTTTATGAAACATGTGTTATGGAATCTGTTAGACAAATGCCCATTGTTCATATTGATGAAAAAAAAAACACTAGTTGTTACACAAGATGAAGCATTTTATCATGATGAAATTCATTGTCACATACATTAGCTAAACAAGGAAATACATTAGCTTCATATGTGAAATTCATGCATGACTTTCCTTTTTTTCATTCACATCCCAACTGATCATTCACACACATTTTAAAAAGGCATTCATTACAAACATAAATATTCAGAATGTTTTGAGCCATTGAAACCAAATGAATGCCATGTTCTTGGGGTTTAGTCTCCCATATCACAAAATATGACAAGTACTAATAAATTAACAACAAGGCGGTTGTGATAAAGTCATTTATGTCGATCAATGTCTTTGCGTTGAATGTCGTTCCACACTTGCTGCGTCGGGAAGTGGTGTGCCATTCTCTAAGTATAGAAGCACATCTCGGATGTTGGATTGCGCAGAAGAAATAGTTGTCCTCCTATCAAGTAATGGCTGGAGATGTTGTATTACATTTTCCTTAAGCTACAAATAAAACAGGTCATGTCAAAAGAAGGAATTCATATACTCTAATTACACTAAAAATAACAATAATTCAATAGTATACCATTTGGACATCAGAGGTAGAGGCCATTTGTGCCAATTTTTTGTTCTGCGGGTTTTGTACTAATCTATGACTCATTCTTTCAAACCATTGGATATTGTTATATATGTGTCACTTTTTGGCCTATTGGCAACCATTGGAGCATTTTTAGCAGTTTTAAAATTTTTGTGTTTTTCGATCGGAACCGCATAATTTCAGACTGTTAGCTATCGTCCGAGTTAGAGGGCTCCGATTGAAAATCCAACTGCATATTATGTGTCCTGGTGCCATTTTAAGCCACTCATGAAAATTTCATTGAATTCCGGTATCGTTTACAAAAATTTCGCAGTTCCGGGGCGTATCCGGGTTTTTAAGTCGCGCACTATAAATAAGTGGGATCTAAAATCCCGAGTTACTATTCATCATCTTCCTCCCCGAGCTCTCTCTCTCCCCTTCTCCGTTTTTCTTCCTTTTGAGGCCCCTACACCCCTCAAAACTAAAAACCCAAAGCACGGGAAGTGTAGATCGGGTCCCGATCTACACACCGGTGTCTTCAAATCCCGTTTTCGGCGATCCTAGCCACCCCGACCTCCCCTCTTTGTCCTCTGATTTGGCCCGATTCGAGGGCCGTGGTAGATCGGGGCGTAGGAGAGCCTTTGAGAAAGGTTCCGGCGCACGAAGAGCTACCGAACACCTTTCCCTCCCCTCGGTAAGCCTTCTTTCCCTCTTTTTCTTGCATAGATGTATGCTAGGGAGGTGGATCTAGGGTTGGGTGGTGGTCGGAGGCGGTGGGTGGCCGTCGGGGGCAGTGGGAGGCCGTCGGGGGCAGTGGGAGGCCGTCGGAGGCCGTTGGAGGCTTTCGGGTGGTGGTGGTGGTGCTCGGGCTGGTGGGAGATGTCCTCGGGCGCAGGCAGCAGCGGCAGCGGCTCAGGCAGTGCACATGCTGGGCGCGCGCGGGCATGCTCGTGTGCGTGCGCGGGTGTGCGTGCGCGAGGCGTGCGCGCGGGTGCGCGCGGGTCTGGTGCGAGGGGCTGGTCGTGCTGGGCGCGCGGGACGGGCTGGCAGTGCTGGCGTGCTCGGGCTGGGGGCCTCAGGCAGCACAGGCAGCGAGCGCAGGGGCTGGCTGGGCGTCCGCGCGTGCGTGCGCGCGAGCGTGCGCGCGGGCGTGCGCTCGGGGGAGCTGGTCGTGGGGGTGCCGTGTGCGAGGAGCTGGAGACCAGCTAGGCGTGCGCGAGGTGGTGGCCGAGGTGCTAGGCGTGCGCGAGGTGGTGGCCGAGGTGCTAGGCAGTGCGCGAGGTGGTGGCCGAGGTGCTAGGCAGTGCGCGCGGAGAGCGCGGCGAGGTGGCAGTGGTGCGCGCGAGGCGCGGCGAGGCGGCGGAGGTGCGCGCGGAGTGCGCGCGGGAAGGTGCTGCGCGCGGGGGCCGTGCGGGGTACTCGCGGGGCGGCGCGAGGTGTTCGGGGCGCTCGGGCTACGGCGGCGGGGGCGCAGTGGATGCGCGGAGCCCGGGGTTGGTGCGGCGGCGTGTCCCAGCGGCGGGCAGGGGCCGGCGGTGTGCGGGGTGCGCGGGCTGAAGCGCGGCGGTGCACCCGGGCGGTCGGGGGGCCGTGCGGGTGGTTGCCGGGGGTGTTGGGTGTTTTGATTTGGGATTTTGGGTATTTAATTGTGTGTTTTGTGTGATTTGGGGTCATTGTGGATTATACTTACCCAGTTAATGCCCTGTCTTGCAGATCTCGACGGACGGTCGCGCGTCGACCCGATTTCCGGTGAGTGGGACAACCCAACCCAGTGTGGGAGGCGCTACATGCCTTGGGCGTGTACCGTCCTCCCCTGGGGCTTATAGTTAGTATTAACTGCTTGATATAATCCATGTATGCATGATGTGTGTTTAGAATTGCATGTCACCCTAGATTTTTGTGATAGGGACTTGCACCCTTAGGTTTGTGCATGAGCCGTGCATCCTGCCACCTCGCTATCATGCTAGGAAAGCCCGACCTGTGCATGCGTCCTATTAGTTTGATTTATTTAATTAAATGCAAACTGTATTAAATGATAGCATGTTTAGGGAATATAAAGGGGGCCTTGCGAGGTTAACATTGAGACCCGGGTTAGGGAACTCCGTGTTCCTTGTTTGGTTGTCGGATGTCCTACATCGGGACCTCAGGTTACCCTCCCAAGGTCTCTATTTTTTCCCTTTTATGTCGTATTTATTTCCCCGCATCCTGGTTATGCGCGCTGGTGGAATTCTGAGGAATTCGAGACATTAGAGTCGTAGAGATGTGCTGTCAGCGGATCCGAGTGGATCATATGCGATGGATAGGCTGTTCTGTTCCCCTCGTAGGATCCGTGTAGAGACTACCTCTGCGTTAGACAGGTTGTCCCGTGCAGGGGCTCCCACTAGTAGGCGCCTCCTGATTTGGTGAAGGACTGTGCTGAACATGGGAGTGGCCAAACAACCACGGAGTGAGGAGAGACTATCGGTGGACCAAGGGTAACCAACAGCCTAATCAGTCCCAAGAGCCTAGGTCACCTGTTGAGAGGTGAGGGTGAGGGTATGGTGGGCCGGCGATGCGATGACCCACAGGATTATGTATGGATGATTATCAACCCACTAAGTCCCAACATCCTAGGTCACCTGTTGAGGGTGAGGGTGAGGGTGAGGGTATGGGGTTCGGCGATGAACGAACCCCCGGATTGTGATGCTATGCCACTTGTGGCTTATGAATTGCTTAAATGTGGTTAATATGAACTGTATGCATGGGTTGTGCTATTCACTGAGCGTGTGGCTCACCCCTCGCATATTCTCTTTTTCAGTGATCTCTGAGGGAGGAGCTTCCCGAGCGACTACACCGGTAGAGGGTAGCGCCGCGTCCCACGAGTTTTGAGGCCATCAGCACCCTTCTTTCAGTTGTACGTATATGTTCTGTGCTTGGGCACTTAGTTGGATTATGTTTGGGATTTTATTTGTGTATATATGGGCATGTTGGCTCTCACAGGACTTATGATTATGTATCGAGTCTGTAGTATGTTTTGACTACAGACTCAGTCTTTTCAGCTTCCGCATTTGGTGTATATATTGTGTCAGCCCTGCTTTTACCTGTGTTGTTATTTTTGTGATTGTTTGTGGTTTATTATTGGTTTCCTGTTACTGATATCATATATACACTTGCCGCGTCCCGGGGACGGCCGCCCTGGGGCGTGACAGATATAACCCGGAACAACGTCCCATGGTTGGCAAACCCGGTCGCCCCTTGTGCCAGCACTTAATACAGAATCCACCCATGCCTCCAATTGTTCCACGCTACCACCGTAATCGGCCTTATATCCAGTAGCGGTGCGATTCCTTCTTGCTACTCCCCGGGGTTTGATTGGAGATCTCGGGATTGTCTGAATGTAACCATATTGTCGGAGTACCCTATCAGGCATGCATGGCTCAAAAATACCATTTATGCAAAGACATCCTTTGAAAAAGGAAAACTCATCAAGTGGTCTGCGATCACGGACAGATCGATATGGATCCCAATGAACCTGCATAAAGTGATATGTGGTTGAGTATGTCTATTTTAAACAAGTCAGAATGAACAATATGATATGCTTTGAAAGAGAAGGACTACTTGTTCTAGTGTAGCCATGTCAATGAGCTCACGAATAACATCTAGAGAATTTTTTTGCAACCCCGGAATGCTACGACTACGAATCCACCGATTGGTTCGAGGAGTAGCTTCATCATACCCATTGTCAGGGCTGGACTCAAAAAAGGGAGGTGCTCATAAACCCACACCTACAAAAGGTTTAACACGAAAGAGTTAAACATTAAACGCAATGCATCAATATTTAAAAAAGAAAAATTGATAAATAAGTAAGCATACCTCCACTAAGGTCAGATAACCTGCTATTTGCCTGCAATTCGCCCGAGATGCGATTCCAAGTTGCCGGTATAGATGTGCTAATGTTGCCGCCCCCCAACCAAAGGAACTTATATTGTCAATTTCAACCAGAAAGCTAAGGTACGCTACGGGGACAGTAAACCCGGTCTTGTCACATAATATCGTGCATCCTAGCAAAAACAACAAGTAACCTCTAACAGCGCAATCTATGTGCTTGCTCGACCTACCACCAGACTTATAAGCAAGCATATCTCGTAGCCATACCAGTCTGACAGCGTTACCATTGTACACTTGCAGCTCTTTCTGGATCACTGAAAGTGGCAGATTCAAACATTGTTTAACTAGATCAGAGGCATCCTCAATGGTTAAAGAAGTCGATCCATAAAGGGCCTTCCCCATAACTGGAATGCCCACTATTTGGGCCATATCATCTAATGTTATTGTCATCTCCCCAAATGGAAAATGGAAGGTATTGGTCTCGGGGTGCCACCGCTCCACCATTGCTGTGATTAAAGGAATATTAAGTGTCTTAAAAAAAAACGCTGCCAACGGCCACAACCCACTTTTTTTACTTGATATGTAAAAGCTATGGATTCCTTCTCCAAATCCCAGCTATATAGTGTCTTGCCCGGTTGGCGACAACGCAAAGATCGGTCACCCTATAAAAAGATGGAACAAAGATAAAGTGTGAACAATGAAATCATTTTATAACATATCAACATATATTGTAGGAGTTGTTCAGTAATATATACCTTGCCATTCCACACACAGTACGCAATATGATGCCTGTAGTCTTCGAGGAGTTCGTTGGTTTGCGGCCCACCAGGAAAAGGACCCTTAAGACTATCCTCATCTATCTCAGAGTCAACTAGTTTTCTGCCTCGTCTCTCTTCTTCTTCAACCTCCTGTCCCTCTTCATCGGATACAACTACTTCATCCTGCACTTCCTCTTCCTGAGCATAAGGGACCATTGATGTTGAAGGTGCACTTTTAGCCAACCTTGAAGATTGACGTTTTCGAAGAGATGCGGTTTGTGGGACACGTGGTTTAGGGGCCATCCTACATAAAGAGGAATGAAAAGCTACATTCAACTATGTAACAAATGATTGTAAACAATTAATACATTCTATGTGGGTATGCTATAGGTGAATAAAGTTTGATAACATGGGTTTGTCAAATACAAGTCATTTAGGAAAATCAATTCCATTATCATGATAACATTCAATCAAACATGGTTGTAAGTACTTGTTGACACACTTTGATGACAAAAAAAATGCTAATATCGCATCAATTCATCAGCTAAATGAATTTGTTCACTTCATGAGGAATAACATATTAGTATTCCTTTTTAATTTAATCAAAACTTGTTCATTTAGCTCCTTATTTCTTGTTTTTGATCTAGGATGAAGAGGTCAATGTAATTAAAACTAATGTTACATGTTCATCAAAAGCAAAAACACTTTGATCATGTATATTCTCAACTACCTCCCTTGTCCAACCAAACAATCCATTCCGTGTTCTTATGAAAAAAAAAACTATAGTGGACTTGCCTAAGAAAGAAATTCATTTATACTAAATATTAATACTGTTATGTTAGAAAACATCAATAGATAAATTTATATATACATCCATCTTCAATATCGAACACTAAAGACAATACAATTCAATAAAAAATAATCCTAACTTTCTATGGAAAACCATAAGTTTCTATCCCAAATCATAATATTTTTTTTTAAATAACCAATCTTTCTATCCATATTCTATCCCAAACCCTAGGTTTCAATCCACATTCTATCCCAAACCATATGTTTATATCCCAAACCATTTTTTTTTTTTTACTAACCAATTTTTCAATCCATGTTTTATTCCAAAACTTAGGTTTCAATCCACATCTATCACAAACCATACGCTTCTATCCCAAACACAATTTTGTTTTTAAAACCAATCTTTCAATCCATATTTTATTCCAAACCCTAGGTTTCTATCCACAGTATATCCCAAACCCTAGATTTCAATCCACATTCTATCCCAAACCCTAGATTTCTATCCCAGACCCTAATTTTATTTTTTGAATAATCACATGTTGAGTTTCTATCTCAAACCCTAGATTTCTATCACAAACCTTATTTTATTTTTTGAATGACTATTATTTCAACCACATATTGGTTTTCTATCCCAAACCCTAAATAATTTTTTTGTTCAATAATCAATCTCTCATTCCAATACACCCTAAGAATAAGATAAAAAAAAATACATTCAAGAACAAACAAGGATAAATACCTGTATGTGCTAAAGGGATAGTGGATAATGTCGTGAGTTCTTCTTTTTCAATGGCTGATCCGATGGGAGGGAGAGGAAAGGAGGGCAGATCAGGTGGGAGGGAGAGGAGAGGAGAAGAGAGAAAGAAAAAAAAATTTCGAGGAGGCAGAGGAGAGGAGGGAAGAAAAAAAAAGAAAACTTAGGGAGTGGTGGGATTAGAATTTCACTTGTATGTATTATATATGGTGGTGGGATCATGTTTTACATTGGGCATGGTTTGTGGGATCAGTTAGTAGGTGGGGACAGAAAATAGCATGGTGGGGCTAGAGCTACCCTTTGGAAAACCTATGGGTTCTTTGGGAGGGACTAACTGTGAGTTGGGGGTCATTGAGTCTGTCAATTATCCAAAAAAATATCTGTATCCGATTCGAATCCATATCCAAAAATTCAAAAAATATCCAATATCTAAAAAATATATATTCGTATCTGAAAAAATTATCTGTATCTGAAATTTTTTGACCAAATACAGATATGCCTGTATCGGATCCGAAAAACATCTCTATCTGAAAATATTATTATATTGTTATTTATTTAATTATATATTTATATTTTTAGAATTAATATGAGTTTTTTATTTTTATTTTTACTTAAAGTATGTAATGTTTTATGTATATACTTATAATTTTATGTTTTATACTAGGTAATTATTATATTTTTTTTACATATTTTAAATATTAGATATATGATTTTTATTTTTGAATATTGAATCTTTGGATATTTTAGTCATTCTATATTTATTTTCAAATTTTAGATATTTCGAATAATTATCCGTATCTGAACATGGATTTTTAGATCGAATACAGATATTTATTTTCAATATCTGTTGAATATCAGATACATATATTTTATTAAATATCTAGTTCAGATACAAATTATATATGAATTCGAATATGAATATATCTAATTCATATATGTCTTATTGATAGACTACGAGGTTACTACATTATTGGGCACAAAGGAGTATGTCCGTAGTGGCCAGCTTTGCGTCGAAACATGATTGATAGGATGAGACTTGACGAGATCTAGATAGTGATGTGTAACATCAATTTATTTATCCACACCTGTTTTATAAATATAATAATAAATATAACCAATAGGTGCACATGCAACCTTTTAGAATGGAAAAAGGTTCATTGTTTTGTCATTATTTAAAGAGAACATGTAACTTACAGGGTAAAAGGGACCTTTTTAAAAACCGTTACATCGGGATAAAAAGTTAGGATAAAGAAAAAATTAGATTAAATCACCTGTTATCTCATATGGCATAAAAAATAGGGATAAAATATGAATAATTGTTTATATTTTGAGATAAAAAATGGAGATAATTTGTTCTAAGTAAAAGGTGAAACAGACTTTATCCCCATTTACTAAATCATATCTGAATGATATCTGAATATTAACTAATCCTAATTATCCAGAAAAGATATGATAAATCTAACAAATAATAAAACTAAAATACTAATAAGTATATGTCATCCAGAATCCTCTATATGGTGGTCCTCAACATTGATTGAATGGTCTATGATCGTGCAGCATTAGAAAATGACATGGGTGGTATTCAAAGTAAAATATTAACAAATGAAACTAATCTATCGCAAGAAAAAATTAAAACATTATGTAACATGCACTGCATACTCATGGAAAAGGACTTGATTGAAAAAACATCCATTGAAACTCCTAATTCATTGGATGTATTAAGATTTTAAGAACATTTATATGACAGGTAAGATGTACCTGTCTTTGAAACTTAGAACAATTTATTCGTCCTTGCTTATCAGACGATTTCAGAAAACCATATAAAACTGACTTTAATTCTACAACCATTTAATCCAATTTTTTCCAGCTTGCATTCTATTATCAATATCTGATTAGTACAATTGAAAGTAAATATGGATATCTAGGTGGTTGTAGTTATTATTACTTTGCTAATTTTAGAAGATAAAAATCAACTGTTCACAGCAGTTTCATCACTTCATGTTAGATCTCACAAAACTGATTCGATATAGAAATGTTAAATAGTGAAATCTTGCTTGACATGATTTCAAAAAAAAAAAAAAAAAAAGTGAAATAAAAAAGAACACTAATAAGTGTAGTGAATTAAGAATTGTTAGGGTTATTCCTTTTAATTGGCTTCCTACGTCATCATTTTTTTTACTCTCTCTCTCTCTACCCCGCCGCACCTTCGATATGACCGCTGCCCTCTACTCCCTCTTTTTCTCTATCCCTTTCATCCCCTCTCACATTTCCAAACCCACCACCCCAAATTTTTTTTTTGAGTGGTGGGTTTGAAATTAAGCTAAGGGTTGGGGAATACGTTGTTAGCTGCACATAGTTAATGCATTACAGAATACCTCCAATAATCACTCTTTGATTAGTTGTATGTAGTTGAATGTTGGATTTTCAGGCTGTCCTTGATTTTAGGATTTATTTTAGATTTCTACGATATACTTAGTTAAATTTTTACATATTTTAGACTTGAATAAGTTTGTTAGACTCCTTTCTAACATTTAAGATTTATTTTTAATTTTTAGTTAAGATTATGATAATTAAATATGATCTATGAATAGAAGTACCACCACACAGTTGTATAATTAGATCTTTAAAAATAAAAAAATATTCTCTTTTATTTTTTCCGATCTTTGTTATACTCAATTTTTTTTTTACAATTACAAATGCAATCTTGTATACTTAGTTAGCCCTCTCCACTCACTGTATCGAGGTATATATCTCAATAGAAATTTTTATATTTTCAATTAATTGAAATATATACTTCACATTTTATACAAGTACATACCACATAAAATGAGGTATATGATTTAAAAAAAATGAAAACATGTGCGTTCTGAGTTTTAGACTGTAAAATAGATTGAATGTAACATTTTTCATTTTTTTCTCGTAATTGAAAGAATTCCATACAGATTCAAGGAGTTATCCAAAAAGACGTGAATCTTATTCTTCCATTGTGAATTCAAATTTTCTTTTAAATTTATCTTTCAGGTCCGGATCTATTCAAGATTGACTTCTATCAGTTCAATCAATATCAAACTACACAGTCAATTGTTGGATACAAGTTTCACTCTCCTATTGGATGCAGTCAGCTATTAAATAAATCATGAATTCTTAAATATCATCAGTATCTAATAAGAGAGTGACACATATTCAATTATACAGTTTGATCATAAGTTTCATTGTTGAGTATCAAAGCCATCAATGACACGTGGAGGCCACCTCATCAGTGTGGGAGCCTCCACCACAGCAATAACTCCTTACTAACCAGATCTCTTCACCACCCCCACTCAATAAATAAATAAATAAATAAATCATGGATCCATCTTCTCGTCCAATAAACAAATTGTAAAAGGTGTACGCACTTTCATTTTCTTCCATACTTTCGGTGAAAATCATATATTTAAATACGATCGCACATGTCGGAATGTACGACTGCACGTGTTGTTGATGAAGCCTCGCGTATATGATCTGACATGTACGATTTGAACAGTTGAGCGCTTAAACAGTCTGATTTTCGTTCGTATAGAATATAAAAGTTAGTTCAAATGTTAATAAAAATAAAAAATAAATGTTTTTTAAACGAATTCAGTTCGAAAGACATTTCAATGAATTTAAATAAAAAAATAATAATGACAGTTCAAATAGACTTATTGATTTGTTTGAACGTTCAATGTAAGACCACATATGCCGCATATGTATTTTGGACCTTGACTACATATATCAATCGCATATTATTTTGAAACATTGGTGGTGAAAATCTTTTTTCTTGCTTTTTTTTTTTTATTGTACCTGCCCAAACCAAAAAATATTTAATTTGATGGCCAGCCTCCTTAGGAGGGAGACCTAAAAAAACAACTTTAATTACTTTGACTGATATATTTGATTATATTAAATTTTATCCCTACCTGGTAGGACTTGATCTTTTGATCTTACCTCGAGGACATGCATGTTTTGTCAAGCAAACTTATATAAGACAAATTGCCCCCAATAATCACCCTTTGATTGGTTGAGGTTACAATTATTAGATTTTTAGGATTTATTTTTTATTTTTAGAATCTTTATTTATATTATTATCTATTAGAAGAAAACATCCATCTTTTTCTTTTCTCTAATGGATTCAAGGGTCTTTTAAAAGAATAACATTGATTTTGTTTTGTTTCTTTAGTCATTGCATCAATTATTATGTTAACCATGTACATTGAGAGGAACTAAAAAAATTGGGATTTTATTTTAAAATTCCCATAAACTATGTTATTTAGTGATCGATCTCTCTTCTTCTTATTTCTTTTTAAATTCCCAATTTTAACTACTTATTTCATTTTTAGTCCCTCCACCAAACATTCGTTCACGTACTTTTATTTTGTAAAATGAGATTTTTTATTTTTAAATCCCTTTAAACCGTGCTATTTTGTGGTCGATTCCTCCATTCTTCATATTGCATTTTAGGTCTCCAACTTCAAACAAATTTTTCATTATTTGTCCCTGCATAAAACGTCTGTCTATTTGGGGTCAATGGATATTTAAAATTTCTAAACTATTCATCCCTTGTATGAAAGAAACCCGCAACAAAACCATTTTCAACATTTTTATAACAAACGTATCATTTTTCTGGTTCAGCTTATTCTCAACTTCTATCATTTAATACTTCAAATCAATGATAGTGCAATCTCAAAACCAAGATTTTATAAAAGTGGAAGAAAATCTTGAATCCTTCATAAATGTGATTTTAAATATAAATAAAAACTAAAAAAATAGTAGCTTAAATGTTAAAAAAGTATATAAATAATATAAATATTTTAGATTCCTATAAATCACTAATCTCTAAATAAATAAAAGTTTAGAACCATGCAAAATAATTTTTTCATTTACTACATGCAAATTTTAAATGGCATCAAAAACTTTAAATTCTAAACACACTCAAAATATATAATTTAATATTTGACAATTTTCAACCAAGAAAAATCATTTAAATCAAAATTCAAAAATGAAAAAATATTCAAAATTTGCTTTTGTAATAATTATTCTTCAGCTTATTTAATCAATCCCAATTAGATAACTAAGGCTATAAGAAAATGCAATCTCAGATTTGGCGGGCATATGCAGTGTTGAATAATACTAAAATTTTCACTCAACACATAACAATACTTTTGATTTTGATATTTCACCAAACATTTTGTGTACAAGTTTTAAATTTTAAAATACTTAAAAAATCATACAGACATTTTGTCCAGTGACTAATAAGAAAAAAAATTTGAAGTTGGGGACTTCAAATGAAATATGAAGAAGTAAGGGACTGATCACTAAATAACATAGTTTACAAGGACTTAAAAATAAAAATCTCATTTCACAAACTAACGATACATGGACGGACGTTTAGCAGAGGAACTGAAAACAGATAGATGATTAAAATTGGTGACTTAAAAAAATATGAAGAAGAATGGATTGATCACTAAAAAAACATAGTTTACATGGACTTATAAATAAAAATCTCATTAAAATAATAGATTACAATCACTTACTACATTATCATGGAAAATTGACACCCACCCCTAAAAAATCATTCTTATATCTTTGTTTGACGCTACGTGCATTTATACGAAATTTTTGTTTTTTATTTTACTATATAATTGCATGTACCATTCAAATAAGTGCGTATGAGCTTTTGAGGAGGTGTATCAAGCAAAATGATATGTCTCTGGCTTTTTGTGCAACCCCGTCCGCAATTCTCACTAATTTTTTTTTATATTAAAAAAATATGCAGTCTCTCAATGAAATACATACTGCAATAAAATGTGAAGTATACACTGTAAATCATGTACTAATATTTTTCTTTTTGAAAAAAATAAAAATTAATTTTCATATTCTGTAATATTTTTTAAGTAGAATATACACTGCAAGTATAATGCAATATTGCAGTGTATGAACTGCTGGAGGATGTGGCAAACCCAAGATTTTTATTAAATGGGGGTTTGAATAAAATTATTACATGAAATATATAAAAAATAATTCCAACTATTTTTAATCCATTATGTCCCTTGCCTTTTTTAACATATGTAAACATACACATGCAAGTTAGCAGTTACATTTTTTTCAGGTCGTTCCGTCTAAATCCAGTCACACTGTGCACTTTCTATTCAAAATACCCTCAACAAAGTTCACAAATGTATTAATACATAGGTTATGCAACAATGTACAATGATATATAACAGTCTCCGAGCATTGTAGAAGTTTGTCAAATGCATCAATGTATAGGTTTATATGACTATAAAGATGGACAACAATACTGTACAAGTATCTCAAAAAATTTGTTTAACAACATACACATAGTGCAAAATATAATAGGGTATTTTTGGAATTCCAAAAAATTGGA
Organism: Acorus gramineus; assembly: GCA_030737835.1. Lineage (NCBI taxonomy): Eukaryota > Viridiplantae > Streptophyta > Magnoliopsida > Acorales > Acoraceae > Acorus > Acorus gramineus. The sequence continues at coordinate 300,089 of JAUJYN010000054.1, read as the reverse complement.
AAAGCAACAGAAATGACACATGAACACCAAGAAACATGTAATTGCTAACTTAAGGGTGATATCATCATATACTAAAAATATATAGATCGGTGACTTAAAAAAGGGTGTTAAAAATACTTGGAATTAATTTTCTCAAATATAGAACAAAAATTTCATAAATATGCATTGCATCATTCATATAAAATTTTAAATAAAAACATTAAAAAAAATTCATTGTATCATTCATGAAAAATATTTTTTTTTCAAGATTATTTCGTTAATCTTATGATTTCGGTTTGGACAAGAAATTTTTTTATTATTATATTGACTTTTTTTTTCCGATTCTCTTTGTTTTTATTGTATGATATGGTTATATATTAGTTTTTTGTTTTATTAATGTAGGGGGACGGGTGGGGGACGGCCTTAAGTCCCAACTCAATACGTGGGTCCGTCCGTGGCTTGATGATCGTTTCATAACTCAGATGATGTTGTAAAATATACTAATTAATAAAGGTGTGTTTGTGCATAATTGCACAAACACGAAGCAAAATATACTAAGGGTGTGTTCGTTCTTAAACACGAAGGGAAATCGAAAGAAAAAGAAGGAATTTGAGTCAAAATAAAACTGATTGAAAAAAAAATCATTTTTATTTTAATCAGCTTATTTGTTGTTTGCACCATTATGATAAATGATGGAAAATAAAAATTATTGTTTGTGTATGTGATGAAAAACGACGTAAAATAAAAACTTTTCATTGTGCTTGTGATGAAAAATGACAAAAAATAAAATACATGTTTGTGTTATATATCACATAAAGAATGAAAAATGACAAAATAAAATAAAATATATTGTTAAAATTATAAAAAAAAAAGCCAATCAACGACGGCATGTCACCTAAAAATTAAAGTTTTTAAATAAATATTTTTTTTGTTTTATTATAAAATTAAAAATAAGAAAAAGCAAAAACATTTTCTCTCATTTTTCCACTCTTCCCATGTGTTACAAAAACACCCTGACTGTTCGAGTTCCACACATCTGAAACACGACATTATGGTGACTACCTAGTATCACCAGCGACACGCGCCTATAAATAGTCCTCCTGCACCTCCAACAAAACACACAAATAGAGATAACTCTCTCTCTCTCTCTCTCTCTCTCTGTGTCTGTGTGTGTGTGTGTCAGTCTCACATGGCTCCTACAACACAGACTTCTGTTCATGAGATCAATGGCCTTCAAAACGGTTGTCCAGCAAAGTCTGGCAACCATAAAAGCATTAACAATGGAGGGCACTATGAGGTTCTCTCTAACCCATTGTTGATGCAGCAGAAGGGGAGCCTTAGGAGCGTTGTTTCCGATCTCACATCGCGTCCCAACCCCGATAAGTCTGTCATCAGCCTCGCTCTCGGCGACGCCTCGGCGTTCCCTTGCTTCAGGAGCGGCCGAGACGCACTCACCAAACCCGTGTTCGATGTCATCGACTCGGCTCTCTTCGACGGCTACCCTCCCTCCTTCGGCTACCCCTTCGCTCGCCGGTAACGCCCCTCTCATTTATAACTTTTGCGTGTTAGTTTTTTTTATAATTTAAAATACAGTCATATATATCTAATTAACCCACACCGCTCATTATGTTTAATGTTTAATGTTTTCATTTTCTTTATCAAAAAACAGTTTTCTTTGCCAACGTGCACACGCATTTTCACACTTCACCTGCTTTTAATGTTTTTAAGAGTAATGTAGAATTTGTATTTTTATAAAAAAAAATATAAGTTGTATGGACACATTTATAGGAAATATAAAGAAATTTAATGAGATATTTATCTCATTGTTTGTTAATGTGATAGACGGTTAATGAGATATATGAGATTGAAAAAAAAATTGTGTATGACAATGCTATTTTATTAGCGCTGTTACATTATCTCTTAAAAAAAATTTCACATTTAAACACAACCGAGTCATCCATACAATTGTTGGAATATATATAGTTTTCTTCAAAAATTAGAACTCATTTGATGCATACTATTTTTTAATTAAAATAGGTGGAAGGCTGTAAATGGGGATATATATAATATTTTCTTTTTTTAATATATTTGTTTGTTATGTAAAAAAAAAGAGAGAAAATTAATTCTAATATTTTTTTCAATTATTGCATTTTTGAGTTTTTTGTATTTGTTTATTGTATATAAAATAATAGGAAAATTAATTCTAAGTATGTTTTTCAACCTCAGCCACGATTATATATTTTTCTAGATCCTTTTTGTCTTCCTCCTTTCTGTTGTTTAATTACCCATTTGATTCATTGTACACTGATTGTTATGTACTTCGTGTACGTTAGCTATTAAATCATATATTATTACTCATTCCTTGTACATTATTATGTGATTCCAGTGCATTATTATGCATTTAGATATATTTTAAAATCTCTTATATTTTTATCATATACAAACTATAGTTGGACAGAAGGAATTAGAAAAAATATGCTCGCTAAATTGAGAATGTATGATATGCTTAAAAAGCTGAGGGATATTAAAAAATTGGAATTAATTCTCCGAAATTGAAAAAATATGCCGACTTATATATTTATTATGTAAAATAATAAATGTAGATCTCACACAAGTTTGAATATATTTAAAATATTTACACGACTATTGACTTAATATTATTTTATATAAATAAATACAATTTTTTTTTTGGGAAAAATAAATAAATACATTTTTTAAAGAATTGAATACATGTATTTTATTATTTATATATATTCAAATATATATATTACTTTACGTGATATGGAATCAACATGAATCTATGCAAAAAAAAAGGCATCTGAAGACTCGAATAAAAAAAAAAATACAACTTGGGCAAGTCTTATTTATTTTGGGAAACTGGGAATTCTTTCTGCCATGTTGGAGCCATTTAATAATCTCAGGTGTCAATTAATGATACTTGTGTTCATGCTTGGCTAGCTATTTATTTATTTTGGTGATACGTGTTTGGCTATTTTTGTTTTATATACATTAGGCCTCCCTTGAATCTTGGCAAAAAGCTAAAATACTTCACTAGCTGGTTTAAGTGCATATAGTAGGTAGTACTGTTTTAAGAGAGGTCTAACATATATTATTAGAAAAATGCATATGGTAGGTAGTACTGTTTTAAGTTGCTACATTCAAGGCCACAATATCCACACACAGTACTAATTAGTTTGACTGATCACATGTAAATCGTACTTCAAAATTTTTTTTCTCTTAAGTTTAACTATTAGAAAGGGTGACAAAATGTTTACCATCATCTTAGTCCCATTTTATCTAACCAAATATTTATTTTGTTAGATGAAACATATAATTTATTTTCTAATTTTTATAAAAATCTATATATACAATTTATTTAAATATATGATTTATTTGATTTATAAATACATATTTCACCAGTAATTTTTTAAAAAATGAATAATTTACTTACTAAATATATTTTTATCTCTATTTATCCACTACTCACTACAAGAAAAAATATTTTTTGCCATATAACTTTTACCAAGAACACAATTTGGTTCGTAATTATATACGACTACCGGCAAAAATCATAGTTTGTAGGTAAAAAATGGTAAATGTTTCCGTAGTGTTCCTTGGTAAAAATATTCAAAATTACTTTATTTGAATTATACATATATTGTTTACTAGTAAACAATACATATATAATTTCAATTCATTTAAAAGATATATGGATCTATATATCATATATCTTGTCGGTCGAGAAATGAACTTAAAATTAGTGGTGCAATTTAGACGAATTAAACTCAATCCGATCCGGGTCGTAGAATGGTTCAAGTTGGGATTTTCTCCTATCCGGTTCAACCCAACCTGGATCTGAGATTTTCTCATTTAAAATTGTCGCACACACCAACATGCCCCCTATTCGGTTCTCGTGAACCGAATATTCAATAGATGTAACATTTATTAACTGTGGATCTACAGTTTCCAATTACAATGAATCATCCCTTGAGTTTATTCATTGAATCTACAATTTATTGATCTAAAATAATATAATATTATTTTGCATATAAATGGAAAAGTGGTTGATTATTCAATTTCAATTTTTAAATACTCACTTTTATTTTAAGAGCCCGATGTAGGCCCACCCGGTCTTAACTCGGACCTGGACATAACTCGAATCTGATCCGAACCCACGGGTTCAAGGTTGGGTTGGTTATTTCAAGTTGGGGTACGGTTCAGGTTTGAATAAAGTATTTTGATTTGTGGGTTGAGTTTGGACAACCCTCTCACCCAACCCAACCCGCTTAAGTTGTACCCCTACTTAAAATTATAAAATAAGAAAGGTTCAAATAATGATTTAAAAATTAAATTAAAAGTGAAGTTGAATCTATGCATGAAATTTCATTTCAAAATGTGTTGATAAATTATTTTGACAGAGCTGTGGCAGAATACCTTGGATGCGGAATAAAAGAGGGAGAAATCTACCTAACTTCCGGTGCAACTCAGGCGATCCAAGTCATCTTATCAGCCTTGGCTGGCCCGGGACGCAACGTACTCCTCCCCCGTCCAGGCTTCCCGGTCTACGCCTCCACTTGTTATCTAGCCAGGATCGAGCCCCAGTTCTACGACCTCCTACCTTCGAGTAACTGGGAGCTCAACCCTTCCCAAATCATGTCCCTTGCAGACTCCAAAACCGTTGCCATCATGGTCACCAACCCCAACAACCCTTGCGGCGTTGTCTTCCCCCGCTCTCACCTTCTCCAAGTTTGAACCTCTCATTTAGTTCACATATATAGTTATAAAAGAATAGACGAGAATTCGATGACTTTAGATTTCACTAATTTTTTTATTTTCTTATGTCTATTTTATGGTTTTATTTATTGGAATATAATTAAAATTTTACGATTATCTTTTTTTATAGTTATCAGGATTTATTCCAACTTATTGTATAATTATTACAGTTATCCATACTATATAAACACGATTTTTTTTAAAAAAAATTTATGAATAAACATATTCTTCCCTTAATTCGTATGCATAAACTAAACAAGAATTGAAAGTGCATATGCTTGGGTGCAGATAATGGAGGTGGCCGGCAAACTGCACCTGCCAGTGATCGCCGATGAAATATATGGGCACATGACATTCGGCGAAGCCAAGTTCGTGCCGATGGCCTCTTTGGCTTCCGCCGCAGGCTCAACACCACCAGTAATCACTATCGGTGGGCTGTCCAAACGTTGGATGGTCCCCGGATGGCGCATGGGATGGCTTGCCTTCTCTGATCCCCACGGGAACATTCGGCAGGTATTAATTTTTAGACCGCGTTTGGATGTGCGATTGAAATGTGAGATTCATATAATCTTGCACTTCAAACTCAGTTTTCAAATGTAAAATCGATCCATAGATCCAATTGGGAATAGAATATTAAATTAGTATGTGTTTGCAAAGTTTTTAGACAATCAAATTCAAATTGTTTTTTTCCATATTCAACTTCAAATTTCAAATTTTATTAGCTTCATAAAAAAGATGGATCGAATAGCTTTTTCATAATTGATTATTTAAATTAATTTAGAGTACAAACTATTTTTAAAAATTTGTGCCAAATAGGCAAACAAATTAATTTTATGAGCTAATGTGTCTCTGTTTTGATTTGTTATGAAAGGTCATGACGGCTGTGGATATGCTCATGAATTTGGCTCTTGGTCCTGACTCCATAGTTCAGGTTCAGCTTAACATAATCTCCCCCTTTTTATTATTTTCACTACATGTGTTGTCATGGCCGTCTCCTTAACTAATTCTGCATATCAAACAGGCTGCACTTCCAGGCATACTATCTAATGCAGATCAAGAATTTCATGACAATGTGTTGAGGTTGTTAGAATCAGCAGCTGATACGTGTTATGCGAGAATCGATTGCATCGATGCCTTGAAATGCCATTCAAAACCTAATGGCTCCATGTTCATGATGGTAGTCAAAACGCTTGATTCATTGTGATTTCATGTGTTGTCTATCTATTTGATTTGCATTGTTTGATATCCATTTGTTTTTCTTCTGAAGGTTGAGGTCCAGACAACGATCCTTGCTGGTATCAATGATGACATGGATTTTGCTCGGGAATTAATGGAGGAGGAATCTGTGCTCGTCCTACCTGGTACTTAGAGATCTCTCATACTTTTGTAAATGTTTATGGTGTGATTTAGGCCTTATTTAATTGGGACTAATTTTCCAGAGCAGTTTTTTAATAAAAACTGTTATTAGCCAATCAATTTGGAATCGATGATCCGAAAACTGATTTTACATAAATAGAATCAGTTTAATACTTGGTTCTAAATGGGGAGTTGGAGTTATATTATGAATGAATGTATTACTTCCTTAGAATTATATATGCTATTCAAAATGTTGTGTTTAAAAACTATCGACCATGATAATCAATATGTCTAATGTTGTTCAACTGATCTTGAGCAGGATCTGTCATTGGATTGAAGAATTGGGTGAGGATATTCTTTGGTGCACCTGTTAATATGCTAAATGAGGCGTTCGATCGGGTCCATTCCTTTTGTGAGAGGCGTCGGCTTGCTCAGATGTTGGTGTGATGCTGTACAGTAGAGGAATTCCACCTTTGCTGGGAAAGGAAAGCTGAAAGAAAAGAAGAAACAATTATGAGAATCATATTCACGTGGAATTATCTATATTTATGAGTTCATATCATATTCACATTGAATTATCTATATTTATGAGTCCATTTTGTGTAGCCATAAATAACCTATTACTTGGGGTTTTGAAATAAAGTACAATGTATTTTAGTAGAGTTTTTATCCCTATTAAAGGGAACCAAATTTTATGTATTAAATTTTCTGAATTTTCATTGAGACTTCTTGTTGTGCTAGTCACACACCCTATTTAAATATGTGAAGAGATTGTGCATAAATGTTCAATCAATAAAAAAAAAAGTTTAGCTTTTAATTAATATAAGAGTTGTCTTTTTTCTTCCTTCTTTTGTGCCTCCGTCAAGGACTCGTACTCTCGTAGGAGTTGATGTGGTCGACTTTGTCTGTTTTCAAAAATAGGCTCCGCTTGGACCTTTGTTAAATCTGGTTGTTTTTATGATCTCAGTTTTGCTACACATATCTCATTATATAAGCCCCACTCATATGACCCATGAAGTGTCAAATTTTTATTGGCTGTCAAGTTGACCTTTACAAAAGGGCAAAATAAAAAATATAGAACTATCCTATTTAAGTCACACGTTCGCATGCCAAACCCCTCTATTTTTGTTTATGGTTTCTTCTCCCGAAATGCACCTCAAAAATTTGTAACCATTTTTTAAAAAAATTTAGTAACTTAAAAAAATTATTCTGGTCGATCTGCTCATCTTCAGCGAACGGCATCACCACCCTTGGATTCCCTTCGTCGCTCTTTATTGTATGAGAGGCGGCTCGACTACCTTTTCAGTCATCATCCGGATTCCACATTTTTTGACCTTCATATCTATTTTTAATTAATGTAACTGAATTTTAACATAACCATTATTTATTTCCTATTCTTATATTTCATAAATTTTATATATAACCTGATTTTCTATTAAAAAAATAATAATTAAAAATTAATTAAAAGAATCTACATCACACATTCACCAAATCTTCTTAAATTAAAATTTTTAAAAATTATAGTTGTGATAAATTTTTTAAATAATGTGTTTGCATTGAATATTTGAATATCAACATGCAATAGAAATTTATGAATAGTTTATAAAAGCACTGATGATAAATGAACTTAAAAAGTGACAGTTGGTAACAACGAACTTATTTTTAAAACTCATTCATATCAAATGGAAACTTGATTCTCCATTGTTAGAAAAACAATAATTTTTCTAAAGATGAAAGCCACAACAAAAATCATGTAAAACGAAAAATTAGTAAAAAGTTATTTCTATAAGACTGGGAAGAAGAACATAGCATACTAAATTTGACAAGTTTGTTCAATAGAATGATAAGACTGATGTTAGAGTTGGACTCTATGGTATTAAGACGTTATTCACCTTGCATTCATGCTCTCGGATAGCGGCACATGTTTTCAAAGACACAAAGGTCGAACGTCTTTTGATAGCAACACTTGAAACTAGAGGACCAACAAACTAACTCTATTTGTGACACTCTCCCTTTATAACTCTAACTGACTGGACTGTAAGCAAACTTGAATGCAAGAGGACTCGAGGTATTGGATTAGATGAATGAAATACAGAGTCTGGTGTGGTATTCATGTAGGGAAAAATTAGTTGAAGAGGCTATTGAAGGAGCCCCTTCATTCGTTCAGTTTTTCTCTCAAACAGAGTATGAGACACCCCTTCTTCAAACGGCCAATGGTCAGATCATAACCGTCGATCCGACAGCCTACGTCACAGAAAGTTTCCTTCAATGGACAGTCTAGATTACATCCAATCAAAATGATTTCCACTATCTGATTTGACAAATAGTCCAAAAAGAAAAAGATCCAGCTCATAGCGACGATGCGTACGTGCCAATGTGCCTCTAAAACGCCCAATACACCCACGCGCGCGTGGCACACGTGTGGTATGGAAAAATCCATCATAAGGTGTCCACCGAAACTAATTCACTAGAATACAAAGAACCCATTTTATAAATCCTCAAAACTTTTTATCAACTACCGATGTGGGACTAAAACTTTTTTCTTCCTCAACCACCAACCACTTTCACTATATTATTGGGAGAACTTTTGATTCAACTTTCTCATTCACTCGGAAATGGTTTCCTAATGAATGAGAACTTTTGTAATATAAATATACCACATCCATTTCCTCGACGAGAAGAATGCAATCCAATGTTTTTTCACTAACAAACAAATAGTGGAACTCAAACTCATTTTGAACAAGAAATGGTCAAAACCCAAGTTTTTCCAACAAATAAAATTATACATAAAGTGAAGATATTAGATAGATGTGGTAGATTAAAGCACAAGAATATTAGGGTGGGCAATTGGTCTGGTTAGAGTCGGATTTAACATAATCTAAACCCAACTCCTCTCTGATAGTAGACTCCATACCCACCCCACCCCACCCCACATCGGGTTTTACATTATGAAATTCATATCTGCCCCATTCTAACTCGGGGTTTACGATCTTGAAATCTACACCCGCCCCACCCACCCAATTTAAATTGAGTTAATATATTAAAAAAAATCATATGACTATTTAATTTATTTTTTATATGAATGTAATTACATTCATATAACTTTAAATATTTTGAATTACATAAAAATATTAAAATCTCAAAATACATAAAGGAAAATAAAAAGATAGAATTTAGTAAAATATCAAACAAAATCTTTATCCTTACTGTGACAGATGATTGATTGAAAGGAGAAGTACTGTGTATTTTGAGTTTTTCTATTAGATAAATGTGGATGAATAGATGAAGAGAAAAAAATGATGATGACAGTCGCATTTTAAATTTTAATTATATGAAAATTAGTTTTCATTTATAGTTCATAAATCTAAATGACCGAATATAGATCGGATTAGCAAGTTAGGTCGGGTTTTGATATAATGTGATGAGACAGGTTGAGACGGGTTTTGCTATAATATGTATTACATGGACCAGGACGGGTTTAGATAGGTTTGAAAAACATTGACTATGTTTTTCAAAAAGCAGATTCTATCCGATTCAGGTGTGATGCTCATTGGCAATTCATTTGGATGATCCCTGACGCTCTCTGGATGCATTCCAAATAATGATGTTTTACCAAACAACTATGTAACCTTTCAAATTTAGGAGACGTGTTGGAAAATTTTTTTGAAGAGATAATTATTCGGTACTCTTCACAAGGGTTACGGATGGAGAGGAAAAACAATATAATATATATATATATATATATATATATATATATATTTGTTATGGCATAATGTGATTGTTGTTAAGTTTGACAAAAGCATCTATCCCAATATTATGAGAATAAATGAATAATGCTCCTCGCGGCGGCTCTGGCAATTTGACTAATTAAAAGTGACATAATTTTGAAAGAAACTATGGGCCCTTTCCTTTATTTCGTACATGTCTCAGTCTCATCTCCCTTCACACAATCCAACTTTGATTTTGGAATACAAATACAATAACAGGACTCTAGCTATCCTTCACTAGTTCTGGCGTGTTTGGCATTGCGGCCGGGGTTGTTACGGTTGAAAAATTTGGAAGCGTGCGTTGTTTCAACACGTTTGAAAACACGAAAAAAATGACCGTGTACCGCTATTATCAGGTAGAAAACGTGAATGTGAGTTTTTCATTTGATTCAGTGGTCATATTCCAAAGATGTTGTAAACGTAATACCAAAAGGAGACTTGTAAAAAAAAAAAAGTTGATTGTTGTATATGTAGAAAACCTAAATCTCTAGGATAAATCTAAATCTATAATAAATATAAAAGATACAGAGAAGAAAAGAGACAGAGAAAGGAAACACAAATATATGGAGGACTATATCTCTGCTTTTTATTGATCTAATAAAGAGATTAAATAAGATCTATTTATAGATTGAAATAACTAATTTGAATAAATACAAATCTCAAGAGAGTTTATTGATTAAATCTTTTCTGTTGAGATTTAATCTTATCTCTTATAACTGAGTCAAACTCTTTATTCTTAATAGTATATGTCATGTGCCACTATTACTGACTCCTGTTCTATAAATAAAACATAATAAATAAAATATAATCAATAGGTGCACATGCAACCTATAAGAATGGAAAACGGTTCTTTGTTTCTATTATTTAAAACCAACAGAGAACATGAATCTCATAAAGGCAGAAGTAGACTTTGTAAACAAGATATTTTTATTTTTAAGTCTCTATAAAAATACGTTATTTAGTGATCGATCCTCCTATTCTTCTTGTTTTTTTTAGGTCCTAAGCTTCAAACACCTATTTGATTTTGATAGAAACAGAGAATAAAATAATGGAAATCCATGTAGACAACCTCATATAGGTCACCGTGAAGAAACGCATTCTTCACATCTATCTAAGAGAGAGGCCAGCGACGAACAGCAGCAACAGCAAGGAGAGTACGAACAGTGGTCATCTGATCGACAGGTGCAAACGTCTCCTCATAGTCAATATCATACTCCTGGGTGAAACCTCGAGCAACAAGACAAGCTTTATACCGTTCAATGGACCCATCAGGACGATACTTGATCTAGAAGGGGAATAACATCCCATGTCTGTGTCTGCTCAAACGCCTGAAATTCCTCTGTCATGGCCTTCTTTCAGTCAGGGTACTCGACTGCCTCGCGGTAAGAACAAGGCTCACGGTGGGCATATATAGCTGTGAGATAGGCCTAAAACTGTGGAGAGTAGGTACTGACATATGCAAAACCAAACTGGTCAGGTGGTCCCTAGTCATAACTGAAGCGGGAAAGGGGGTGACGCGCACGCTGACGATAACGAGGCAAAAGATGAGGATCCACGGTAGGAGGAGGCGCGTCAGGCGTGGGAGTCGGAGGACCAGCGGAAGTATCTTCACTAGTGGCAATAGGAGACACACTGGGAGGAAAGGGTGGGTTATTTGCAGGAGTGTCAGGTTGAGACGCAGGGGTAGGAACAGACTCTAGTGCAACAGGTAGGCCAGGAAAAGGAAGAGACGTAATAGGGGAGACCTGAACAGGAGAATGCATAGGAGAGACCTGAATGGGAGAATGCACAGGAGGAGAGGATGGAGTGGGTGAAGAAGAAAAATAGGGAACATCCTCGACAAAGGACACATGACGAGCGATCCAAAATCGATCTCCAATAGGATCATAGCAGCGATAACCCTTGTGTTCGAAGCTAATCCCAAAGAATACACACTTTACTGACCGAGCGGCCAACTTGGTGCGTTGCTGAGGGAGAAGAACAAAACACGTACATTCAAATGTGCGAAGTCTACTATAATCAGGGTGAGAAGAATAAAGACGCTCATGACGAGTCATATCGGAGAGGACAGAGGAGGGGGTGATATTGATAAGATGGATAGAGAGAAGAGCAGCCTCAGCCCAGAATGTACTGGGGACTGAAGAAGAAAGTAAGAGAGCACGTGTCGTCTCAAGAATATGACGATGTTTACGTTCAACAACCCCATTTTGCTCATGTGTATAGGGGCATGATTGCTGAAAAAGGGTGCCATGAGAATGAAGAAGAGAATGCATCGTAGAAGAGATGTATCTCGAGCACAATCAGACCTAAAAGTTTTGATACGAGCTTGAAATTGGTATAAATCATATTGGTAAAAATCTCATAAATTTTGGAAACCTCATAACGTTGACGCAATAAATAAATCCAAATAAAACGAGATTAGTCATCAATAAAACTAATATAATAAGAAAAACCACTCTTTGAGGTTACATGAGATGGATCCCAAATGTCAGAATGAACAAGCTCAAATGGACTAGAAGACTGATTATTACTAAAACTAAAAGAAGTAGCCACAGGTTTTGCTAATTTATAGCCCTCACAAACAGAAAGTGGAGAAAAAGTAACACGATCTAAGACATCAGACTGAAATAGTTTTTTGAGACGAGACTCAGACACATGACCTAACCTTCGATGCCGTAAATCGACATCAGAAGTGACGCTATCACAGAAGACAGATGCATCAGGAACGGGAAGACGAAGATACTCCACGTAATAAAGTCCGCCAAGCCTACGTCCAATGCCAATCCTCTGCCCTAATCGTGGATCCTGCACAAGACAACCAGAGGTGGTAAAGGTAACAATGAGACCAAAATCACACAATTGACTAATAGATATAAGATTCATGCAAAGGTCAGGGGCATGGAAAACAAATAGTAATGAAAGGGGTCCTGTAGAGTCAGAGGTGGTAGTGATCGATCCACACTGCGTGATGACTAAAGGAGAGCGATCTACAGTATGAATCATGGGCAGGTGTGAATGTGCCGGTGAGCATGCAGTGAGGACAGAACTATCCGGTATCATGTGATGTGAAGCACCTGAACAAAAATCCAATGAACAGAGTACCCGAAGTAGTAGAGAAAGCAGAGGGAATAGAAGAACCAGGAGGAGGTTACTGTACGATCTGTTGATCGAGGCTCTCTCGGATACGCCCAAGCTGATCTGTGTAGGAAGACAGAGTGTCATTAGCAACAACCACAAAAGTATAGGGAGCAGTGGGGCGATGCTGTCCTCTTCCTTTTGGTCCAAAGCGTTTTTCAGGATGAAGCTTCCAACAGTCGGTGAACGGATGTCTAGTCCTCTTGCAGTGAGCACAAAATGTATTCTTTCGAGAGGAGCCTACGAGAGTCGTAGGAGGTGTAGTCGCCAAGACACCCTCATAAGTAGAAGATGGAGTGGACTGGCGCAATGCAATGGTGCGAAGACGAGTCTCCTCAGCGACAACCTCAGTGACAGCGGATTCCAGTCGAGGAAGTGGATCCCGATGTATGAGTTGACCGGCCAATGCGAAAAACTTTGGACGAAGAGCCATCAGATACTGGTACAACTCGTGACGATCACGAAAAACTTCTCGCTCAGCGAAAGTTGCCATCGGTCCAAGCTCAAGTGCACGAAGCTCCTTGAAGTTCGCCCTCATGCGGCCATATAGAGTCTGAGCAGATAAATTACCTTGAGTAGCAATCTGAGTGTCGATCAGAAGTTGATATTCACGAGCACCGCTTTTCTCTACAAAGCGATCACAAAGATGAGTCCATAGTGCGATAGACGACGGAAAAACTAGTGAGATCTGCATGGCTCGAACGATCAGAAGGTTGCACAATAGAACCATCAATATAACTGACAAGATTACAACGATCGCTTTGTACTGTAATGTGCCAGGGTGACCAATCATCAACAGAACTGAGAGGAAAATCGATCGAGTTCGGAAGATTATCTTGAAAATTCTCAAAACAAGCCATCTGAGAGAGAGTAGCAGCCTGAGAGAGATCAGATACCATAGCAGCTTGAGGGAGATCAGAAACCTTCAAAGTTGGTCGCGGAAGAGCAGGGTCGTTGGTTTCTGACGTTGTGCAAACCACTCAGATGAGGATCAGAAGCAGATAAGGACGTAGAGCATAAAAAAATCGAGCAAAATGGACACCTGGATCACCTTAATCGGACTTCCGAAGAGGAAGTTATGACCGATTTAGTGATTCGAAGTCTCAAGGAGGTGCGAGAGGTGGCGGAGAACGGCTGGTGGTGGTCGGAGGAGCTGGAGGGCGGCCGGAGGTGACTTGAGGGCGGACTCGGGTCGGGTGCCGGACCAGGTTCGCGGATCCGGGTCACTGGGCAGGGTCTGGGTTGGATGTTGGGCGGACTCAGGTCGGGTGCCGAGTCGGGCGCGCGAGACGATTTGGAACACTCAAGACAGGCTGGCACGAGCTGTCCCAGCAAATCCCGGGCAGGATCAGTGGATCGGTGACCGGGCAGATTTGTCGAGCGCGACAAATCCCTGGTCATCCGAGAAGGTGTACACGTGCGGCAGGGCATGGCGCGATAGGGCGCGCGGCAGGGCATGACGCGGCAAGGCACGGCGTGGCAGGGCGCGGCATGGCAAGGCACGGCTCAGCAGGGCACATCGCGTCAGGGCGCTCGACAGGGCTGGGCGCGGAACGGCACCTGGCAGGGTTGGGCGCTTGGCAAGGCAGGGCAGGGCACGGCACGGCACCTGGCAAGGTAGGCGCTTGGCAAGGCAGGGCAGGGCACGGCAAGGCACGCGGCAGTGCTGGGTGCGGTAGGGCAGTGCACGCAGCAGGGCTGGGCGTGGCAGGGTAGGTCTGCTCGAGTAGCGGTAGGGTAGCACGCAGCAGCGGCAGGGGACGACGACGGCGACAACGACGGCGAATGATTCCAAAAAAGATAATTAGGATTTTTTAGGTTGTGACTCTGATACCATGATAGAAACAGAGAATAAAATAATGGGAATCCTTTGTATTGCACTTTAGGGTTTAATCCCTTATATACAAGTACATATAGGATTACACGTGTAAAACACTATGACAAAACACATTAAATTTAACAAATTTATTTATTATTCCGTTTGCTAAAGGTACGTCTATTTGGGCTGACAGATAATTGAAATTCCTAAACAACCATTTAAAATTTTATATTTAAGTCCATGTAAACTATGTTATTTATTTAAGTCCATGTAAACTATGTTATTTAATTATCGGTTCCTATAAACAAACTTTTTAATGATATCTAAATTTTTAAATTTAAAATTCTTCTACTTATGAAATCAATCATCATTAAACAGCTATGGCTATAAGATAATGCAATCTCAAATTGGGTGGGCATATGTAGTGTTCAATAACTATAAAATTATTACCGAACACCTAATAATGTAAATGCAGTTTCGTTCTAGATATTTCATAAAACATTTTATATACAAATTCCAAAATCTTATAGACATTTTGTTCGGATGTTAATAAGAAAAAAAACATTTGATGTTGGGGACTTCAAATGAAATATTATGATGGGGGAGACTTATCACTAAATAATATAGTTTACAAATACTTAAAAATAAAAATCTAATTTCACAAACTAATGGTACATGAACGAACGTTTAGGGCTGGGACAAATAACAAAATAGGCGTTTAAAATTGAAAACTTAAAAAGAAATATAAAGTAGGAAGTGATTCATCTCTAAATAAATGTTTGACCGTTCACACATTATGAACTATCACATTGATTCAAGTAAATCAAAAGGCAGGAAATGAGATAAATTAGAAATGAACACGCACAAAGTTTGTCTATTTATAATTAATAAATGAGTATAACTATATTAAAATTGTTAAGAATATAGGTTGCTACTGATTATGAAGTCCCATTTAAATTTATGTTATTTTATTCAATATATTCCACTGATATAAGTGAGAATTATTTATTAAATCATTTGTCATCACATCTTATAAATTAAAAGTTCTATGCCACATTAATTTTTTTACATATTATAATTTATTATTCACATCTTATTCACATTTTATTTACAACTTATCTGTGGTCAGTTAAACAATAAAAAAAATCATTTTTATATGTTTCACAATGAGAATAACTAAAACATAACAAAAAAAAATATATTGTTTTATTGGAATAGTTATCCATCCTAGAATGTCTTATCTCGCTACCCAAAAAGAACATAAAATGCTTGAAAACATGCACAGCTGAATATCCTATTCGAAGTAAAATATTTTTTTATTTGAAACCGTAGACTGACGTTTTAATATATTAAGAACGAAGTCCGATATAAATTACAACAAACAAACAAAAAATACAAGAAATTGGAGTGATAGTAGAAGAGATATCTGCTGGACTTCAAACACACGTGCCCCCACTAAGGTAGTGTTTGGTAACGCGATTGTAAAACTGATTTTCTGCAATCGCAGAGTTTAAACTGATTATGCAGGAAGCTGCATCTCCTCAGCTTCCTCAAATCAGAGCTTTTAAACACTATTTACCTGAAATCTGTTCGCAAGGAAGCTGTGATTGTAAAATTGTTTGGTTGTACAATTGCAAAACCAGTTTCCTGCAATCGCAGAAGCTGCGCAATCGCGCAACAAACGCTGCCCAAGAAATACTTAGGGTGCGTTTGGTTGTACGATTGCAAAACTGATTCTGCAGGAAGCTCCCCTCCCTCAGCTATTTGAAATCACAACTTTTGAACACTATTTAATTACCTGAAATCTGTGTGCAAGAAGTTGCTATAATAAAACTGTTTGGTTACACGATTACAAATACACTTTTTTACGATTATAACGTTGTACAATTACGCAACCAAACATAACCTTAGTCGATCGCCAAGGAACTCGAAATCCCTCTCCCCACACTCGATATTAAAAGTAAAATATTAACAACTGAGAATCTAAATCTATCACAAACTAGGTCCGTTTGGAAACACAGATTGAAAAGTAGCTTTTGGAATAAAGCTGCTTTTTAAGATAATTTTAGACGTTGACTTTTTTAGGATGCTTTTTTAAAATCAGAAATCAATATTTGAAAGGAGTTTAATGTTTGGCAGAGAAAGTTGCTTTTCAATTAAAAAAATCGATTCCGATCAAAAAAGGTTGTTTTCGAGCTTTTTAAAACACAGATTTCGAGGGAAAAATTAAAAGGAATCCAGCTTCCGATTCTGCAAAAAACTGCCCCCATTTGGCTGCACATTTTTAGCTTTTCAAAAAGCAAAAGCGCGCCGAATCGCGCAACCAAACGGGGCCTAAAATTAAAATAATATTTTGTAACATGCACTGCGTACTCGTGGATCGAACATGATTTGATTGCAAAAACATCCACAAAAGTCCCTATTTTATTTGGATGTATTTAGAATTTTTAAAACATTTATATGACAGGTAACATGGAGCTGTCTTCTTTTCTATTCTTTTTAAGAAAAATGTTGCTGTCTTTCAAACCCAGTGCAATTGATTGGTCCTTATTTGTCAGATGATTTCAAAAAACAATATAAAGCTGTACTTTAAAACTACAACAATTTAATCTTCTTTTTTTTTTTTGAAAGGTTCAAATATAAAAGTCAATTTTTTTTTACCCGTATACTTTTTTTATTTTTTTTTATCTCTGAAATCTAATTCTATTTTTTTTTATCCCTAAATTTTCGTAATATCTGAACTATCCCTTACAGACATGTATAGAAATATAGATATATAATATGATACATAAATAAATTATACACATGGTAACAGATATTTAATAGTTATCTATAAAAATATTAAAGTACGCAAAGATATTTATACACAAAATTATCATATATACATTCTCAATGTCATTACATATTACGTCTTAGAGCGGCCGTTCCCGGATCATAGCAATATATAAATATCAGGTGATCAATACAAGAGGTCAATAATGTACTCCAAGGGATACATCAATGATTCAACATATGACATATCTAGTTTAACAAAGCAATAATAACAGATAGCTTATCAGAAAGTGCAGAAGCGTAAAATGACATAAATCTGTAATCCAAAGTAATATTACAGATCCAATTAACACAATTATTGTCCCGTGAGAGCCAAGTCTAGTCAAAATCAACTAAAAATAACGACATGTACCTCAAGTACGAATACCATAACATACAGGTAAGAGGAATGCTGACGGCCTCACGCTCACAAAACCAAAAGACAAAATGCTGCAACAACTACAGGAATCTCACCTCGTGGGGTCCTCCTTCAAGATCAAATCAGCCCCTGGTGGAGGAACAACAAACGAGGGGTGAGCTACAAGCTCAGTGAAAGGTAAGAAGCTACACACCGCATCTATATCACATCAATAGTACAATAATAGTTCCAACCAAGATATGGAATAACCTATAATAACAGAACATCACGCAATGACGTGCCCTCACTACGCCCTCACTCTTGCCCATAGGGATAAAAAGAGAATTTTGGGATAAATCAGTACGCTAACGCCCTACATCATCCGGTAGCTCTCTTCCTGGCGACCTTCCAACATCATGGCAGCACCACGCAAGAAAGTTTCAACGCTGGACAGCTTCAACGCACGATGATATGTAAAAGAAACACTCTACACTCACAATATAACCCTTATGAATCCTCCAATATCGGTTAGTCATTACTGATACGCTATCGAATTCTCATGAATTCCATAAAGTTGCATCCCTCGGATGCAGGAAGATTAACTATATTCACAACTGAATAATGTCCTAGCATACCCCAAAGGCGGGTCCTACACACACCTATAACTGATAGGCAAAGTTTAGTATTCAAGTATTTAGTTTTAACATGCCATAATATATCAAAGCGAAGTATGGAACCATACAAATTTAATGATAAATAGCATACCACATATTTAACTAATCATTGAGCAAATTCAATATACGAATCTCCTATGACATACCATATTCAATGATATTAAATACATAAGATACAATATTATGCTAGCAATAGTTGTATAAAAATACAGTTATTTATGCGTGTATTATGGTATTCAAACAAGTAATCGGTGCAATATAAGTTGTCCACGCAAAATGCAATTTATAAATATATGTATGCATTATCTAACATGATAAGTTATAATCCTAATAATACGTCTATTTATATGAATACTATATAAATATAGCACTCTTAGAATACACGGAGCATGGCTACATGTATTACGCACTTCTTAAGTGGGTGGATCGAACCACTCACCGTTACCCGGATCGTCAAGAGTTCTGTCAACGAAAGCTGCAAAACACAATCAATGATGCTCAATTAAAATATGAAGTCTCCTGACACACATACAAGCAAACTTCATGAAGACACTAACTCTTGATGGTTCTCACATCATGCATAATAGTTCTTTGACACACAATCAAGTAAAACTGGTGCATCTACTACAACCAGAACTAAACTTTAATCTCCATAGCACCAAATACAAAACCAATAATTCTGAAATTAATCATACACGTTCTTTGACATGTTAGGATCATAATTTGTGTAGACATCATAATCTGATTTCACCTTTACATGGCCGAAATAAAATATTTCCAGAAACTAGTCATTTCCTACGCGAATCTGAACAGTCCATGCAAATCAGGTTCTAACTTACAAACATATAATATTATGATACCACATTTCATATATAAATCTAGACATATGGATGATCATATCATAGGAGGACAGAATCTTAAAAATATGTCTCTAAGTACTAGTTTCATAAGGATTGTTACAGGACAGAAATCTGCCATATTATAACACAAAACTCCCAACAACAAGAAAAGGGAAAAAACACATACAACAGCACCTATGCATCCTTGCTAACCATCCAAAGCACCATATAACAACACTCATACTTCATTGAAGCATAAACATAAACACTTACACGACACAAAGGGGAAACAAACATACCATGAAAAGAAGAGGGGAAAATGATGCACACAAGGGATTCCACCACCACCACCACCACCACAAGCAATCAATCCATCACACATGCATAGCCATTGCCACCACTAGATCAACACCCTCACATAAGCCAAAAGAAACAATGAGGTTAAAAGAATGCCATGGAGAAGAAGAGGGAGGTAGGGGGAAATACAAGGTTCACACACATACTCACCATCCTTTTCACTCTTCATTCATTGTCTTTTCTTCATCTTCACTTGCACCACCAAAAATCACACACAAAGGGGGCTACCCTAGAGAGAATGAAAGGGGGGGAGAGGGAGAGAGATTAAACTCAATTTAGGGTTTTGAGAATGAGATGGGGGCAAAAGAGGTAAAAATGTGCTTGGTGTGATGAGATAAGGAGGGGGATATACTTAGCCTTACACTCACCTCTAATAGAGACATTAGGAACCAATGGTTGGAGAATGGGGTGATACTTGCCTAGAGTCACCACCCACCCAATCAAACAACCAACCAAAACCCAGTAACAGCTAAACACTGATACCATTTGGAACTGTATAATTTTTAAAACGATGTCTGAACGCGATGGAAATTTACAGGTACGTCAAAGCAGATACTAGGATCACCAATATGCGATTATATTTTTAAATTAAGCGCCTGAACTCTAATAAGAAATAAAAACATGATATTTAATCACTCAAAAGTAACACAAACATAACATTCTTCCCCCCTTAGGAAATTTAGTCCTCTAAATTTAAGGAAACCTCAAGGAGAAACAGATGTGGGCAAGCGACTCTCAAGGTTTCCACAAACGCAAAAGGAATGAGTGTCCGACAACGCATTCAACTATTCACTAGCCCGGGAGACAACCAATCACTTGGGCTTGAAAACCAATAAGACACATGCAAGGTTCTAAGAGATCAAAAGAATACCTCGAACAACGATGTCCGGTGCCTGCGCCTCGTTGGCAGTGAGTGCTACTACACGCCCTTGGACTAGCTGTGGTGGTGGAGCGGCACGTCAATCCTGCTATTGAGGCAGTCCCCTCTGGTCAAATCGGCCACTCAGCGGCTGCTGTGGCTGACGTGGTTGTTGTTGGTGATGGAACCTCGGATTAGGCACTCGTGGTGGTCCGGCATCGGGGCAAAACCTGGCAATGTGTCCGACTCATTGGCAGTGGTAGCAATGACGCCGGTCTGGAGCACGTGTCTGAACTGAGGTGGCCGCAACAGGAGTAGAACCTCGCACTAGATCTATGACAGGGACAGGGGCTGGTTGGTCAAAGCGGGGGTGCTTGGCTCAAGTATCGTGAGATCCTTCGTCTTGACGTCGAGGGCGCTCCTGGTTCACTGGAGGAGTCTGTCTCGTTGAGGGAGTCCCAATATCGCGCTCCACGGTCACAACACGAGCTACTAGGTCACTGTACCTCGACAAAGCCTGTGAGGTGACATGCACCCTAATTGTGTTGTTGAGACCCATCTCAAAACGTTGACATCGTGTCTGCTCATCAGCGACTAAGGTGGGGGCGAATCTTGAAAACATCGTGAACGGCGCTGAGTAGGCTGTAACAGACATAATGCCTTGAGTCAACTGCTCGAACTCTCGCATCACGCTCTGACGTGTTGGAAAAGGAAAATACTTCGCCAAGAAGTAGCTCCGAAATCCGACGCCCTCAGGAATGTCCATCGATCGGGCGGCCCACCAGTCCGCAGCATCATCCTTCAACATAAAAGTGGCCAGCGCGATGCGTTGGCGGTCAGTGCAGCGCATAGTCGCAAAAGTCTTGTCCATCTCCATCAACCATCGCTCAGGGGCAAGAGGGTCTGCCATCACCCCGTGGAACTCAGGGGGATGGAGCGTCAAAAAGGTAGTCAGGGTGGATTGATGCTCACGCGCCTCACGCTCCTCCAGTGTCTCCGGGGGTCTATGAACTCCCATCGCAGGGATCTCCATATGAATTGGTATCTCAAGCGCAACTGGTGGATCAGGTACTAACGACACTTGCAGGGCCGCATCACGGGCCTCCCGCAAAGCCCTGATCTCTCGCCTGTTCCTCAAGAATGTCCGCTATGCGAACGAAAGCACGCTCCCAAGCTGGAGGATCCGGCATTGGTTCCTGCTCCGTGGCAGGGAACCCTGCAACCGACCTTGCTTTGTCGATGGAGTCGACAACCCTTGGAGCACGACCACGTCCACGACCATGACCACGCCCTTGGACGCGAGGAGGCATGTCAGCAACCTATTGAACTAAATACTAAGATTAGAATGCTCATATAGAAATCCTATGACTTAGCTACAGGATTTGACTTAGGCTCTGACAAGACCAGGCTCTGATACCAACTTTTTACGCCTCGGAGTAGCCGTCCCCGGATTGTAGCAATATATAATTATCAGGTGATCAATACAAGAGGTCAATAATGACTCCATGGGGTACATCGATGATCCAACATATGACATATCTGGTTTAACAAAGCAATAATAATAGATAGCTTATCAGAAAGTGCAGAAGCATAAAATGACATAAATTTGTAATCCAAAGTAATATTACAGATCAAATTAACACAATTACTGTCCCGTGAGAGCCAAGTCTAGTCAAAATCAATTAAAAATAACGACATGTAACATACAGGTAAGAGGAATGCTGACAGCCTCACGCTCGCAGAATCAAAAGACTGAATGCTGCAACAACTATTGGAATCTCACCTTGTGGGGTCCTCCTTCAAGATCAAATCAGCCCCTGGTGGAGGAACAATACACGAGGGGTGAGCTACAAGCTCAGTGAATGGTAAGAAGCCATACACCGCATCTATATCACATCAATAGTACAATAATAGTTCTAACCAAGACATGGAATAACCTATAATAACAGAACATCACGCAATGACATGTCCTCACTATTGCCCATAGGGATGTCAAGAGACTTTTGGGAGAAATCAATACGCTAACGCCCTACATCATCTGGTAGCCCTCTTCCAGGTAGCCCTCTTCCTAGCGGCCTTCCAACATCATGGTGGCACCACGTAGGAAAGCTTCAACGCTGGACAGCTTCAACGCACGATGATGTGTAAAAGAAACACTCTACACTCACAATATAACCCTTATGAATCCTCCACCATCGGTTAGTCATTACTGATACGCTATCGAATTCTCATGAATTCACATAAAGTTGCATCCCTCGGACGCGAGAAGATTAACTATATTCACAACTGAATAATGTCCTAGCATGACCCCAAAGGCGGGTCCTACACACACCTATAACTGATAGGCTAAGTTTAGTATTCAAGTATTTAGTTTTAACATGCCATAATATATCAAAGCTAAGTATGGAACCATACAAACTTAATGATAAATAGCATACCACATATTTAACTAATCATTAAGTAAAATTCAATATACGAATCTCCTATGGCATACCATATTCAATGATATTAAATACATAAGATAAAATATCATGCTAGCAACAATTGTATAAAAATACGGTTCTTTATGCGTGTGTTATGGTGTACGAACAAGTAATGGGTGCGATATAATTTGTCCATACAAAATACAATTTATAAATATATGTATGCATTATCTAACATGGTAAGTTATAATCCTAATAATACGTCCATTTATACGAATACTACATAACTAAAGCACTCTTACAATACATGAAGCATTACGCGCTTCCTAAGTGGGTGGATCAAACCACTCACCGTTACCCGGATCGTCATGAGTTCTGTCAACGAAAGCTGCAAAACACAATCAATGATGCTCAATTAAAATATGAAGTCTCCTGACACACATACAAGCAAACTTCATGAAGACACTAACTCTTGATGGTTCTCACATCATGCATAATAGCTCTTTGACACACAATCAAGTAAAACTGGTGCATCTACTACAACCAGCACTAAACTTTAATCTCCACAGCACCAAATACACGTCCAATAATTCTGAAATAAATTATACACGTTCTTTGATATGTTAGGATCATAATCCGTGAAGACATCATACTCTGATTTCGCCTTTATATGGCCAAAATAAAATATTTCCAGAAACTGGTCATTTCCTACGCGAATCTGAACAGTCCATACAAATCAGGTTCTAACTTACAACACAGATAATATTAATGCAGAGATGCAAATCAGGTTCTAATTTCCATCAACAATGTTTTTCATGACAAGGTAAGTGAATAATGCAGAGATACAAGACATGTTGATAGTATAAAGAGATGGAAAATCAATGAGAGAGTTTACGCGTCTCTAAATATTTTTTTTACATCATGTATCAGATTTGTTGTTGATGGCTTTTGCAAATATTTCTCATTTCTCATCACTGTCTTCACTTCGAATGCAGAAAGAAAAATCTAGTGGGATCAATGTTGACATGGCGCTGCGTCAGACCAATGTTGGCCAACTCAATGATTAATATATTTATATAATTGCTATGTATTGTGTACATACACTAATAATTTGTGTACACTATTAACCCATACATCATTAGCTACACATACATAGTTGATGCATGTCAAATTATCACCTCCAATTATCTCCCTTGGATTAGTTGTGGTTGAATGTCCGATTTTTAGGATCTCTATGATTTTTAGAATCTATTTCAAAATTTTAAAATATTTATTTTAATTAGATTGTTACGTATTTTAGACTTGAATAAGTTTATTAGACTCTTTTCTAACTTTTATTATTTATTTTGAACTTTTGGTTAACATTATATAAATTAAATATGATATATAAATAGAAGTGCCACCACAGTTCCATGCAGATTCAAGGTAAGAGTTATTCAAGAAGATGTGAAACTTCTTATTCAATTGTGAATTCATTTTCTTTGAAGTTAACATTTAGATCGGAATTGTCACATTTGTTTGGGATTTTTATTTTTAAGTTCATGTAATTCTTCATATATTTTTTTTAATCCGCATATTCAACTGCCTATTTGATTTTTAGTCCCTCCGTCAAACGTCCGTATATACACCGTTAATTTATGAAATGTGATTTATTTTTAAGTCCCTATAAACTATGTTATTTAGTGACCAGTCCCTGTAAACTATGTTATTTAATTATTAGTTCTTGTAAAATATGAAGAAGGGAGAGACTAATCATTAAATAACATAGTTTACAGAGACTTAAAAATAAAATCACATTTCACAGATTAACAGTACATAGACGAACGTTTGACGAAGAGACTAAAAAACCAAATAGGCGGTTGAATACGAAAACAAAAAAAAAATATAAAGAAGTGAAGGACCGATCCCTAAATAAATATGCTTATAGAGATTTAAAATTAAAATTCTTTTTTTTCAAAATAACTTTCTTTTTAAGTTATTCAAAATTTCATTTTTACTATATTTTCAAACGGATCTAAAAATAAAAAAAATAATGATCTTACTTTTTCATGCCAGTGTCACATCAATTGAATCTTTAAAAATAATTTGATATTTAAAAATAAAAAAAAATTCTCTTATCCAAGAAGACATGGATCTTCTTCTTCAATTGTGTGGATTCATTTTATTTGAAGGTAGCGTTTAAAATTGTCACATTTTCTTTTAAGATAAAGGTTATTTTAAGTTATTTAAAATCTCATTTTTCCACTGCATTTTCAAATAGTCATGAGAAATTAAAGACGATTTTTTTTTTCCATACCACTATCATATCAATTAAACATTTAGAAATAATTAGATCTTTAAGAAAAAAAAAAAAAAAATCTCTCTTGTTTTTTTCATGTAAATTGAAGGAGTTTCATGTAGATTAAAAAAGTTATCGAAGAAGACGTGAATCTTCTTTTTTCATTATGAATTCATTTTCATTGAAGGTAACGTTAGGAAGAATCAATCACATTTTCTTTTTAAAGTAGCGTTTCTTTTAAGTAATTTAAATTTTTTTTATTTTTAAATGCAAACTGAGAGAAGGACAATGATCTTTCTTTTCTGTGCCTGTATCACATCAATTGATATCACAATAACCATGCACTGACAGAGTCCTTATCATCAGTGTGGTAACTTCCAGATCTGCAACAACTCTGCTGCCCAAAAATGTTTCTTTTACACCAAATTCCACCGCCTCGCGCTGCTTTGTCATCCTGCTGCGCCGTCCACCGCCACCCTCCCTTGCCCGTGTCTCATCTGTGCCGTGCCTGCGTCCCGTCTACGTTGTGCCTGCGCTTCGTCTGCACCCCATCCGCGCACTGCTCGCGCCTGCCTGCGCGTAGTCTCCGCGTTGCGTGATCAGCGTAGATCCGCGCAGATCAGCCCGGATTTTCTGGGATCCTGTCCCGGATAGCATCCCGGATCTCCCGGAATTCGTCCCGAGTCCATACGCGTCAACGCAACCCGGATCCAGTGCTTCACGCCCTCGCGAGCCCGGCCCAGCACCCGCTCGCGCCCGGCCCAGCTGCCCGACCCGGCTCCAGCGCCCGGCCCGACCCGACCCGGCTCCAGCACCCGACCCGGTTCCAGCACCACCCGACCGGATCCGCCCGACCCGGATCCACGACCCGTTTACCGCCCGTCATCGTCTTTTTCGGTATTTTCTTTATCCGGCCGCTACGGGTTCATTCGGACTCCAAATATAGCCATATTGGTACTCATTTTGCTCCATTTTTCATTCTGCACGCATCTGTGACTATATTTTCATCATCCGAGGCATATATTTTTTCTGTTATTCTCTTTTTGCCTATTATGGCTACGGATAACACTCAGATCATCGATGTTAAGTTTGATGGTAACAATTATGATGTCTGGTCTATTAGTCTTGAACTTCAGCTTGATTATCGTCGCCTATTGGGTCATGTTACTGGCACTAATCTAGCTCCTGTACTTGAACCATCTCCACCGGGTTCTGATGAGACCACCATCAAGGCCAGAGCTGAGGCGTATACTAAGGCTTTGTTGACATGGAAGGGGGCCGATTCTCGGGTGAAAGCTTATATTGCTTCTTCGGTTATTCCAAATATCCGTAAACATTTGAAGCCGTTCATTACAGCCAAGGAATATTGGGACTTTCTGAAGAATTTCTATACGCAGACCGATGGTGCTCAGGAATTCTATCTACATCAGGCCATTTCTACTTCTTATCAAGGGGAGCTTTCTATTCGTGATTTTTATTCTCTTTTGTCTGATTACTGGGATCAACTCGCACCTATGGATCCTCAGATGGAGGGTATTTTTCTGACACGCTATCGTGAGTACCGTAATCGTCAACGATTGTACCAATTCTTGATGCGTCTTCGTCCTGAGTTCGAGGCTATTCGTGCACAGATTCTTCATCGTTCTCCCAAACCGTCTCTTGATACGGTTCTTTTTGAGTTAGTTGCTGAGGAGACGCGTCTTCGCACTGTTGTCACTCCGCCTATCGTTGATCACAGTTCTGTCAATGTTGCACATCGTCAAGACAATCGCTACACTCGGGTCACTTGCTATTATTGCCATAAATTTGGACACGTGCAATCTGAATGTCGTAAGCGTGCTCGTGATGGTGCTCCTCTTGTTTATGTACCTCGCACTTCAGCTCCTGGAGCACTTCCTCCAGCACCTCGTCCACTAGATCCTGCAGCATCACGTGCACTAGCGCCTCGGGCGCAAGCACCTCGGGCACCTCTACAGTTCCTCCACGTCGCTCTCAGCCTCGACCTGCAGCTGCTGTTGCATCTGATTTTCTACTGATCCGCCGGCATATTCTTCCTCTCAGATCACTGAGAGTCTTGCGCAGCTCCACCTTCAACAACAACAGCTTCAAGATATGCTTCGCTCAGTGACTGGTAGTGATTCATCTGCTCCCTTTTCTGCTTCTACTGCGGCGACAGGTAACCTTACCTCCTCATGGATTCTTGACTCTGGGGCTTCCCATCATTTATTCAGTTGTCCTACTCGTGTGTTTCCCACTCCTGTTATTCGTACGGCAGATGGGACTCCTCTGTCTGTGTCGAGTTCTGGTTCTCTTGCTGATCCTTCTCATCGATTTCAACTTCCTGATGTTTTTCATGTTCCTGGTCTATCACTAAATTTGCTTTCTGTTGGTCAAATTGCGGATCATGATTGTCTCATTACTTTTGATTCTTCTACTTGTTCTGTACAGGATCGTCGTACGGGGAAGCAGATTGGGACAGGCTCTAGACGCGGTGGGCTCTACTACATGGATCATCTTCATATTCCTTCGTCTTTTGCAGCTTCTGCTCGCTTGATTTCTTCTTCTCCTTCCTCCTTTGATGTATGGCACCGCCGTCTTGGCCATCTCTCTCCTCCAAGACTTCGTTATCTAATAAGTACCGGTGTTTTAGGTTCCTTTTCAAAAACTGAGCTTCAACCATGTGTGGGCTGCAAGTTGGCAAAACACTTGGCTCTTCCATTTCCTACTAGTAAACACATTTCTGCTTCTCCTTTTGATCTAGTTCACTCTGATGTTTGGGGTCCCTCCCCTATTCCTTCTAAAGGGGGTAACCGTTATTATGTTATTTTTATTGATGATTTTTCTCGCTTTACTTGGATATATTTGATACATAGTCGTTCTTAGTTGTTACCTATCTATAAATCTTTTGCTACAATGGTTGAAACTCAGTTTTCCAAACGCATCAAGGTGTTTCGCTCTGATTTTGGGGGAGAATATTGTTCTCGTGCTTTTCGTGATTTTTTATCCTCCCAAGGCACTCTACCACAGCTTTCCACTCCTTATGCTCATCAGCAGAACGGGGTTGCTGAGCGCAAACACCGTCATATCCTCGAAACGACCCGGTCCTTACTCCTCTCTGCTTCTGTTCCTGTTCAGTTTTGGGGTGAGGCTGTTCTTACAAGTGTGTATCTCATCAATCGCACTCCTTCGTCTATCATTGTTGGCATCTCCCCCTTTCAACGTCTTTATCATAGTCCTTCTGATTATTCTCGTCTTCGTGTTTTTGGATGCACGTGTTTTGTCCTACTTCCTCCTCTTGAGCGTACCAAGTTGTCTCCTCGTTCTACTATGTGTGTCTTTCTTGGGTATAGTAATGAGATCAAAGGATATCGATGCTATGATCCTGTTGCTCGTCGTCTTCGAACATCTTGTCATGTCACATTCTTTGAGAATCATCCATACTACGCTCTTCGCTCGCCTCTTGTTCCTCTTCCCTGATCCACGGTTGAGGAAGTCACATTTTTAGACTTTTCTATTCCTGATTTCTCATCTTCATCTTCTGCTCCTCAGTCATCTATTCTGTCTGTACCAGGTCACTCTTCCTCGTCAGTCCCATCTTCTCCCTTGCCGTCTTCGTCAACTTCTTTTTTGGATGATTCACGTGGGACGGTCCTGTCTACTCCTACACCTATTCCTCATGTTGCTTCGCCAGAAGACGATTCTGCTTTCGCACCAATTGCTCCTCGTCGCAATCCGCCTCGCGCTCCTCGACCTCCTCAATGACTTAGCTTGATTGCCTCTGATTCATTTTCTCCTAGTTTTCAGTGTTTTCTTTCAGCTGTTTCCTCTCATTGGGAGCCCCAATCATATCGTGAAACTGTCGGCATTCCAGAATGGGAAGGTGCTATGGAAGAGGAGCTTAATGCATTACAACACACTCATACATGGAAAATTGTACCACTTCCTCCAGGGAAGACTCCTATCAGCTGTAAGTGGGTTTATAAGATCAAGACCAACTCTGATGGTTCGATTGAGTGTCACAAGGCTCGGTTGGTTGCCCGTGGTTTCACTCAGCAGCATGGTATTGATTATGATGAGACATTTGCTCCTGTAGCGAAGATGACGACTGTTCGTACTTTGATTTCTGTTGCTTCTGTTCATCAATGGCCCATTTATCAGCTTGATGTCAAGAACGCCTTTTTTCATGGTGATTTATCAGAGGAGGTTTACATGACTCCTCCTCCGGGTCTTCCTCATTCATCTGGTCATGTATGCCATCTTCACCGCGCTCTCTATGGTCTCAAGCAGGCTCTTCGTGCTTAGTTCGCTCGATTCACTGATGCTATCTGTGCTGCTGGGTTTGTTTCAAGTTTCTCTGATCCAGCTTTATTTGTTCACACCTCTGGTCCTCATCGTACTATCCTGCTGCTTTATGTTGATGACATGATCATCACAGGTGATAATTCGTCTCATATACAGTCGGTCAAGCAACATCTTCAGCGTCAATTTGAGATGAAAGATCTTGACAAACTTCGCTATTTTCTAGGCTTGGAAGTTGTTTCTGCTCCTCGTGGTTATCTTCTCTCCCAACGTAAGTATACTGCTGACTTGATCGACCGTGCCTGTCTGACTGATGATTGCATGTCTCCCACTCCTATTGAGCTTCATGCTAAGCTCCAGCCTGATGAAGGAGAATCACTTTCTGATGTTACTCGTTATAGACAACTTGTTGGAAGCCTCGTCTATCTCACTGTCACTCATCCTGACATTGCCTATGCTGTGCATATTGTCAGTCAGTTTGTTGCTGCCCCTCGTACTGTTCATTATGCAGCAGTTCTTCGGATTATACGCTATCTACGTGACACTATATCTCGTGCTCTGCTGTTACCGTCTTCTTCTACTCTTGAACTTCGCGCTTATACTGATGCTAATTGGGCAGGAGATGTCATAGATAAAAAATCCACAATTTGTATATGTGTCTTTCTTGGGGACTCTCTTATATCTTGGAAGGCCAAAAAATAAGACATTGTTTCTCGTTCGAGTCACTACAAGAAAAGGAGTCTTTACCGAAGGCCAAAGCCGTCGCTAAAGGATACAAAATCCGTCGCTGTAGGCTTTACCGACGAGTAAACAGCTTACCACGCTGTAACCATAGTTAATAGCTTTAGCGACGGTCGATGGCCGTCGCTAAACATGTTCGACGGTTTTTAAAACTACATGACTTGTAGTTGTGTGATGCCTTTACCGACGGCCGGTGGCCGTCGCTAATATTATTATTTTTTTGTTTTTTATTTATTTGCTGATTTTCATCAATAATTTGTTCCTGACTAGTTCAAAAATCATTCAACAATCCTTCTCCTGAATATTTCATTCATAATCATAATTTAAAATCTCTTGAATTCACTAAAATTTAAATAAAAAATCTTCATAATTGAAAATATAACATAGATGCATCCAAATATTCCTTACAACTTTAGTGAAAAGCTAACTCTCTATAGAAATTTTTTTTTTCTTAATGAATCTTCTTTGTTTGAACCTCCCCTTCCTTGTAATTCTCTTTCCACGTCGACTCTCCATAGAAGGTTGAGCTTCATCCCTGCATACAAAAATATTGCATAGATGGAAATATAATCAACTCAATGGATAATATGTTCACTTATAAAACTTGAAAACAAATTAATGTATGAACAGTTTATTATCCATATCAGTGAAGAACAATGAAAAACATTTCATCGCATTTTAATCAATCTGCAATGAACTATGGACAAATACATGCATATTTCACTACCATGAATCCTCTCTTTGTTGAGCTATGGACTTGAAACTTGTTAGACTGAATAGATTTTTAAGTTAAGCAAGCAATAAACATGTGGAAGGATTTGAAGTTGGCCTCAATGTTCTAAATCTTAAATATGCCATCATAATCACACCATCTTAATACTTATAGCAACCTTAATCAAAATGAAACCAGATACAAAGAGCCTACTAGACAAAATATCTCCTTTCATTGTTCAGCTTAAGCAGTTCTTTGTGCTTAAAAGATTTGGTCATCATAACATTGGGACCATCAATGTTTCTGAATTGGGAATTAGCCAGAAAATATGACATATGCCTGTCCATTCCCATCTAACTGTAAATGAAAAGATTATATATTTCTATAACAAACAAAAGCAACAATATTTCGTTGTCAAAAGGAATTAAGTAAAAGAAACAAGATTCTTGATGAGAAGTCCAATAATAGAATGTGAGATGATGAGAAGTCCACTTCAGTCTTCGTGAATATATATAAACATATAATTGTTTTCTTTTATATAAAAACAAGGGGGCCAAAATATAAATAAAAAAAAACTTTTTTTGTCCCTCACCTTTCTTAATTGCTTTAATATTTGTCATGCACATTCCATTGGGCCTCCTTTCAAATGATTTAATGTTTGTACACACAATCTGTTATATCCATCCCAAGGAACCTTCCAAAGTTCAAAACATCCATTAATGCATGAAAAGCACTATGTAATACACATGCATCCAAGTAATGAAAACGCACAAACAGTTTGAAAATTATTTTATTCCCAATTTATATCATATAACATTCTCTAATCATTTCCATCATTAAACCAGTACCATCAAAATCCAAATAAAAGATTTGCTATTTCATCTAAAGAGTGATTATATTTCAACCAACTATGAGTAACAACATTGATTTGATTGATGCAACTATTCAGTAAGCAACCAATTGCCTAGCATTTAAGCTAATCTAAGTATTAATGTTCATTTTCACTCTTTGCCTTTCCCCTTTCAGATTGACCTGGCATTGCAGTTATGGTTTTTTTTTTTGAGAGAGAAGATAGAGCATTGCAGTTATGTCGCGCTATTGGAGAGCATGGAGATGCACATCCAACAAGGAGGGAGCAAGGGAACTATTTGAGAGCCTAAATTTACTCTTGTATGAGAATCTATCATCCAGGTTGGCCCCAAAGCAACTCAGAACTTTTGTTTAATTACTTGAGTAAAAGATTCCTTCCTTAATACTTGTCTCAATTTTTGTGAAGCCTCACAGGCCATGCTTCTATACTTGCATCTTTATGGTAAGGATGTAAGCCCGACGTCTTGGTGACATTGTTAAATCTTGGAAAGACACATTATTAATTAACTACAATACATATTATTTTGGATGTCTTATGGGCTAACATTTTCAGTATAGCATTCATAAATTAATATTAATATGAAATCAATGAACAAAGCACACTGTCCCCATTATAAAACGTCAGTAACACTTATTCCCTTGACTAAAATCCTACAATCCCATGATGTGTCCACCAAATAGAATTAGAAAAACTAACAAGTGCCCACCAAACTCCAAACGCCAACAGAATAAATTTCCCACAATTTAAACCATGATGTGATAAAAAAAATTAACCAAACCCAAAAATGAAAAATTACCTCACCATGTTTTTTTTCATTCTATAATCATCATATATACATACTACAGTTTCAGAGGCATGAAAAAATAACTCTAATCACATACAATTTGAACAAATAAAATAAAATAAAATATCTCACAGGAGGCATAGATCACGATCATGTGTATTAATGAGTGATCCTCTTCTTTTCAAGAAAAACAAAAGAGATTGAATTAAATAAGTAGTCCATTTTGCATATTGTTTGCCATAATAAAAGAAACCCTAAAATTGAACAACAATCCACAAACAAAGAAAATATGGCAAATCGACATCACCTCAACCTGTAGACTCAATAATCGGGAGATCGGCCAAGGCAGAGAGAAGTCCTTGATGGGGGTTCGGGTGAGGCGTGCGGAGCAAGGACATACGCATCGGGGTTGTGTAGAAAGGGAAGATGGTGGTGTGGAGCAAGGGAAGATGGTGGGTGGGCCAGTGGTCTGGAGAAGCAGGGGGTTGCGGCGACGATTCCGACGACGGATGTTCCGGAGAGGGTGGCGGTTTCGACGAGGTGGTTCAGGAGATCCACGGTGCCAGGTCGGAAAAGGTGGGAGCAAAAAGGAGACAGGGACCGAGGTGCGATTAGGGTATAAAAAAAAAAAAAGAAGAGATCGGGTTAATTAATTTACCTGCATTTTTAGCTATGGCCGTCATGGCCGTCGGTATTGAGTTTTAGCGACGATTGTGACCGTCGCTAAAGAATGTCTAAAACGTGATAATTTTATTAAGACACATATTAGCGACGGCCACAAACTGGCCGTCGGTATAAGCTGTTTTTGCAACGCTTGTGGTCGTCGCTATTTAATCCGTAAACTTCAACTGTGCTGTTTGTGGCTATTCTGAGACAGCTTCAGCGACGGTCGACGTTTGGCCGTTGGTAATACTCATCTCAATCGCGAATTTCAATTTTCGAATTATTATGAGCGACGGTTTGCTACGTGGCCGTCGATAATAGGCGTCGCTAAAAGGATATTTTCTTGTAGTGAGTGCTGAGGCAGAATATCATGCTATGGCATCTACTACTGCTGAGGTTGTTTGGCTTCGGCGCCTCCTCTCTGACATGGGCGTCATTCTATCTGCGTCTACTCCTCTATATTGTGACAACAAGAGCGCCATTCAAATTGCTAGCAATCCAGTATTTCATGAACGTACGAAGCACATCGAGATCGATTGTTACTTCGTCCGTTATCATTTTATTGCGGGCACTATATCACTCCCATATATTTCCTCTTCTCTTCAATTATCAGACTTTTTCACAAAGTCTCATACACTTCAGCGGCATGGTTTCTTGTTGAGCAAACTCTCGGTGTATGATCCACCATGAGTTTGAGGGGGGTATTAAATGTATATATATGTTAGGGTTAAGGGTAGATTAGTCTTTTCCTTGTTTCCCTTTTTGTACTATAAATATTGGATATAAACCCTAATAAGATTCTTGATTCATTCTTTTCATATTCTAACATATTCAAATACGAATATAAATTTTTATATTTGAATTTCTTAATATATAGATTAAATATGAATATTTTTTAAATAATTGACATTTTAAATATTAACATTAAATTAAATAATCAATTCATATATTAAAAAAATATGAAAATTAAAATTGAGTTTTAAGATTGATTATCTCTAAATTTTTGGATATTTTTAAATTTTCAAACACAAATTCATTTTTTAAATAATTAACAGACTTAGCAGGATTATAGGATTTTCTCATAAGGGGGGTTGGAGAAAATAATTAGACATGCAAAATAAAAACTCTATAAATAAAATACCTTATTCTCCACGTGGTTTTTATTTTTTTTTGACCAATCAATTATTTTTTATAAATATAATTATTATATAAACAACAAAAGATATTATTCACTGATTGACAGGCAAGAACAATAGAAAGAAAGAAAGGGAATAAATATTTTTTGGGGGAACAATTTTAAAAAAGTACAATTAATACGAGAATCCAATTAAAAAAATATATATAAACAGACCACCATCTCAAAAGCAATCTGGTCCATGAGAGATTTTCAAATTGGGGTTGTTTGGGTTAATGTAGAAAATCATTAATTAGATGGGTACTGTGGAAATGCAATCTCTAGATTCATTGGGATTTTGGGGTGGGAATCTACATGTGCAGTGGAAGGAAGGGAGAAACCATTTTTATTTTTATTTTTGATGAGTAGGTTTGACTGGGAAAAATAGATTATTATAAATCTTGGTCCAAGTATTAGAAAATTAGTGATTTTTTTTTTCTTGAGATTACTAACAATGATTAGTGCTGCTGTAAGGGAGGAATCAAAACTGCAAATGTTGAAATCTTTTTTTACCCCATCTCTAAAGCAATTCATGACCAACCAAATCAGCTGTTTCTTTAGATACGGATGTGATTAATGAGACAAAAAAAGTGATGCGAGTGATTCCTATTGAATGATTATGATTCCAGATAAGTTTTACAGATCATTTCTTAATTTAGTGTCCCGAAGGTATGCACAAAATGAGAGGTTGGAATGAGAAAAAAAAGAAATGAAATATTTTTTATCGCACCTTTTCTACTTTTATTGGTTGCAGTCTCGCACTCTATTTTATGTTTTTTTTATCTGTTTTTTCTCATCACCATTGGAAGTAGTTTTACATATGGACAATTTTGAAAGGAAAAAACTATATAACACATTGCACATTTTCCTCCCGGTTGTGGTGGAAAATAAGCACGGAATATAAAAGAATAGAAGAGGATAGTAAAAAAAAGTTGTTTGTTTTGTTAGAATAAATCTTGATAGCTATGTTTGAATAAGTTAGGATAAAGTCTGATAATTATTCTCAGAATAAGCCATAATTGTTTATTAGGGCTTATCCATACCAATGGATAAAAATATCATTCTCTGTCATTTTAAAAAATTTATTTAACCTAACACTCTCTGCAGGGGCGGACTTAAAGGTTGGCTTGGCCGGGCTCAGATTTTGTTTTTTTTTTTTTTTGTTATTTGTTATATATATTGAGATAATGTTATGTACAGACTTTTTTTCAATCATAATTCTAGTTTACACGTATTTTGAATTCTTTAAAAATAATATATACTTTATTCAATAAGATATATGCTTTTATAACAAAATAAAGTATATACTCTAATAAATTGTATGAATACATTTATAGAAAATATGTAAAATTTCTATTAAAACATATACCTTGTTATTGTGTGAATATATGCCCCGGTGATTTTTTATCAACACATATAGGACTGAAATTGGAGTTGAAAAAAGAAAAGAAAAATAATATGTTCACCCCCTTTTACAGTCTCATTTACAATCCACACTGTTTTTCTTGTTTAAAAAAAAATTATGCACTCTCCTATCAAAATATACGCTGTTATATGAAGTGATATATAAATTGAGATACATTAGTGTAATTTTTTTCATTATAAATAAATAATTTTTTATTCCATATATTATGATACTCTACACTATGATACGTAGTATATATTACATAATCATATTGTATGGGATAGCAAAAAAAGATTGAATGTATTTTGAATATCATATTATTTAATATATATAAAATAATTACATCAAATATAAGAATAAAAAAATCCTTCTATATTAATATTTAATACAGCCCACCCAAAAATGTTGTCCTGCATCCGCCCCTGACTCTCTGCACACATTCCAAAAACTATCACATCTACCATATCATACACACATCTCTCATACTTATTCTCAAACACAAATAATTTATGCAGGGGTATAGTTGTCATTTAAAAAGTTATAAACTCTTATCCATCTCTTATCTACCACTTATCATTACTTTATTCAAGGTGAACCAAATAACAAAAAAATTAATTTTACGTTTTCTAATGAGAATAACAGAAAAGACAACCAAATAAAAATTTATTTATTCAATATGAATTGTTATCTATTTTAGTATAGCTATCAAGGACGAATAACCTTATGTCACACCATAAACAAGGGATTGGGTACCGAAGGACCTAAAAATAATAGATTAAAAAAAAAAACTTTGAATTGATTATTTCCAATAATTGCCCACGGAATATAGCACAACATCATACTACAGTATCATGGAGAAATGACAATCAGTACTAAAAATCATTATATAAATTTTGTTTTTGGCTACATGCATTTATAAGAAATTTTCAAATGCGTAAATGCATATGAACTTCAAATACGTGCTATGACCCGTAGGCCTTCTTTATAAGGTATATAAAGGAAAATTTAGAAAATGATATATTTAACTCCTTACGCAATACAAACCCCTCACTGCTTTCCTTTGTTTGAAAACAAAAAACTCCCTCATTGAAATATACACTGAGAATCACTAATATAGAAAATATACAAAAAATATTTTTTATATATTGCAATATTTATTTTTTTTTGCAATATTGCAATATACATTGCAAGTATATTGCACTATCTTGGAGAAGGTGATGCAAAAATATAGTGTACGAGTGCTAAGTGTATAAAAATTAGAAAATGATACGTGTAATCCCTTGTGTAGTCTCAATTGAAATATATTGTTATTTTTTTAAGTAAATTTTTTTAATTGAAATATATATTGTTATACGAAATTAAGGAAAATGATATATGGAGCCCCAATTATATGCAACACTAAATTTTTTTTTTCCTTCTAAAACTTATACATTCTCCTATTGAAATATATGTTATTATATGAAATTAAATATATACGAAGATGCAATATTATATTTTTTCAATTTAAAAATATAAATATTTTTCTTAGACCACGTAATATAATATAATCTCATACACTATAAATAAACCTCTCACACCGACGATACAAACAGACGACAAATCTAAAACTCTCTCTCTCTCCTAACCTATCGCAGGCTTCAATGGATCCCCCCCCTCCCCCCCATGTATTTTCTCTTCTTTTTTTTCTTGTTTGTACTCACACACTTTGATTTTGGAATACAAATCATTGTAGTAAGGGGGCGTTTGGGTAAACAAAAAAAAAAGCGTTTTGAGTAGAAAGAATAGGTGAGTATAATTATGCAATATTAGTTGAGCTTAATCTGGTATTTATATTCTAAATCCTTCATGGAATTATGTTATTCTATAAGGGATTCACTTATCAAATCACATGTCATTACATCAAATTATCTATTATCACCTCTTATACATCAATGAGACCCACATGTCAAATCAATTTTTTATACTTTATTCACATTTTATTCTTCATCAATCAAACAACTCAATCTATATTATTACATTTCACAATGAGAATAACAAAAAACCACAATTAAAAAAAAATTACATGTTCCATTGATAAAGTTATCTATTTCTGAAAATAGATATATAAATCCCATAATAATTTATATTTCTATCCAAACGGGTCAGAATCTATATTTTACTCATAATTAATTAAAACGTGTTTGTTGTACAATTAAAATATAAAAATAATTAAATAATAATCAATAGGTGCACATGCAACCATTTAGAATGGAAAACGATCTGTTTTTTTTTCTATTATTTAAAAAAAAAAAAAAAAAAAAAAAAAAAAAAACAACAACAACATGAATCTCACAAGGTAAAAGCAACCTTTATTAAAAAAAACCGTTTGACCGTCCACACTTTAAAAAGCATTGGATGACCAAAAGTTAATTGTTTAATAAACTATCACATTCGATTCAAATATATATCTTTTAACCGTTTGACCGTCCACACTTTAAAAAGCATTGGATGACCAAAAGTTAATTGTTTAATAAACTATCACATTCGATTCAAATATATATCATAAGGTGGGACGGCTGTTGGGTATTATTTTTAACCAATATATTCTAATAATATAATACTCACGTATCAAATTAATTTTCATCACCTTTTATAAATTAAAATCTTGTGTTATATTATTTTATTAATTTTTTAATCACAACTTATCTGTAAACAATTAAACAATAATAATTTCATTAATACATTTCATAATAAGAATAACTAAAAACATAATTAAAAAAAAAAAAATTATTTTTATTGAATTATTAATTCCAGAATATCTTATGTCATTTGAAGGGAGGCTTAAAAACATGCACAACCCCGAATATCTTATTTACAGTAAAACATTGGCAAATGAATCTAAAGATCCGTTTAAAAACACAGATTGAAAAGTAGCTTTTGGAATAAAGCTGTTTTTTAAGATGATTTTAGACCTTGACTTTTTTATGATGTTTTTTTTTTAATTCAGGAATCAATATTTGAAAGGAGTTTAATGTTTGGTAGAGAAAGTTGTTTTTCAATTCAAAAAATCGATTCCGCCAAAAAGCATTGTTTTTGAGCTTTTTAAAACACAGATTTCGAGAGAAAAATTAAAAGGAATCCAGCTTCCGATTCTGCAAAAAGCTGTCCCGTTTGACTGCACGATTTTAACTTTTCAGCTTTTCAAAAAGCAAAAGCGCGTCCAAACGCGCAACCAAACGGGGCCTATCATATAAATGTTTTTAAAAATAATTGTAACACGCACTGCCTACTCATGGAACAGGACTTGATTGAAAAAACAGCCATACAAACCCCTACTTCATTGGATGTATTAAGATTTTAAAAACATTTATATGATAGGTAACATGTAGCTGTTTTTTAAACTTTTAGCCCATGTTTAGTTCAAAAATGTAATTATTATGAGATTTATGACTATTTTAATATAAATAAGAATAAAATGATTTTGCATTTGGTTGTGTTTTGAATTATTCTTCATTGAGAAACGTAATAATAAAGTTTTTGTTGTTTGGATAAAATATAAATAAAGTGTGGATAAAGATTTATAAAAGATAAAAAAATGATGACAATTGATTTGACAGTGGGCCCACATATTCTTTTAATTTGAATAACCTGGAATAACTTAATTCTAATAGGTGGATGAAATCCATATACTACTTTATACTAGTTAATTCTGACATACAGATTCTCATTTATTCCAGTTATCCAAACAATCATAATGAAGTTATTCCGACTAATTCCAATTTATACCGGGCTTATTCTGTAATCAATCATGGGCTTAGAACAATTTATTCGTCCTTATCAGACGATTTCAAAAAATATATATATATAAGTACTGTACTTTAATACTACATGCAATTTAATCCAATGTTTTGCAGCTTGCATTCAAAGTAATTCCATTATCAATATCTGATTAGTATAATTGAAAGAAAACATAGATATCTAGGTGGTTGTAAACTTGTAAACACCCCCCCCCCCCTCATGAGATGCGACATTGGGTTATTCGCTTCTGATAGCTATATTAGGATGGATAATAATCCAGACTGAATAAACAAATTTTTATTTGGTTGGCATTTTTGTTATTCTTATTAGAAAACATAAAAATGATTTTTTTGTTGTTTGATTCACCAATGATAAATGATTCATAAAAGATAAATAAGAGTTTATGATTTTTTAAATGACAACTATATCATCTGAGAATAGTGTGACAGTTTTTAGAATATGTATAAGATTGTTAGGTAAGATAAATTTTTAAAAATGACAGAGAGTGATATTTTAATTCATTGGCATAGAAAAACCCTGATAATCAATTCCAACATTTCCTGAGAGCAGTTATCAGACATTATCCAAGCTTATCCAAACATAACAATCGGTGTTTATTCTATCAAAACAAACAGCTTTTTTAAATTATTCTCGTATATTCCTCCTTATTCTCGCCATATATTCTACGCCGGAAGGGGGGGGGGGGTGTAATTATTATTACTTTCCTACTTCAAGAAGAAAAATCAACAGTACTTCACAGCAGTTTCATGTTAGATCGCACAAAATTAACTGACTCAATATAAAAATGTTAAATAAATCTGCTTGACAGGATTTCAAAAAAGGAAAAAAATGTGAAATAAAAAAGAACACGAAATGTAGTGAGTTACGTATGGTTAGGGTTATTCCTGTTAATTGTCTTCCCACATCATCATTTCTTTGATGAGTCTGTCCATCACCACCAACCCAAATGCTCTTTCCCCCAATCCAATAAAAGTTTAAAACATCTTATATTAGACACTCATCCCACCAACTTCAGTTGACACAAACCCAGTCATACAGGAGTGTCGAATGTGACTCAAGGTGTGTCACCTAAAATTTTTCAACTGCAATATTTTAAAAGTGACGCGACATACTTTGGGTTAAAGTAAATTGTTCAGTTTGACACACTCTAAGTCAAACTATAGTGTCTACTGCGACCCAAGGTGTGTCGTCTAACACTATCCAATTGACAATAATTTAATTTTCTTATCCATCATAAATATCATAAATACATAACAAATAAATATCATAAATAAACAATATTCACGTACATAGTCACATAAGTTAATTCAACATTAACATATTCGATCTATCATGCACATTCACAAATCTAATCATTCTTTTGTCGTAAATGAAAACATAATATTGATATAACAGTCTTCCTTGTCCAATATTCACACATCCAAATTCAACCAACCAACACAACCATATTAGTAGATTTTGGCTTCTGAACAATGTATTGAGTAAAAAATGTACTAATGTGGATGTGTTAGTTGGTTGAATTTAGATGTATACATGTTCAACAGGAAAGACTGTTATGTTAATAGTAGGTTTTCATTTGTGAAAAAAATAATGTATTAGATTTGTGAATGTGCATGTTGGATATGCGAATATTGAACTAACATATATAACTATGTATACGAATGTTGTTTATTTATGATATTTTATTTGTTGTGTATTTATGATATTTATGATGGATAAGAAAATTAACTTATTGTCAATTGGATAGTATTGAGCGACACACATTAGGTCATAGTAGACATTCCAGTTTGACTCGGAGTATGTCAAAACGAACAACTTACGGTGACTCAAGGTGTGTCACATCACTTCTAAAATATCGTAATTGAAAAATTATAGGTGACACACATTAAGTCATATTAAATATCCTAGTTTGACTCGAGTATGTCAAATCGAACAACTTA
This sequence comes from Acorus gramineus, assembly GCA_030737835.1. Classification (NCBI taxonomy): domain Eukaryota; kingdom Viridiplantae; phylum Streptophyta; class Magnoliopsida; order Acorales; family Acoraceae; genus Acorus; species Acorus gramineus. The sequence continues at coordinate 258,274 of JAUJYN010000054.1, read as the reverse complement.
TGGTGACCCAAGGTGTGTCGCGTCACTTTTAAAATATTGTAGTTGAAAAATTCTGGGTGACACACCTTGGGTCACATTAGACATCCCAGCATGACTAAGTTTGTGTCAAGTGAGGTTGGTGTGATGAGTGTCTAAAATAAAATGTTTTAACTTTCTGTTGGGTTGAGGGGAGAGCAATTGGTTTGGTGGGATTAGACCAGCTCTTCTTTGATTCTTTCTCTTTCTCAACCTCTCTCTCCCTTTCTCTCATTCTCTCTCTTCCTTTCTCATTCTTTCTCTCTCTACCCAGCCGCCACTCCGCCACTCTCCTCTCCCTCTTCTTCTTTATCCCTTCACATCTCTCACATTTCCAAATTCACCACCCTAAAAAATTTTGGGTGGTGGTTTAAAATAAAGGGTGGGGGAATATCCCCTCCCTTAGATCATACATTGTTAGTTGCACATAATAATTGACATGTGACAGATTCTCTCTCATAATCACCCTTTGATTAGTTGAGATTGAATGCCGGATTTTCAGGCCATCCTTGATTTTTAGATTTATTTTAGATTTCTAAGAAATTTAGGGTTTTTTGGACTTGATTAAGATTATTAAACTCTTTTCTAACATTTAAGATTTATTTTTAATTTTTAGTTAAGATTATGTTAATTAAATATGATCTATAAATAGAAGTACCACAAAAAAACTTGTATAATTATTAGATCTTTAGAAATAAAAAAATATTCTTCTTTATTTTTTCCGAGCTCTGTTACACTTAATTTTTTTTACAGTCACAAATTCAGTTTTACATACCTCGTTATCCCCATTCACTCAATGTGTCGAGGTATATACCTCATTAAAAAAAAAATTGCATTTTAAATAAACTATGTCATTCAATTCATTAGAGTATATACTTCACATTTTATAAAGGTACATAACTCATTAAAAGATATATATGATTTAAAAAAAAAAATGGACCTAGTTTTGAACTGTAAAATGGACTGAATGTAAATTTTTCATTTTTTTCTCATAATTAAAAGAGTCTCACACAGATTCAATGAGTTATCCATGTTATGCATAATGGAAGCAAATATAACAAATATTTGATAGAAGAAAACATAGATAAAAAGAAGACAGAGACTTAATGTGGCTCCGCCTAAACCTACATCCACATTGTTACAAAATAGTAGAGCACCCATTACCAGCTGAGAATTACATTTACATTAAAACTTATATTGAAACCTCCATTGGAGTATCTCTCTAACTATCTCACTCAACATCCATTAAAGCCTCTATTTAATACAAATATGTTAAGCCAAATCAAATTTTAAAGTTTCTTTACATAAAATTTTATACAAACAAATCTTAATTAACAAACTATCAATAAAATATCTCAATAATCTAAGAAGACGTGAATCACCCAACCAGATTTCTTCACCCCACCAAATTCTACTTCCCATGTCCAATAAAAAAATGATTCCCCCAAGCAGATTCCCAAAACCCACTGGATTTCCCCCCTTCAAGTCCATAAAAAAAAAAAAAAAAAAATAGCAACACCAGCAATACCACCAAGGTAGCGAATCGTAAAACTAATTTTCTATAAACACGGGATTTAAAACTAATTTTACAAAAAATTATTTTTTTTCAATCACAGTTTTTGAATACTATTTGTTTAAAAATCTACCTACAAGAAACTAACTGTAAAACTGTTTAATTACATAATTGTAGAACCAGATTTCCTGTAAATGCAAAAGTTGTCCAATCACAAAACTAGATACTGCTCAAATCATATCCCGATACATATCGTACCACCTCCCGCTTCCAACCCTTCAAAAAATAAAATTCCACCAATCAGATTCCCCAACCCCATTAGATTGCCCCCTACAAGTACCTAGTAAAAAATTGCAATATCAGATCCCCACCAAATCCCAATCAATCACTCATATCCTCCTTGCTCCCTCCTTGACAATCCCCCAACCCTGGGAAGGGGGGGGGGGGGGGGGAGTGGATTATTTTTAAGCACCCTTAAACTATGTTATTTAGTGATCGATTATTTCTTTTTTCATATTTTATTTTTAGTATCTCCATCAAACGTCTGTAAGAATATTCCATATGCCATTCATTTGTGAAATGAGATTTTTATTTTTAAGTCTCTATAAACTGTATTATTTAGTGATCAGTCCATTCCTTTTTCACATTTCATTTTAAGACCTCAATTTCAAACGCCTTTTTCTTTTTGGCCCATGGACAAAATGTTTTTATTATTTTAATATTTTAAACTTTCATACAAAATATTTGGTAAAATATCAAAAGTAAATCTGCATTTCCATTGTTAGGTGTTAAGTGATAATTTCAGTGTTATTCAACACTACATATGTCCACGCAATCTGAGATTGCTTTATCTTAGAGCCATAGTTGTCTAATTGAGATTGATTGCATAAACGGAAGAAAAATGATTACATAAGTAAATTTTGAAGATTTTTGAATTAGTGAATTTTGATCTAAATGATTTTTCTTGGTTGAAAATTGTGAAATATCAAATTAGATTTTTTTTATTGTGTTTATAATTTTAAAATTAAAAATTTAGATGCCATTAAAACATTTGTACGTAGTCAACAAAATTTTTATCTTGCATGGTTCTAAACTTTTATTTATTTAAAGATACAATGATTTTATGTGAATCTAACATATTTATAATATTTTTTTTTACATTTAAACTACTATTATTTTACTTTTTATTTATTTATATTTGAAATCTCATTTACGAATGATCCAATATTTTCTGGCGCTGTTATAGAATCTTAACTACGCAACTACTCGCCATCATTGATTTGATATATCAAATGATGAAAGTTGAAGGTAGGCTAAACTAGAAAATCAATATCCTGATCTTAAAAATGTGGAAAATTGTTTTACTGAGGGGTTTCTTTCATTTTGGGGATGAATAATTCAAGAATTTTAACTATCCATTAGCTTCAAATAAACTGATGTTTTGCGTACAGTCTATTGATGAAAAATATTTAAAGTTAGAGACTTTAAATATAATATAAAAAAAGTTGGGACCACTCAATAAATAACGTAATTTACATATACATAAAATAAAAATTTCAATTATTCGTTAGCCCAAACAAACCGACATTTGACATTGGTACTAACAATGAAATGGGTGTGAAATTTGGGACTTAAAAAAAATATGAAGATAGGAAAGATCTATCATTAAATGGTATAATTTATAAAGACTTAAAAATAAAAATATAAAAATATAATATTGGCTGCGTATAAAACCACTGTTCTTCAATAAAAAAAATCCATGGATCCACTTCTCATCCCATAAAAAAATAGAAAAAATGCGTGCCCTTTCATTTTCTTCACTCACCATCAGTCAAAACCCTTCTTCCCCCCTTCTTTTTTTTAATTTATATCTGACACCCTTTTTGCTCAAACCGAAAAAACCTTAATTTGATTTGATGATTAGATGCCGTAATGGAGGGACCTAAATTTTTTTTTTAAGACTCTTTATTTTATTTAGATTATTATCTATTTTATATCTGAATAAATTTGTTAAGACTCTTTATTCATTTTTAGGAATGATTTTATTTCTTAATTAAGAATTTGATAACTACTCGTGACCAATAAATGGAAGTGACATCGTAATTATATTATCAGATTTTCAGAAATATAAAAAAAATCTATTTCTTTTTTGTGAAATTAATGAATTCTTTACAGGGTGTCATCGAAGGAGCAAATATCGATCTTCTTTGCACCAATTATTATGTTTGAACGTACATTGGAGGGACCTAAAAAATATAATAGATTAAAAAAATATCTGGAATTGATTATCTATACTTCTTCTATATACAGAGGGACAGCAGGCAGGTCTTCGCACAGCAGTACACGTTAGCGTCAAAGATTAGTGCGAAACACTTTAATCGGGCAATGGGGCATTCTTTAGATGGACCTCTAGGTTTTGGAATTTTTATAAAACAACCCCTATATGTGTTGTATGTGTTATAGCCAGGTCCCTAACAAAAAAACGGCTAATTTTGTCTTTTTCCTGGGCTTTTGTCAGATTCACCCCCAGGTTCTACCAGTTTCACAACTAGACCCTACCGTGTTATAAACAGATCCCTGATCCAAATTCCAATATTTGTAAAGGTCCTTAATATCAAAACATGACTTTTTGGACTTCAAATTTCATAAAACTTTATCAAATGATTTTTTCGATCATTAAGATACCATAAAATTATAAAATATTTACATAATTAATAAATACAAAAATTACAAATGGTATCGGATCCATTTGAGCCCATAAAATTATTGATGAATGTCTTACTTTTGAATTTGAAATTTTTTTTATTTCTTCTTTTTTTAATTGATTTTGGATCTATATGTATCAATTTTTTTTTAGATATGAAAATAAGTATTTTTTTAGTTTTTTTATGGCAATTTTTTTTTTTATGTATATATTAGTAATATATGATGGATTTCATAAATGTAGGTAAATTTTTTTTTATCAAATTACGTAAATTTTCATCTCATATAATTATGATTTTGCTTTCATTTTCTCTACTTTTGATTTGTCACATAGTAATCTTCAATGTATAACAAATTTATTAGTTTATCGTGTTTATCTGTTCATTGTTATCTTGTTTAATATTTTATTTTGAATTGTTAACAATGATTGTTTGTTCTATTCGTTTTTATTTATTAAAAATTTTATATTTGTTCAATTCTTTTTCTTCGTGTTGTTTGATCAAATGATTTACACTTTTACATGTAATCTTATTAGATGAAGGCTTAATTTTAATCCAATGTTCTTACAATGACTAACAGTTGTTTGGTCAGGCAATGTTCCTCATGTTCTTATCAAGTTATCGTTATTTTTTATGTCAATAATAATTCCCAGACCCCAACTTCATAGGCCCCAAACCAGGCCCTATGATGTGGCACGTGTGCATTGTCTATTATACCCTTAATGCTATTATATCTTTTATCTGATAACCCTTTCAAGATTTATTCCAAGAATCGTGAGATTCAACCTTCATTCAAACTCAAAATCTTTGATATCATATCATTTCTCCTCTTGAGATTCAACCTTAATTCAAATTCAAAATCAATTCCCGTTTTAAACCCAAAAACCTTCACTTTCTCTCTCCCTCGTCAACAACAAATCGTAATAAAAATCAACAGAGCATCATCTTTGTGGGCCCAGACAGCGATGACGGAGGCATGGCAGCCATGAATCGATCAGGTCCCTCTGAAGCACCACGTATTGAACCACCACCTCTTCCGCCTCTCCCTATCCACGTAGTCGCCGGTGCTTGGATTTGAGAGTCTCGCTTTTCCCGCTGTTTCGTTGTCCATCTGCGGCGACGACCACCGAAAACTGCATTTCGGAAGGCTAACCCCTTCAAGAGAGAGTGAGGGGATGAGCAGTCTTGGTGGAAGTATTGATGTTTTGCATTTTATTTTAAATGTTTAAATACGAATTTTTTTCATGTATTAAATGTCATTTTTCACGGTTTAATTTATTTTTATCTCAATATCTAAATGTAACACTCGATACTGTTACATTTTATATATGGGTAGTTTATTTGATGCTACTGCTACATTGTTGACAGTGTAAATAATCATTGTTCAAATCTGTGTTATTTTTGTTACATTCATAAATGTAACAATCAACTGCATGCATGTATTGATATATTTATTACATTCATAAATGTGTCAATTACAGGTAAGTTGCATGGAATGTAAAACATTTAGGTAAATGTAACTGTTATGTTACATTTATGTAAATGTAATAGTTTTTATGAAAATGAATCAAATAGTTCATGTAATATTTGTTAAATGTAACTCACAATAAAAACCAATTTGATATTTTTCATAAAATATATAGGACTATTGAAAAAAGAATGTGTTTAAAAAATTTTAAACATTGCATGGAATATAAAACAGTTATGTAAATGTAAAAGTTTATGTAAATACAGCAAAGAATTGTCAAGGATGTAAACATTTAGGAAATGTATTTGCATTTTCAGAGATGATCTTATTTATGTAAATTGAAAAGATGTTTGTCAAATGCTATAAAGTTTAGTTAATAACATTCTTAAAAAAATGTATATAGTATGAATGCAATTTGAAAAAAGAAAGAGTAACTGTTTGAAGGATTTTGACAAAAAAATAATTTAGGTAAGTTTTGGTGTAATTTAGGCAAGTTTTTAGTGTAACTGAAATAAAAAATTTAGTTAATAGGTACTGATTTCAAAATTCAAAATTTGAAATATATAAAATTAGCAACTGATTTGAGATAAAAAAGGATTTGGGTTAATGAGAAATATTTTAATAAATGGTATATTTGTATTTTTATATTTTACTATTTTTGAAAAATCAACAAGCCAACCAATGAGATCATGATACCTCATGAGGCTTGTGAGTAGGACTTATATTTTAGGGTCTGAGTATTATGACTCTTTTTATGTTGAGAAGTTAATACTACTTATTCATGTTTGTTGTTCCGCGCATTGCGCTTGCCCTCGATTAGTTTCCAATAATTGCCCACGTAATAAAAGCAACCATATCACTTACTACATTATCATGGAAAATTGACACCCAGTCCTTTTGTTTGACGTTATATGTATTTACATGATTTTTTTTTTCTGTATTATATAAACGTATAGAATTTTCAAATAAGTGCACACAAGTTGTCAACATTTTTTATTTGGAGGTGTATCAAAGAAAATGATATATGTGCAACTCTTCCTTTAACCCCTTCCGCAATCCTCATCGGTTTATATATATATATATATATATATATAAAAACATATATTTACTCATACATATTGTTATAAAAAGTAAAGTATACACATAAAAAAAAATTTCTTTTTGAAGAAACATAATAATTAATTTTCATATACTGTGATAATACTGCAATATACACTGTAAGTATACTACACTATGATAGTGTATAAACGGCTCAAGGTAGTAACAAATCCAGCACTGCAAGTATACTACACTATGGTAGTGTATAAATCCAGTCAGTATGTGCATTTTCTCTCCAAAATACCCTCAAAAATGTTCCCACACATATAACAATAAATAGGCCATGTAACAATCAGGGGCAGAACTAAGAATTAGAATAGGGGGGGGGGCGGTTAAGAAACTAAACCCGTTAGATATTGAAAGGAATCTTTTGCTACGAAATATATTGCGTAGTGAAATGAATATTTTCGTAGCTAAATGGTACCATTTGCTACGAAAAATTGTCACAGCAACATGTAATCTTTAGCTACGAATAAAATTTCGCAGCAAAAGGTAAATTTTCGCTACAAAATTAGTGGGCATCGCCCAAGGCTAGCATTTGCTACGAAATTAATTTCGTAGCAAATGATCACCTTTTGCTACAAACTTTATTTTCGCAACAGAAAGACACATTTTGCTACAAAACGTTTTCGCAGCTAAAACTCTGTAAATTTAATAAAAAAAAATTTATAGACCTTTCCCTGTGCAATATTTCACAAGAAAAAGTCACATTTTCATAGAAAAAACCTTTTTTTAGTTTTCTAAATATTTTTATATTATAATTAAATAAATATTTAATGATGACAATAATGATAAAAACAATCCATATATTAACAAAAGTAATTGTATATATTACAAATTGTTATAATATCTTTGAAAAGAAAATTTAACAATAAATGCTAGGAAAGGATCTCCAGAAGAGTTAGCTATCCTTCAACAGTATACTGGACTGTAACTGTCTTTGCTCTTCCATCTCTCGCTACAAAATAGATTTTAACAATAAATTTAAAATCTCAATTGAAAATCAAAACACAACATAATTCCCTCTTATGCATGCAACCTCCTACTTTCAACCAACATAATAGGTACCAAATTAATAATGTCCAACAAGTATTACTATATTTTACTTCATACTTAAATGTTCTAAAATTCAGCATACCAAGAGGACTCAAATGGTTCTCCGCTTTCTTCATTTCTCCTTTTGAAAACCAATATTGTTATACCAACATTATATAAATAAGAATTGAGGTCTAATAATATTGTCTGTGATTATTACCAAAAGACGTCATACATATGTGAAACAATGATCACACAAATATAGTTCTTAGTTTTCCATCTTCAGTTTGACTCCGCTCTTGAAAAATATAACCACAAACATTGATTACATATATGATAAAGAAAGTGTTAATATTATTTGTAAGGTTACAAGATTGAAATATGAAAAGCACATACAAACTTCATTTAGCTTACGTCTCCCTCAAGACATCTTCCTGTTAACAATTTAAATATTTGCTTCCTCGTACAAAATGTGTCTTCATTCTCAAACACAATTACTCTGGATGAAATCAAATATAATAAGTAGGAACATATTGATTAAACTAAAAATGAGTTATAGCACTAAAGCATTACCCATTCATTTCTAAATTCAGAAAGTTTCCAATCAATTTTCTGTCAAGTTTATCTAAATCATCCATCGGTACAGTCTGAAATGATATAAATGATATTAGAAAATATATAAAAATCAAATAATAGATTTTAGCTAGTGTACATTAGAGAAAGTAATGGTAATACGCATTAATACCTTGTGATGCCTCTTGGTGGAGGATGGAAGTAAAAGATAAGGAGAACTTATCTTGGAACCTTTTTTCTTATCTCTTTTCCCTTTTCTCTTTTCTTTGCTTTCATCCTTTGTAGTGTGAGTTTCTTGCTCTCTGTCTTTCTGTTCATCCTTGTCAACTTGACAAACATCTTGATCATTTTCTACACATTCATCTTTATTGAAATCTTCATTGAAGGAGGACATCGAATTTCTAGTAGATTCATCTTCATCTTCATCCCTCTGTCGGTGCTGGATTTTGACACGGTGTGGTCGTGAATTTGGGTTCCTTTCAAGTTTGGTTCCGTTACGCGCATGGCGCTCCAAATCGCCACTTGATGGATCGTCCAAGGTTGCCCAACCGCTTCCAGAGACATTGGTGTGATCGCCACTTGCTTTTCCTCAAAAGCAAGAAAAGAGGATGTTCTTTTATTACTCGCCTTCAACGGGGGATGCGGGTTCTCCTCTCAAGGATCACGGCCAGCCGTGCCTTGAGGTGTTCAAGCTCAGATTGATCCTGCAAACCCAAAGAGAGAGAGAAAGATACTTTTTTGTGCAGGATTGGCAAATGGGATAAAAAAGGTGTTCTTTCTGGTCAATAGACTGGAGGTGAACTATAGGGCTTGATGAACCAGGAAGGGTTGTCAAGTTTAACGAACCAGAAGGGATTGTTGGTCTCGACGAACCACATGGGAGTTGTCGGGATCGACGAACTATGGGTGGATTGTCGAGTTCGACGAATTAAAGGGGGGTTGTCGGGTTTGACGAACTATGGGTGGATTGTCGAGTTCGACAAACTATGGGTGGATTGTCGAGTTCGACGAACTACAGAGGGTTGTCGGGATTGACGAATTATGGGTGGATTGTCAAGTTCGACAAACTATGGGTGGATTGTCAAATTCGACAAACTATTTGTGGATTGTCAAGTTCGACAAATTATGGGTGGGTTGTCGGGATCGACTAACCATGGGTGGATTGTCGAGTTCGATGAACCACAGGGGGTTGTCGAGCTCGACGAACCAGGGGGGATTGTCGAGGGTCCAAGAAAAATTTAACAAAATTAGCGGGAGGTTTTATGTTAACAAGAAACTGAGAAAAACAAAAAAAACAGCATATAAACAGTATATAAAAGAGTAATAACAAACATATAAAGCAGTAAATGACAAATGAAGTAAACAAAATAAAACAAAAGGGGTTAGTAGTCCTTGGGAGGTACCCAAACTTGCAAAGGGGAGTGTTTAAATGGTCCCTAGACCAACTGACCAACGAATCAAATTAGGGTCGTCCGCCAGCTGCGTATAGTTTTCAAAAGAACTGATAATAGTCCAATGATGTACTCCAACACTCTCAACTTTGATTAAACTTATATTTATTTAATTTAGTAAGCTTGTTACAACTTGTTTAAGGGTTTTATGAGGAGATGATATGTTATACAAGTTCTTTAAGTAAAAAAAAAAAAGAAAAAAAAAAGGAAAGGGAAGGGAAGTGAGGGTAGGGAGGTGTGAACTCTCTCTTTCTCTTTGGCAAGGGAGGGTGAGGGATAGATGATAGTGATGAGAAAAGGTGGTTAACTTTGGGTGGTAGTGGATGGGTTCGGATGGGTGGCTTTTGGAGAGAAAGGGGAGGGCTTAGGTGGTAGGTGAGGGTGGTGGGTGGTTGTTTGGAGTGGCTACTGGTGTAGGGGGTGGTGGTGCTCGAAAATGGAGGGTGGAGGGTGTTGAGGGGCTGTTGGTGATGAAGAAGGATGGATGGGTTCGGATGGGTGGTTTTGGGAGAGAAAGGGTAGGTTTTGGGTGGTGAATGAAGGTGGTGGACGAGTGTTGGAGTGGCTGCTGGTGTAGGGGGTGGTGGTGCTCGAAAATGGAGGGTGGAGGGTGATGAGGGATTGCTGGTTTCGAACGGGGAGGCTAAGAGAGGTTTTGGAAGGCTAAAAGATGGGTCTCCTCCTCCCAAAAGCCTCCCATTGCCTCCCTTTTATAGCCCAAACGAGCCACCACCTTCTTGACACCTGTTTGGGGAGGTAATGAGTGCCCCACAGCACTCCCACGTTCACCCGAAGTGGCTGACGTTGGTGGAGAGGCAAAAAAACTCAGGCCATGCCGTCCTTTTTGAGCTGAATTTATCCCAGTATTTTCGACGATCCGTCATCCCATTGTATAGGTCGACAACCCAGAAAAGATTATTGACTTCGACAATCACCCGAATGATTGTCCAGTTCGACAATCCTCATAAAGATCGTCCAGTTCAACAATCCTCCCAAAGATTGTCGAAGTTGACAATCCTTAGAAAGATCGTCCAGTTCGACAATCCTCCCAAAGATCATCGAAGTCGACAATCCTCAGATAGATTGTCCAGTACGACGAGTGGGTGGTCGCTTGTCTTAGTCACCGGACAGACTTTCAAATGTCTTGTACAACAGCCCAAGGCTTGACCGTTCTGGGCGATGGTACTGCTTCTCTAAGCTTTTAAGAACTTGTGTGCTTATCTTTTCTTTCCTTTCTCTACTCAAGTGATTATTCTAGCTCCGGGAAGATCATCGAGGTTTAGACCTGCAAACTAAGATATCACAAATGATAAGTGTTTCACAGTTCTGACCAATTAAAATGGGGTATCTACAATTGCCCCTCCTCGGATGGTGTTTCAAGTGAAACTTGAAGCACCATTCGAGGATAAGAAGAGAGACCTCATTTTGATCGGTTTAACCATCAGGCATTGTTTTCTGGTAAATACAAGTCAGGAGATAAACATGGAAGTAATTTTCTTATGATCCATCAATGAAATGATCCTTGAAGGGAGAAAGAAATATTTGATCTAAATGTCAATGAGTGATCCAACCCTCGGTTGGGGTTCCTAGCCTTCGTGTGCTACAGCCCGGCGTTGGATTCCCTGTGCCTACCATGCGTTGCAACTCAGCAAACAGGGGGATATCATGACAGAAATAAAAAGGGAACACTTTCGAATAATTGGAGAAGGATCATTTTATTGATAACTCAAAGAAAATTGAACTATGGGGAATCAATCCTGGCTTTCATGTACTGAGAGACAAAAAGCCCAGGTTTAAGTGTCTTAGCCCTAATGAAAATCTTGAGAATATACTGAAATGCTACTGACATACACAATAAAATGCTTATATGCAATAGGATGCCCAAAAATGCTCAAAACACAAAGAGAGAGCAGAAACCAAGACATCGATTGATATGTGTGATATAACACCCAGAAACGACCAAAGTATATGCAAGACCCACTCGAGATATATGCAATAAAAGGCCCAAAGATACAAAAAAAAACACAAGGAAAGCACGAAAAAATCAGGAAACCGATTAATATTGGCAATATAACATCTGACAATGTCCAAAAATCTGAAAAATGTTTCCAAAATCCACTTGAGATATGTGCAACAAAGTGTCCAAAGATGCTCATAAGGCAGAACTATACAAACTCAAACTAAGTATATGCTTATTTAGATTGATATATGTACATATATATGGGGGATTGGACATACCTGCGCGGGCTTTAAACGTGGCTTGACTACTGATCGCATCGTAAGTAGATTGCCCAACCTGACGGTCCGCTTAAGAATTGTTCCAGTCGACGTTCACTACCAGGATTGTCCAAATCGACGTTCACTGTCAAGATTGTCACAGTTCACGCTCATCGCCAGGATTGTCTAAGTCGACGTTCCTGCCAGGGTTCGTCCAGAAGCAGTGTGTCCAGTCTTGTTTAGTTTTGCTCACTTGTGCTCTCGTTCTGCTCTTCTTTCTTCTGGACCCTGTATAACAACATCAAACACAGAACTAAGTAGATATACCCATTCAATTAAGCATATGTTCATACTTCAATACTCCCCTTTTAAAATTACAAGATGGCCTTCGTTTTGATTATCGACGATCCATACGGAAACCTTTTGAATCGATATCCATCTAGGGGGACCACGCAAGTTCTGTCTACTTGTTTAATGACCATTCATTCGTCCGTTCCCTTCTTGCTTCTCCTAGGCCGTACAAAACAACTTAAGAGGCTAGACCAAATGATCATATCTGTTCCATTTGGGCCCCTGCTCATTTTTTATTTTATTTCTCCTTGTTAATTTGTCAAGGGCCCAAATAATGACAAAATTGGGGGTAATGGGTTATGGAGAAACAAACCTGATGATGCATGGTGCTATCTTGACCTTGATGCCAGCAATGAGAGATTATTCACATGCTTACCAGTTATTAAAAAGACTCATGGTGATCAACTGTTTGCCATATCAAGGATACCTTGCGTGGTTTTGTCGATGGGGATAGTTCCCAAGTCTGGAAGTTCTTGTATGCTTGATCATGTTACCAAAATGTACTGAGAACTCCATAAATGTGCTAGGATAACATTCAAAGACCGACTTTTAGATGAACAAGGTTTTAAGTAGACTCATGTGCAGTGTGTGGTAGCAGTTTAAGAAGTGGCTCACCTCTAGACTGAAAATTTCACTTGACCCAAAAGAACTGGTTTAATTCATATCTTGTCACAAAAAGAGGGGGAAGTGAATGAATGGGGGTGAGAGTAGTGTCCTCCTTGAACCAACTAAAAAATTGCCCCAGTCCTAGCACATGTCCTAAGTCACTTGGTCCCCCCAGCTTTCTTCTTTACTGCTTTTTTTTTTTTTTTTTTTTTTTTATATTAAAGGGTGGAGGACGCAAGCCCGCATTGGATACCCACTTTATCCTCTCTTTTTTGTACTATTGTTTTATAATGGCCAACTTGCCCTATTTTGGAGGCTGTTTCTGTTTTTACCTTCTCCTTGGAAGCATCGACAGTGCCAGAGCCAGCTCTTTTGGGACATGCGCCAAGACTAAGGTATTTTCATGGATCATAGGCAACACGAGTTAAAATACAAACAAAAGAATGACAATTACAAATTGCCCCAGTCTAATGTTGTGGGCGATCTTTTTATCCATCAGTGAACCAGGTCTTAAACTGTATAAGTGTGATGACAGTGGTAAGAGCGGTGAGTATGAGTCTATATAAAACACATGCTATCCTTAAGGCTATCAAATCATATCATCAGGCATAGATACTAGGATTCACAGTAAGTAATGGTAAAATTTCTCAAACATCAAGTATTAAGCATAGAATTTTTTCAAATACAGTGCATTCCATGTACCTGAGACCTCGTCCCCTTCGGCGTTCACCAAGCGATAAGCATTCCCGGAATAGGCATGGGTGATTACATAAGGTCCTTCCCAAATTGGTTGCAGTTTTCCTCTCGGGTGTGGTTGTCGAGAAGGCATGAGCTGCTTGAGCACCATTTCCCCAACTTGGAACTTTCTTTCAATTACCTTTTTCTGGAAGGCTCTGGACATTCTCCTTTGGTAAATTTGGGCGTGTTCGGCTGCTCGCAACCTTTTCTCATCTAATAGTTCAAGTTGTAGAAGAAATGCTTCCCTCCTATCCTCCGGTTGTAAATCCTTGTCCAACTCCACTCTCAAAGACGGGATAAGCACTTCATAGGGAACCACCGCCTCCATCCCAAAAGTAAGGGAGTAAGGAGTCTGACCTGTGGGGTCCTGATGGAGGTGCGATAAGCCCAAAGTGCATCAACTAGCTTGTCCGGCCAATCGGTAGCCTTATGCGTCTCCACGGTCTTTTTGATGATCTTCAGGAGAGTCTTGTTCGTAGCCTCCGCTTGTCCATTCCCTTGGGGATAATATGGGGTGGAGTGATGCAGCTCAATGTGGTGCTTGTTGCAGAGGTCTTGAAATTCCTGAGAAATGAACTGAGGACCATTGTCAGTAATGATTACCTTCGGAGCGCCAAATCGTGCGAGGATATGAGTACGAACGAAGTGAACAAGAGTAGAACTCTTGATCACTATGTACGACTCAGCCTCGGCCCATTTGGTGAAGTATTCTGTGGCAGTGAGGATGAAGGCTTTCTGACTGGTGTTTTCAACTGTATCCCTAAAGGGGCCGATGATGTCGAGAGCCCACATGGAGAAAGGCCAAGGAGAGGTCATGGAATGCAATGCGGAGGCGGGTGCATGGATCTTATTGGCATGGGTCTGGCACTGAACACACCGTCTGACGAACTTGTGGCAATCCCCCTCCATTGTGGGCCAATAGTAACCCATCCTTAGAACTTTCTTTGCGAGCATCTGTGAATTCACATGGCCTCCACAAACTCCGGAATGTGCCTCTTTCACAATAGTGAATGCCTCTTCATCTTCCAAGCATCTCAACAACTCTCCATTGAAGGACATGCGAAAGAGAATGCCTCCTCGAAGACAATATTTGGTCGCCATTCTTTTAACAGCTTTTCGATCATCACTGGTGGCGTACTCCGGAAAGGAGCCATCTTCAAGGTAGTTCTTGATGTCGAAGAACCAAGGATTTCCATCATCAGGTTCCTCCAAATCTATTGCGGAAATCCCAACAGACTTAAGGATCTCATCTTTCTTCTCTTGCTGCTCCATTAGGTCTTGAATCTTGCAGTCTCGAAGGTCAGTGGCCGGAGTTTCTAGTCTTTGGACGATGACAGTCTCCGCCTTTTTGGATATCGGGAGGGTGAGTGAGGAGGCCAACGAAGCCAAGGCATCGGCGAGGATGTTGCCGGCTCGAGGTGTGAAAATGTGGATCACTTCTTGAAACTGGCGCAACAGGATAATAGTCAGTTCTCTGTAGGGCTTGAGTTTCGGGTCCCTCGTCTGGCACTTCTTCAAAGTTTGGCGAATCACTAAGAGTGAATCTCCAACAATCTTTAGATGACGAACTCCAAGAGCTAGGGCTGACTTTAAACCTGCAATCAATGCTTCATACTCCGCAATATTGTTAGTAGCATTAAAAGTAAGTTGAAAAGCGCGCGGGATGATGACACCTTCAGGGGAGAGCAAGGCAATTCCAATTCCTCTTCCTTTCTGATTGACCGCTCCATCAAAATACAATGTCCATGTCTTGCGGTCATCTTCCTCAACTAATGCAAACAACTCTTCGTCAGGGAAATCCGTCCTGACAGGCTCATAATCCGGCAGTGGGAGGTGAGCAAGGTGGTCGGCGATGGCTTGTCCCTTGATGGACTTTTGAGTGACATACGTGATGTCAAACTCATTTAGTTGGACCTGCCATCGAGCTAGCCGACCAGTCACTGATGCCTTCTCAAACAGATACCTTACCGGATCCATCTTTGCCAGATACTTTACTTGGTGCGCAAGGAAATAGTGGCGTAATTTCTGAGAGGCCCACCAGCGCTAAACATGTCCTTTCCATGAGCGGGTAGGCATGCTCATATTCAATCAGAGTTTTGCTTAAATAATAGATAGCCTTTTCCTTCCTTCCTTCCTTCATCATCGTGTTGTGCGAGCACTGCGCCAACAGCTTCTTCAGTGGCTGCCAGGTAGAGACGTAGCGGACGTCCAGGGACAGGAGCTGAGAGAACAGGGGGGTTGAGTAAGTATTTCTTAAGTTCATCAAATGCTTGTTGACACTTGTCATCCCAAATGAATTCAGTCCCTCCTTTCAACAGCTTGTAGAAGGGTTTACACCGTTCGGCATGTTGTGAAATGAATCGACGAATAAACTGCAGCCGACCGATGAGTCCCCTAAGCTCCTTCAAATTTTTTGGAGGGGGCATTTGAGCGATCGCTCTTGCTTTAGATGGATCGACTTCAATCCCCCTCTTACTTATCATGAATCCCAATAGCTTTCCAGATGACACTCCAAACCTACACTTCTTAGGGTTCATTTTCAAACTGAATTTTCACACCTCTGTAGAACCCTTTCAAGTGTCTCTGCATGACCTTCCCGCGTCTTAGATTTGACCAAGATGTCATCCACGTAAACTTCCATTAATTTGTGCATCATGTCGTGGAAAATCGAGGTCATGGCGCGCTGGTACGTTGCCCCGGCATTTTTAAGGCCGAAGGGCATTACAACGTAGCAGTAGGTCCCCCAAGGAGTGATGAATGATGTCTTCTCCTGATCTTCCTCTGCTAGACGGATCTGATTATAACCCGAGAAACCATCCATAAAGGACAGCATCTCGTGTCCCGCAGTATTGTCAACAAGAATGTCAATGTGTGGAAGAGGGAAATCGTCTTTCTGGCAAACCCGGTTGAGATCTCGGAAGTCTACACACACGAACTTTGCCATCTTTCTTGCTTATCGGGACAATGTTGGCTATCCACTTTGGGTACAGCACCACCCTGATAAACTTTGCCTGGTGTAGCTTATCTACTTCCTCCTTCACTTTCATGGCCAACTTCGGATGGAGTCGCCTTAGCTTCTGCTTTATTGGTTTGGCGTCTGGTTCCAGAACTAGCCTATGCTCAACCAATGAAGGGTCAAGACCAGGCATGTCTTCGTAAGACCAGGCGAACACATCCGAATAGCTCCTCAACACCTTCTCCAAACTTTCTCGCTCGCTCGGATTTAGTTCCGCACTGATCAAGATGATCTTAGGATCAGTGGCGGTCCCGAGATTCAACTCCTCCATCCTTTCCTCCTCACTTGCCGTCTGCTCATCAAAGTGCTGAAGGCTTTCTGCGAACCCCTTTGACATCTCCTCTTCTTGCTCTGCTTCTTCATCATCGTCACAAATCTCAAATACCCCCAAGCCGTCATCGAAATCTCCAAGGTCCTCCAAATCAGGTTCTTCGATGACAGCTATTGACTCGGATCGTTCTATTCCATGGATTACGTGAATACGTTCCCCGATGTCATCGATAATCCGAGTAGGGATTTGAAATCGTGAGGCCTTGCCAGGTCCTTGAGACACATGGGGCATTGACGCCTTAGGAGGGTCGACCAAACTCCGCAGTTTGTCCAGAAGATCAGAATTAAAAAGCGAGGGGTGCCAGACCACCAAAGCGTCATCCTTTATCTCAAACAGGGAACCTAATGTCTTAGGTTGTTCTACATTGTCCATTTTTAGATCCCACCCCTCCCTTAAAATTGAGTTTTTTTTTTTTTTAGCAGGCAAAGCAAGAAGTAAAGCAAAGAAATTTTATGTATAAGCAGAAATTGATTTCTCTTTTTTCTGGCAAGCAAAGCAAGAAATAAAGCAAGGAAATTTCATGTATAAGCAGAAATTGATTTTTTATTATTTATTTATTTAGCAAGCAAGCAAAGCAAGAAATAAAGCAAGGAAATTTCATGCACAAGCAGAAATATTTTTTTTTTTTATACAAGATAGAGTGCGCAGGATCTATATACAACGAAAGACAGGAAAGAAATGAACCTTAGATATGGGAAGAGAGTACTTACCTGAATGGCGCCCTCAAGAATAGAGAAAATAGGATCATCCTTTCGCAAGGTTGAGGGCTAAGTTCAATCCGATCACCCTAGAGAGTCTTGCTCCCCAATGCTCCCGAACTGCATGAATGGGGCATCTCATCAGCAGAATCCGGGTCTTCAACATAGTATTCTGGCAATTTATGAGAATCGCTGGGCAATTGTTCATGTGATTCAGAAAATAACTGATCAAGAGTCTCAATCAGAGAATCAATGTCTTCCTCTGGCGGAACTGAAGAGGAGGATCCTGATTGGCTCTCAATGGGAGTCAGTTGACTAGGTGCGGGCTGTTCTGATCCAGTGCTACGGACAAAATGTTCTTCCAAGCTCCAATCCATAATGCCATAGAATGGTCTCCAATCATAGACATCATAAATTGTGAGTGATCCGATGCCCATGTAGTCCGGCCATATGAAGTTGTGAATGATGTCTGTGGTGCCTTGATTGTACTGCCCCAGACCTTGGCCTCGATGATAACCCATCTGTTCCATGAGCCACCATCCTGGATTACTGCCAGTTGATGCGCGTGCTTTACCTTTGCCCAAAGTGCTTACTTGTAGTGCCCCATCACGCGCCCAATCGGGTGGAAACTCTGATATGTGCACGACTGGCTGCTTGCCTTCTCTCCTGGAAGGGCTTTTCACTGTTGTGATAGCCTCTGCATCTTCTGCTTCATACCGGATGCCTCTGACTGCGTCCCCACCTATTTGATGATCTGTTCTCCAACAGGAAATTTGAGGCATTGGTGGAGCGGGGAAGAAACACCTCGGATTGTTGCCAACCATTTTCTTCCCAAGATCATGTTGTAATCAGAGTCCATCTCCAGAACATAGGCTTCAAACGTGGTCTTGAGGGGACCGATCTCCAAGCTAAATAAACTGAAGCCCACCACTTGTCGAGCACTCCTGTCATAGGCAAAAATTCGCGTATCGGACTCCGCCAGTGAAGTGATATCACCATTGACGTGCTGGAACGTCTGGAGGGACATGAGGTTGACACCCGCACCAGTATCAACAAGGATTCGATTAACCAACGTTTTCTCCACCAAGGCGGTGACGCAAAGTGCCGAAATGTTGGTGAGGGGATCATCGATGACTTTCTTGGTCCAAAATGAGATCACAGGGCCCAATCCTTCAGAAACTAGTGCATCTGGCACATTAAAGGCAAAAATGTGGCGGTCCACCTTGACCTTTTTCCAGGAAAGCCCTTATCACCTTCTGATGGTGTTCTGAAGTCTCGATTAGCTCCAATATCGAGATCTTGGCTGGGATTTTGCGCAATTGTTCAAGCAAGTCCACCTTATCACCAGCTCTCCCTTCTTCCACTTCCACTTCCACTTCTGGATTGGTCTGTCGGAGAACTTGAGAGGGCATATTGTTGAAGATGCGTCCTGTCCTGGTGGTGTGGAGAACTGCAGTATTGTGACAATGATGCCAGGAGGACAAAAGTGGCAGGATGGGGCTGAGGCTGATGGCTCGGATGGGACTCCAGATTGGTAGCGGGTTCGTGGAGGGAACCGGACTTCTAGGAGCTGGACGGATGACGCCACCTGGTATGATCTGGGGTGGAGGATCGTCCTGAGGCTGATATGCACAGTTCTTTGGCCCAGTATTTAGCTCGCACATTTGACAATTGAAGAACCTTGACCAGTCATGGCGGCGTGCCTCCCCCCATACCGAGATGATTTCCCCATTGCTTGGAAAACGCAAGCATTGATGACGCGTAGAAGAGACACCTTCGACATTGTCAAGCCAGGGCCTCCCAAGGATCATGGAATGAAGCGACTCGATCTTCATAACCTCACAGTCTACAGAGGTACATACTGGCCCCACCTTTAGAACACAAGAGATCCTCCCGCATGAAGATTGGCTTGAGCTGTCATATGCGTGGAGAAGGGTTTCTGATGGTTGGAGCTTGGGGAGCCCACGCCGAAGCTTGCGGTAGGTGGAATGGGTCATGATGTCTACTCCAGCGCCTGTGTCCACGAGGACATTTCAGAGAATTTTACAGGCAATGGCTACTTTGATCACAAGGGGGCATTTGCGTATGCTAGGCTCGGCAAGCTCATGAGGGGTGAATGTGATGGAAGGGGAACATGTCAAGCAAGTGATTGTGTCATGCTCCTCTGATGAGTCTTCTGTTGATGTTGGGGAGTCAGATGGCTCAAAATCCAAGGAGTCTTCTTCAAGCTCCTCCTCTCGTATTTCTTCTTTCGACTCTTCTTTCATCACCCTTTCTATCCCTCCTTCTGAGCCAACGGTTAATGCATTAACAGTCCAATTTGGTTCATTTGGTCCCCCCCAAAGGATGTTTTCCCCCCATACGGAGACAATCTTTCCCCATAGTGGAAACCGAAGGCATTGATGACGAGTGGATGGAACTGCTCTGGCATTATTGAGCCACGCCCTCCCAAGAATTATGTTGTGGACACCCCCCTCGAGCTTTATGACATGAAAATATACCTCAGTGTGCAATGGGCCTACCATCAAAGGAATCGTAACTGTTCCGACCACCGGTCGTCTGGTGCCATCGTATGCTTCTATGAACTCATTAGAGGGCTCAAGTTCAGGACGGTCCTCCACATCTTCAAATGAGCAATAAACTCCATATGCCATGATGTTTCCTCCTGCCCCGGTGTCAATATATGTATATCTGAAGGGGATCCCTGCTATCTCCACCATGATACGAAGAGGGCGATTACGCATTGCTGGTGGGGCGAGCTCACTCTCGAGGAACACAATAGGTGGCTGTTCCACCGGGCCATCAATAGTTTCGGTCGATGCTTCTGGTTCTTGAATTGTGCTTGCCAATGTGGACTGGTCAGATGGTTCTTGCTCAAGGGCACCTTCACCAAATGCCAGTTCTTTCGGCTCTTCCATGAGCTCGTCTTCACGCACTTCCTCCTCAGGGTCTTCAGGCTCCTCCTCGGGGTCCTTTTCTGGCTCCTCCTCCTCAGGGTCCTCTTCTGGCTCCTCCTCCTCAGGGTCCTCTTCTGGCTCCTCCTCCTCAGGGTCCTCTTCTGGCTCCTCCTCCTCAGGGTCCTCTTTGGCTCCTTCTCATGGTCCTCTTCTGGCTCCTTCTCCTCAGGGTCCTCTTCTGGCTCTCCTCCTCAGGGTCTTCTTCTAGCTCCTCCTCCTCAGGGTCCTCTTCTGGCTCCTCCTCCTCATGGTCCTCTTCTGGCTCCTCCTCCTCAGGGTCTTCTTTGGCTCCTCCTCCTCAGGGTCCTCTTCTGGCTCTTCTTCTGGCTTGTCTTCTTCCATGGGTTGCTCTTCAGATTCGGATTTACCACTATCAGGTGTTGCCGGTGGGGGTGACAAGGTTGGCCCAAAGGTGTGATGAGGAGTTGGACTGGTTGGGGGATGGAGGGTCAGTCCCAATGAAGTTGACAACTGGACCAGATGAAGTAGACGGCTGAATATGGGAAGGAAGTGGGTCAATATGAATGCCAAGAGGTGCAGATGAAGTGGAGGATTGAATAGGGTGGGCCGAGCGGGACTTAGTGATGATATTTCGCAATAGTGCCCAATCAATGCGATCTTTTTCATGAAGATCATAAACAAAATCTTGAAATGTGTAGCAACCACGGATGTCATGACCATGCATCTGGTGGTATGGGCAGTAGCATGAACTATCGACACCAGGGGGTGATGGTCTCTCGGGGGGCAAGGTGATGCTGTTGGATTCCATCAGTGTTAACAAGAAACTGAGAAAAACAAAAAAAACAGCATATAAACAGTATATAAAAGAGTAATAATAAACATATAAAGCAGTAAATGACAAATAAAGTAAACAAAATAAAACAAAAGGGGTTAGCAATCCTTGGGAGGTACCCAAACTTGCAAAGGGGAGTGTTCAAATGGTCCCTAGACCAACTGACCAACGATCCAAGTTAGGGTCGTCCGCCAACTGCATATAGGTTCCAAAAGAACTGATAATAGTCCAATGATGTACTCCAACACTCTCAACTTTGATTAAACTTATATTTATTTAATTTAGTAAGCTTGTTACAACTTGTTTAAGGGTTTTATGAGGAGATGATATGTTATACAAGTTCTTTAAGTAAAAAAAAAAGAAAGGGAAGGGAAGTGAGGGTAGGGAGGTGTGAGCTCTCTCTTTCTCTTTGGCAAGGGAGGGTGAGGGATAGATGATAGTGATGAGAAAGGGTGGTTAACTTTGGGTGGTAGTGGATGGGTTCGGATGGGTGGCTTTTGGAGAGAAAGGGGAGGGCTTAGGTGGTAGGTGAGGGTGGTGGGTGGTTGTTTGGAGTGGCTGCTGGTGGTGCTCGGAAATGGAGGGTGGAGGGTGTTGAGGGGCTGTTGGTGGTGAAGAAGGATGGATAGGTTCGGATGGGTGGTTTTGGGAGAGAAAGTGTAGGTTTTGGGTGGTGAATGAGGGTGGTGGACGAGTGTTGGTGTGGCTGCTGGTGTAGGGGGTGGTGGTGCTTGAAAATGGAGGGTGGAGGGTGGTGAGGGGTTGCTGGTCTCGAATGGGGAGGCTAGGAGAGCTTTTGGATGGTTTTTGGAGGGTAAAAGATGGGTCTCCTCTTCTCAAAAGCCTCCCATTGCCTCCCTTTTATAGCCCAAACAAGCCACCACCTTCTTGACACCTGTTTGGGGAGGTAATGAGTGCCCCACGACACTCCCACGTTCACCCGAAGTGGCTGACGTTGGTGGAGAGGCAAAAAAACTCAGGCCATGCCGTCCTTTTCAATCTGAACTTATCCCAGTATTTTCGACGATCCGTCATCCCATTGTCTAGGTCGACAACCCAGAAAAGATTGTCGACTTCGACAATCACCCGAATGATCGTCCAGTTCGACAATCCTCCCAAAGATCGTCGAAGTTGACAATCCTCAGAAAGATTGTCCAGTTCGACAATCCTCCCAAAGATTGTCGAAGTCGACAATCCTCAGAAAGATCGTCCAGTTCGACAATCCTCCCAAAGATCGTCGAAGTCGACAATCCTCAGATAGATTGTCCAGTACGACGAGTGGGTGGTCGCTTGTCTTAGTGTTATATATGTGTCACTTTTTGGCCTATTGGCATCCATTGGAGCATTTTTAGCAGTTTTAAAATTTTTAGTGTTTTTCGATCGGAACCGCATAATTTCAGACTATTAGCTATCGTCTGAGCTAGAGGACTCCGATTGAAAATCTAACTGCATATTATGTGTCCTGGTGCCGTTTTAAGCCACTCATGAAAATTTCATCGAATTCTGGCATCGTTTGCAAAAATTTCGCAGTTCCGGGGCGTATCAGGGTTTTTAAGTCGCGCTCTATATAAAAGGAATTAAAAATAACAAATCACACTATTCATCATCCCTACGACTTGCTTTTCTCTCTCCCCTCTCTCTTTTTCTCACTTTCAAGCCTCCTAGACCCCTCAAACCAAGAAACCTAAAGCACGGGAAGTGTAGATCGGGTCTCGATCTACGCTCCGGTGTCTTCAAATCCGAGTTCCGACGATCCTAGCCTCCCCGACCTCCCCTTTTCGTCCTCTGATTTGGCCCATTTCGAAGGCCAAGCTAGATCGGGGCGTGAGAAGGCCGTTGTGAAGGGTTTCGGTGCGTGGAGAGCACCCGGTCACCTCTTCCTCCCCCTTGGTAAGCTTCTTTTCCCCGTTTTTCTTGTCTAGATGATTGCTAGGGGGGGTTTTTGTGTTTGGGGGTGGTCGGCGGCAGTGGGGGTCGTCGGAGGGTGGTCGGAGGTGGTTGGAGGTGGTCGGCGGCAGTGGGAGGGGTGGTTGGAGGTGCTCGGCAGGCAGGGCCACTGTCCCGGGCAGCAGGCAGCAGCGGCAGCGGCCCAGGCAGCGCGTATGCTGGGCGCATGCGGGGATGCGCGCGTGCGCGCGCGGGCGTGCGTGCGCGCGGCATGCGCGGTCTGGGGCTGGCAGTGCTGGTCGTGCTGGGTATGCTGGAGGGGCTGGCAGTGCTGGCGAGTGGGCTGGTGGCCTCGGGTAGCCCAGGCGCAGGGGCTGGCAGGGCGCGCCCGTGCGTGCGCGCGAGCGTGCGCGCGGGCGTGCGCTCGGGAAGAGCTGGAGGCCAGCTAGGGAGCTGCGCGCGAGGTGCTGGTCGCGCTGGTCTGGGCGCGAGGAGCTGGTCGCGCGGGGTGCTAGTCGTGCGGACAGTGGCGGTGCGTGCGCGAGGTGCAGGCGGACAGTGGTGGTGCCGTGCGCGAGGTGGTGGCCGAGGTGTGCGCGAGGAGCGGTGGGGCAGGCGAGGTGTGCGCGAGGTGCTGGTCGAGCAGGGCAGTGCACGCGAGGCGCAGCGAGGCGGCGGAGGCGCGCGCGGGGTGCGCGCGGGAAGGTGCTGCGCGCGGGGGCCGTGCGGGGTGCTCGCGAGGTGCTTGCGGGGCGGCGCGAGGTGTTTGGGGCGCTCGGGCTACTGCTGCGGGGCGCAGTGGATGCGCGGAGCCCCGGGGGCGGTGCGGTGGCGTGTCCAGGCGGCGGGCAGAGGGTCCGGCGGTGCGCGGGGTGCGTGGGCTGAAGCGCGGCGGTGCACCCGGGCGGTCGGGTGGGCCGTGCGGGTGGTTGCCGAGGGTGTTGGGTGTTTGTTGTGGGTTTTGGGTATTTATTGTGTATTATTGGATAATTGTGGATTTATTCTAACCAGTTAATACCCTGTCTTGCAGATCTCGACGGACGGTCGCGCGTCGACCCGATTCCCGGTGAGTGGGACAACCCAACCCAGTGTGGGAGGCGCTACATGCTTTGGGCGTGTACCGTCCTCCCCTGGGGCTTATAGTTAGTATTAACTGCGTGATATAATCCATGTATGCATGATGTGTGTGTAGAATTGCATGCCACCCTAGATTGTGTGATAGGGACTTGCACCCTTAGGATTATGCATGAGCCATGCATCCTGCCACCTCGCTATCATGCTAGGAAAGCCCGACCTGTGCATGCGTCCTATTAGTTTGGTTTATTTAATTAAATGCGAACTGTAATAATAGATAGCATGCTTAGGGAATATAAGGGGGGCCTTGCGAGGTTAACATTGAGACCCGGGTTAGGGTACTCCGTGTTCCTCGTTTGGTTGTCGGATGTCCTACATCGGGACCTCAGGTTATCCTCCCAAGGTCTCTTTTCCCCATATTGGCTTATTTATTTCCCCGCATCCTGGTTATGCGCGCTGGTGGAATTCTGAGGAATTCGAGACATTAGAGTCGTAGAGATGTGCTGTCAGCGGATCCGAGTGGATCATATGCGATGGATAGGCTGTTCTGTTCCCCTCGTCGGATCCGTGTAGAGACTACCTCGGCGTTAGACAGGTTGTCCCGTGCAGGGGCTCCCACTAGTAGGCGCCTCCTGATTTGGTGAAGGACTGTGCTGAACATGGGAGTGGCCAAACAACCACGGAGTGAGGAGAGACTATCGGTGGACCAAGGGTAACCAACAGCCTAGTCAGTCCCAAGAGCCTAGGTCACCTGCTGAGAGGTGAGGGTGAGGGTATGGTGGGCCGGCGATGCGACGACCCACAGGATTATGTATGGATGATTATCAACCCGCTAAGTCCCAACATCCTAGGTCACCTGTCGAGGGTGAGGGTGAGGGTGAGGGTATGGGGTTCGGCGATAAACGAACCCCCGGATTTGAGATATTATGCCACTTGTGGCTTATGACTTGCTTAAATGTGGTTAATATGAACTGTATGCATGGGTTGTGCTATTCACTGAGCGTGTGGCTCACCCCTCGCATATTGTCCTTTCAGTGATCTCTGAGGGAGGAGCTTCCCGAGCGACTACACCGGTAGAGGGTAGCGCCGCGTCCCACGAGTTTTGAGGCCATCAGCACCCTTCTTTCTGTTGTACGTATATGTTCTGTGCTTGGGCACTTAGTTGGATTATGTTTGGGATTTTATTTGTGTATATATGGGCATGTTGGCTCTCACAGGACGTATGATTATGTATCGAGTCTGTAGTATGTTTTGACTACAGACTCAGTCTTTTAGCTTCCGCATTTGGTGTATATATTATGTCAGCCCTGCTTTTACCTGTGTTGTCATTTTAGTTGTTGTTTGTGGTATATTATTGAACTCTTGTTACTGATATCCTATATACACTTGCCGCGTCCCGGGGACGGCCGCCCTGGGGCGTGACACTTAGTCACCGGACAGACTTTCAAATGTCTTGTACAACAGCCCAAGGCTTGACTATTCTGGGCGATGGTACTGCTTCTCTAAGCTTTTAAGAACTTGTGTGCTTATCTTTTCTTTCCTTTCTCTACTCAAGTGATTATTCTGGCTCCGGGAAGATCATCGGGGTTTAGACCTGCAAACTAAGATATCACAAATGATAAGTGTTTCACAGTTTTGACCGATCAAAATGGGGTATCTACACCTTCTTCACACCCGACTGTGCATTATGGAATGATTTCATCAACATTTGAATTTCTGCTGTCAACCGGGAATTCTCACTTGTCAGCCAATCATTTTCTTTCATCAGTCTCACATTTTCCTCAAATAGTCTATCTCTTTTGGCTATAATGGATTCCAAGCTATCTTGTTTTGATTCATTTTTTTTCCTTTGTGTAACCTTTTTTGAAAGAAACATATTCTCCACATCACAAGGCACAAGTCTTTCAATCACCTATAAACAGCAAGATTGAAATCAATATCTTACAAGTCTCAAAGTCATATTGACTTTAAAATAATACATATAATATGAATAATAAACAAACTAATATTAATGAAACACTTACTCGGAATTCTTTCATCCCCTCAATTAGCATAGCCGCTGAATTTTTTCAATGATGTTTGATTGATTCCCATTTAAAAAGTCAGGGCACTTTATCGCGTGCAATGGACTTGGGTTTCACAATATTGCTATGCTCATAGACAAATACCTGTCAAAATCAGAATTTAATTATTCCAAATGAGTATTGTCAATTACAATCATTCTAAGAGTTGATGACTTACATTGATGAGAATGGCACACCCATTGATATATCCGACGCTTTCACTTTCTCCTCTTTTTTTACTCCTTACCTTGATCAGACGCATCAGGTATTTGCTTTATCAAAAATCTATGCACTGCATCTGCCCATGCATAGTCTCCTAGTTTCTCAATCTCATCAACATTTCTCAGTAGCTAAATCGGTATCGCAAAATTTGTTTGGGGAAAGAGAACAGTGAAAAATAATAAGAGAACCATCATCTTCATGAAATCTTCTAATGCCCCCCCCTATCTCATACAACAGCAGTCGTTCGAGATGCATTACAATATTCTTTGTTGTTGGGGGAGATTTCTCCATGACTACTCTGTACACTCACCATCCTTTTCGAAGTCAATAATTTCTCCATGACTACTCAAACCTAGGATTAATGCACAGTGAGAGACTTTGAAGGGGATGATTGAATTTCCTAGTTTAAAACCTTTTCTTGCTTTCTCCCATACTCCACAACTTTCCTCCAAGATGGTTCTCTCACACAAAAGACTGGGCATCTTAAGAAAGTGCCCAAATGGTGTTTTATCCATTGCCTTGATATGTCGTTCTTTGAGTTCTAACTTTTGAACAATCTTGAGAAATTTAATCGAATAACATCTCATGTTAAGTGTATTTTGACTATTTTTCATTTTATCCTGTCAAATTGTTTATAAATATAAAAATAAGAAATACAAAGAGTGTATGCAATATAATAAGAGTATCAATAGAAAAGAATGTATTCATCACTTGTTAAATTACCTTTTGTATGGTCTTTTTGTTTGTGTGAAACCTCCAATTCTTTGGAATTCTTTTTTCTGATAATTTTGTGCTTGAAGGCTTTGTAGATTGTCTAGCTTTTTCCAATGGTTGCACTTGTTTTTCCTTTTCCAAAGTTGTAGGCCTCTTACGTCGAGCCATATCTGAAAAAACAACATAAAAACAATAAGAGAAAGAAAGAAAAAAACATTAACACACACATGAAACTCATATTGAAAAGGAAACTATTCAGGGAAACATAGAGGAGTGCAAGACAACATGGACATTCTCATATTTAAGACAACATGGACAAAATGCTTTATTATTAGGAAGTAGATGCAGTCTCTTTAGATTTTTAAGATAAAGATTTAATCTACATTATGGTGGATGATAGTTTCAAGTTTTCATATATATGTTTCCCTATAGAAAGTATTTGCATACATGAAATCTTTAGAACCAAGCGCCTTAGTAATTACTAAAACACTACCAGAGAATAACAATCGCCAAAGCCAAGACTTGAATGCACACCAAATTCAGCCTTTCCAATCTATTATTTACTGAATCAATGCAATTTAGAAACTTGAGTGTGAATGTTAAACCAATGCCAAATACATTATGTTAAAAAACTTTTATATACCTCGTTACATGATGCTTACTATTTAAAAAAATAAAAATATTTATGATTAACATTTTAGACAGTAAAAAAGATTGAGTCAACATTTTCCTTAGATTTTACATGGTAGATGAATCTTGGTCATTAACATAAGAAGCACACTTGACTTATTAAAAAACTTCATTCAAATACCATATTCAATCAGAGTGGCATTTTCTTGTTGGTTCGAGACTGCCACTGTATTTGAATAGATCATCAACCTTGGATAGTATTACAAAGAGATTTTTAGAGATATGTCACAAGCATAAAGTATTCCAAATTTTGTTAACTAACCAATAACCTCAAACCCCATGATCACAAATAACATTTATTTCACACCATCACTTTGTATCAAGAATCATAACTCAACTAAATAAATAAATATATAGAAAAAAAATGGGCTCCCACAAAAATCTTAAGAACAGGTTTAATCATTCGACGAATCTCAGAATTAGCATGGTACATTAAAAACATCATTGGGAACCCAAATCTTATTTTCAACAAAGAAAACAAAAAATTCAAAAAAAAAAGAGTATAACTTGTGAAGCTCAGAATTGTTATGTGATTCTTTTCCCCGACCTTAAATTATGAAAGCCTCATAATGAGCTGGGTGTAATAAACAATGTCATCATCGCTGAACAAAAGAAAGCATAATTGAAAGATTCAAAGATGGTTGGGGGAATGAACATAACGAAATAAGATTGTAATCTATAAAACAATTATTTTATACATTCTTGATTTGGTTGGTTCAAGTTATAATAGGGCAATAGGCATTATAAGAACTAAATAGGTTGATGTTGTTTGGTTAGAATGGTTAGATTTAGAGTAAAAACAAAAATAAGATGTTATATTTTTTTATTGAAACCAGCTTAGCTAAGCTGGATAATTATACACCTACGCTTTCTTAGGTATTATCCTGTTTTGAACTGGCTTAACTAATCCAATTATTCCTGGTCAATAAAACTTTTGGCTTAAGGCATCGTCACCTCTCCAAACACTCTCTCTGCCACTCTCAGGAATAAGTTCATCTCTCTGCCACTGTGAGTCAAACATCTCTCTCTCTCTCTCTTCTCTCTCTCTCTATCTATTGGTGTTTCAAGCTTTAATGGAGGGAGTTTTGAAGGCTCTATAAGGGGAAGTTTTTGTTCTCAATTAATAGGATGCTCAAACCCAAACCCATTAACCCAACATTATATAAATTTCACCCCTTCAAATGAAAAAAAATATTCATCAATTCTAAAAAAAAAAACCTCTAACTAATCAACCCAAAAAATTACAAACCCTTCAAGAACATAACATAGGAACCCTTAAATGAGAAAATGTGTTTTTTTTGTTCTTCTATGACATACTGACTGATCTTTATATTATACTATTATGCACAACAGCTAATTTCTAGTGAAAGAATGAATGCATTTTATGTGTCAATTAATAAAGAAGAAATCCTTGCACAAACAAGCTATCAGATCTAATGATAAGTGGAATTAAAATTCATCTAGAGCAGGACAAACACCATCCTACAAACACAATATATATAATAGCAACTTATTAGAGGGGCAAAGCTTATATCTGAGGAGGTGACACACCAAAGAGCTTCTTTTAAAACAATTGGGAGTTCAGCACCAGAGACTATATTAAATCTGGGAGCCATCTGAATGAGAAAATGAAGTATGCATGGCCACACTGGTCCTGTTACACAGACCACTAATTTAATATCATCCAAAAACAAATAATCAATGAAGACATGAAACTAAACTCCATAGACGCTACAAAAAGAAAATTCAATAAATCATGCAGAAAATGTACGAAAAATCCTATTGTGAACCCATACAGAAATTCTGGGCAATAGCTTGAAGGTTAAACAGACACCTTAAAAAAAAATACAAAACTTGAAAATCCGTAAAAGAACAAAAGCCTAAACCCTAATTCATCAATGTAAATCAAGAAGGGTAAAATAAAATCTTACAATGGATGGGAGTATCGATGCCGGTGAAGGGGATACTGGTGCCGGTGAAGGGAATGCCGGAAGGAGATGCCGCTGAAGAGAATGCCGGTGGCTTGTGAAGGGAATGCTGGAAGGGGATGGGGGGGGGGGGGAAGATTTGTTTTGGGTGTTAACAGGGGAGGAAGAGAGAGTTCTCTCTTTGTTTAGGGTGTTAATAGGGGAAGAAGAGAGTCTCTCTCTCTCTTCACACAAACTCTCTTTTTAGTGGAACCAGTGGAACCGATTCCCTTTTTTTTTTTAAACATTGGCCGTCTGATCGAGGGACCATCGATCAAACGACACAAATTCAATCCCGCACCGTGGGCCTTTTCTCACACCAGCCACACCATATCGATTGTGTGTGTGTGTGTATATATATATATATATATATATTTGTTCTGATATAATGTGATTGTTGTCAAGCATGACAAGAGCATCTATGCCAATATTATGAGAATAATGCTCCCCCGCGACGGCTTTGGCAATTTGACTGACTAAAAATGACATAATTTTGAAAGAAAGCAGGTTCTATTTCCAAAATCTATGGGCCCTTTTCTTTTTTTCTTATATGTAGTCTCAGTCTCATCTCCCTTCATACATTCTAACTTTGATTTTGGAATACAAATACAATAACAAGAGTCTAGCTATCCTTCACTAAAAAATAAAAAAAAATTGATTGTTGTATATGTCCTGTGCCACTCTTACTGACTCCTGTTTTATAAATAAAATATAATCAATGGGTGCACACGCAACTTTAAGAATGTAAAGGGCACTGATATTTCCACACACATAGTTATTCACCCCACCCTCTCAAAAAATCAGAATATAGTTTTTTTAAAAAGTGACCCCCCTCGATCCATTTGACTTTGTTAAGTCGTCCATTATGTGACAGGTCGACATCACAAAGTCGAACTGGTCACAGAGATCTAAGGCCCTTTTTGTACCCCATTCGACTTTGTGAAGTCGTTCATTATTTCACAGGTCGACATCACAGAGTCGAACTAGTTACTGAGACCTAATACCCTCTCTGCGGCCTATTTAACTTTTGTTTTGAATAATGTGCTCGCGTGTTATGACGTTCTCAATGAAATGATATCTTCAAAGATGGTGCGTTATTCAATATCATAAAGAACAGATCATATGATTTAGTATTTTGATATCTCTTTGTAATGTCATCCATTATGTCACAAGTTGAATGGGCTGTAAAGAGGGCCTTAGATCTCTGGGATCAGTTCGACTCTGTGATATCGACATGTGACATAATGCAATGTTTTAAAAACCGAAGAATTCAATGAACCAAGAAAATGAACAAGTCAAGGGTCACTAGTTCAACTATTGGGTCAACCAGATTTGAACCGTAACATGATTATAGTATAATAAATTTTTTAATTATCGTTGCTAAATAAAAATATAAAATATTTTAGAAAATCTTTGCATAAATGTTTTACTTAACATCATAACATGATTTTATTTTAACAAATGATTAATCACAATTTTTATGAATAAAGAACCATTCGATATAATCAACCCGCAACCGGTTCACAAAAACTATTTGTTCAATCAGTAAGTTGATTGAGTTTTACTGATTTTTTATATCATCAGGTTATATGGCTGAACCGAACCGGAATTCAACGCGGGTGAATGTTTAACTGGTTCAACCAAGCAGGTCAGGTTAGGTTTTAAAACACTGCATAATTGACGATTTCACAAAGTCGAATGAGTCACATAGAGCCTTAGGTTTCGACATCACTCTGCGATGTCGAACGAAGTATATAACTGACGACTAGACAAAGTTGATTAGGTTGCAGAGAGGGCTTAGGTCTTTGTGACCAGTTCGATTATGTGATGTCGACATGTGATATAATGGATGACTTTACAAAGTCGAATGGATCGAGTGGATTCACCTCTTAAAAAAAAACCACATTTTTATTTTTTTAAGAGGGGGTGGGTTGATGAACTCTGTGGGTGGAAATATTGGCGCCCGAATGTAAAACGGTTCATTGTTTCTAGGGAAAAATCCATATAACCCCCCCTAAACTAATTGAAATCCATATAACCCCTTGACATTTCTTAAAATCCATGAACCCCCTGAAAACATCTAATAAATCAAAATAATCCCCCGAATAAAATTTACGTTTACAGATAATAAATATTTTGTGAATATTATGTTTGATAAACCCTGATAGAAAACACAGTATACCAAAAAAATCCTACAATGTGTTAAAAATGTAAAAAATATTCAATAAATAACGATTTTACCTTTCTGGATAGAGTTTTACATATATATCTAAAGAAGAGTAAAATTATCATTTTTATATGAT
Source organism: Acorus gramineus (assembly GCA_030737835.1). Lineage (NCBI taxonomy): Eukaryota > Viridiplantae > Streptophyta > Magnoliopsida > Acorales > Acoraceae > Acorus > Acorus gramineus. The sequence goes on along the minus strand of JAUJYN010000054.1, from coordinate 225,792 downwards.
TTTTTGCAATTTTAACACATTGTAGGGTTTTTTTTTAGTATATTGTATTTTCAATCAAGATTAACTAAACAAAATATTCATCTGTCAACAGTAATTTTATCTACGGGGTTATTTGGATTTACTAGATGTTTTCACGGGGTTATATTGATTTTTAGAAAAGACAGGGGGTTATATGGATTTTAATCAGATTTCAGGGGGTAATATGAATTTTTCCCTTGTTTCTATTATTCATCGGAGAACACGATTCTCACAAAGGCAAAAGTAGACTGTTTAAACAAGGGATTTTATTTTTAAGTCTTTATAAAATATGTTATTTAGTGATTGATTCCTCATTTTTCATAATTTTTTTAAATTCCTAGCTTCAAACGTATATTTGGTTAGTTATTAGTCTGTCCGTCAAACGTCTGTCTATTTGGGCTGACGGATAGTTGAAATTTTAAATTACATTTAAAATTTTATATTTAGGTCTATGTAAACTATGCTATTTAATGATCGATCTATGTAAACTATGTTATTTAAGATCGGTCTTTGTAAACAAACTTTTTAATGACATCTAAATTTTTAAATTTAAAATTCTTCTACTTATGAAATCAATCTTAATTAAACAGCTAAGACTATAAGATAATGCAATCTTAAATTGGATGGGTATACGTAGTGTTGAATAACACTGAAATTATTGCTAAACACCTAACAATGTAAATGTAGTTTCCTTTAGATATTTCATTAAACATTTTATATATAAGTTCCAAAATCTTACAAACATTTTGTCCAATACTAATAAAAAGCATTTGATGTTGGGGACTTCAAATGAAATATTATGATGAAGGGACTTATCACTAAATAACATAGTTTATTAGGACCTAAAAATAATAATCTAATTTTACAAATAATGATATATGGGGACAAATAACAAAATAGGTGTTTAAAGTGGGGGACTTTAAAAAAAAGGTTTTTTATTTTTATTTTTAATTCCCCATAAACAATAGAATTTAATGATCGATCCCTCACTGCTTCGTATTTTGGTTTTAGTCCCATATTTAAAAGATATGTTCTTTTTAGTCCCTCCTAGGGACTAAAAAGCAAACAAAATAATTTAGGAATAGGTCCTCCAGGGACTAAAAAGGAACATATCCTTTAAATCTAGGGATGAATACGAAGAAGTGATGGATCGATCACTAAATCCTATGGTTTATGAATTTAAAAATAAAAAACCATAAAAAAAAATATGAAGAAGAAAGTGATTGATTAGTAAATAACATATTTTATGGTGACATAAAAATAAAAATTCTTTCAAATAAATGTTTGACCGTTCACACATTAAAAAAAGGGAAAAATCCATACAACTCCCTAAAATCTTACTAAAATTCATATAACCCCCTGAATTTTCTTAAAATTCATATAACCCCCTGAAAACACCTAGTAAATCCAAGTAACCCCCTGAATAAAAGTTTTGTTAATAGATAATAAATATTTTGTGAATATTTTATTTGATTAACCATGACTGAAAACACAATATACTAAAAAATCACTATAATATGTCAAAAATGTAAAAAGTCTTATAAAAAGGATGATTTTACCCTCTTTGAATATATTATAAAACTCTATCTTAAGAGGTAAAATCGTCATTTATAGAAGATTTCTGCATTTTTTACGTATTATAAGGTTTTTTTATATATAGTGTTTTATATCATGGTTAACTAAACATAATATTCACAAAATATTTATCATCTATAAACGTAAATTTTATTTAGGGGGTTATTTGGATTTACTAGATGTTTTCAGAGGGTTATTTGAATTTTAAAAAAATAAGGGTTATATAGATTTCAATCAGTTTACAGGGTTAATATGGATTTTTTCTAAAAAAAAAAAAAGCATTGGGTAACCAAAAGTTGTTTAATAGGCCAACACAACCACCCAAAAAATGGCGGCGAGAGGTGGCTTCGGCGGAAGATCTGACCGTATCCGCTACGCATTCGACCACGTATTCACCGGCGGAGAACCCCCTCCCGACAGCCCAGAGCCACCTGTCGACGACGCCCTCTCCTCCGCCTCCTCGGAGGGCTCCCCATCTAGGGCTATCGAGGCTGTGGCAGCGGCGGCGGCTGTCCGGGCGGTGGCGGATGCGTTGGTGAGGATGGAAGTGATGGAGATGGAGATGGTTAGGGCTCGGGAGGCTCGGGAAGCCGCGAGGGAGAGGAGGCGGGCCGAGTCGGAGGTCCGATCCCTCGAACTGATGATGGAGACGCAGATCCTGATCGCTAAATCGCTTCTTATGAAGAAATCCCGCAAAAGGAAGCCGAGGTGAGGCATCTCTCTTTCCATTTCTCTCTATTTTTACTGATGTTGTTTTGGGTTTTTTGGATACGCTGATAAATTGGCGGATTTGATTGGAAATTGGATTTCTTGATAGGATTTGTGTAATACACGTTGATCTGATTGATGAGTTTCTGAACTATATTTCAATATGGATCTTTATTGATCAATGCAGGTTCTTGTATAAAGTTTCAGTTGATAGATACTTGTGAAGATCAATTTTGTACTTTTAATAATGAATTGGAGTGCTATCTCTTTTGTTAATTTCTTCTTCTTCGACTGCCCAAATTATAATCAAATCCTCAGTGACATGTTTTTTTTTTGTTAAATTATCTTATGAATTCAATTTGGCACTTATACATTCAAAAACCATACTGGACGAATATTGTTAAACTATTTTCTAGATGTATTCCTTCATTAGTGTGAGTAATGCATGCAAAAACTTCTATGTTGAGTGTGAAGGTGGTGGTGATAATGAGGATCAGCTTTTTAAACTAAGAAAATGTGAAAATATCATCTAAAGATTCTGAATGTAATAACCGCACAGTTCGACATTCAGAAGTATATTTGATTGATAGGTACAAGAGGTTATCTAACTGCTGAATTTTTTCCGAATACTCAAAAAATTCGACCAATGAGATATTCGAACATCTTAAGATTGTAGATGTGAGTGGTATTCAAACACAAATGAGTTTTAGCACAGTTTTTTTTTTTAATGAAAGATAGGAGTTTATCATTATAAAACCCTCAAACAAAAGAGATGTGGGATCTGTGGCGGGGAAAAGGTAAAAAGGGCGAAATGAAATGAAGAAAAGAAGAGATCCTACTCCACCAACTTATCATCACCCGTTCCACTTTGCATTCATAGAAGTCACCCAACTTTTCACCAAGGAGCACCTTCATCCAGCTCTGAAGGTCATTCATTATAGTCATCCAAATGCTACCCATATATATGTGTTTCATTTGGAAAAATAAGTTCATTCTTTGAAATCCAAATCCTCGTGAGGGATGAGTATCCTCTTATTCACAATGATTTTATCCATTATTGGTAGCTTAATTGAGATTGCACAAATTATGCTATCAAGTCTATTGTGTATATGTAACTAGTTACTGTTAGCTAGTTTTCTGATTTCTTGTATGTATATAACTATTTTTCAATTTGCAAATACATATTTCAACTGATGAAATGTCGCAAACCTTTCTTGCTGACAGTCTCTTTTTTTTTTATACTCATGAAATGATAGATAAATTATGCAGGATAAGGGGAGAACATTAGCATTAAGGTACAAAATAGCCTTAAGAAAATATAGGTAGGATATAAAGCTCATAATGTATATATATTGTCTAATAGTCTAATACACAAACTCCTCCCTAGTATATAGGGTAATATAAGTTACACCTGTTCCTGTTTCTCGAGACAAACAATTTAGAATTTTACCGGTCTGATTGATGGTGATCTAATCATATCAATGTTATGGAAATCCTGTTTTCTCTTGACTATGAAAGCTCTTATTCTTTATATTCTTGAGAAAAGATGGTAGTACCACCAAATATAATTTTACAGAAGTGGAATGTCACTCACCCACCTCAAAATAAGACCTCATTACCCTATATTCCTAGGAATTTGATGTGATTGAAGACTAACCCATAAAACTTACAACATAAATTCTGGTGATTCTTTTTTCCCCACCAGATATTATACAGATGGAAGATGTTGAAACTAGACATGTCCTCATCTTTAGTTGGATCAGAGAGCCTTACTAATAAATTCTTTACCATCCTTTCTCTTTATTTCCATCCCTTATCATGAATATTCTTGCTTCATCACTATATTGAATTGAGTCATGGTTTGCTGCATACATAAATTCCAAAGTAAAAATTTAAGATGGTGTCCACCAGACTTTATTAATGGTGATGAACTACAAGAGCTAATACAAAAGGGCAGAACAGGTATATAAGATGTATCCCCAACACAATATATGTTAAAGCAAAAAAAAAAAAAAAAAAAACTACTCACTCCACCCAAAACAGTCCTCCCTTTCAATTCGTATGATGTATGCTTTTAGGAGATGTTTGCACCACACATTAAGGAAGTCACCACTAATGACCAGGTGTTTTCTAAATAGGATTGCATTTGTTCGAAGATACAAGTTAAACAAATGTTGTTTGAAGATGCAATCTTTTCTTGTTAGTCACAGATCTCAACAAATTCATCATTGGCACCATCAGGTGGAATATCCCCTTCTTAGGTTTGTCGTCCTTTGTTAGATAAAAAAACAGTCTCGCCATTGCCTAGGCCAGAGAGAACTTCAACTAGTTGCTTTTCCTCAATGCCATTCTAATGTTCTCCCAGATTCAGAGCTGAATTAGCAATGGAAAATGTTAGGTATAGCCATTCCTGCAGACTGCAAAACTTTTGCAGTCCTAAAATGTTTTAAATTTCATTTTAAGTATATACTTACCAAATAAAATACTTACCTTCTCAAAATATAAAGTACATACTAGAATGAATTGAATACACATCTTTTTACATTTTCCCTAATATATAGTAGCCTAACCTAGTATATACTAGTTAGAGAAAGCATATTCTAGGTAAGAACTGCATACTGCAGGAATGATTGAGTGTATGAACATTAATAGCAATCAATGAAGAGATGATCAGCATCCAATTCTTCTGATCCATAGAGATGACAAATAGGAGATGCACCTTGGACCAATATGGCCCTGTTCTTCTTTATAAAGAGCTTGTGCTGGCAGAGTATCCACGTCACGTGAAACATTGTACCTCAAAGGTATTTGATTCACCAAACGGTTTTGATCAGAAGATTTTTCATGGAGCCTTTAAGAATATCCCCTGCTCCTGAGCATAGTCACAAAATTCGTGTCTAGGAGATATTCGGTATGGGTTCCATTTGGTACAGTCACTACAGTGTGTGTGCATTCATAAATCATACATGATAAGTACGGTATAAGTATGAAGATAATTAAACTGTTTATATATGTGTGTTATTCAAAAACTTACATGTTGAGTTTGACAGTGGTGATGATAATTAAGACTAGATTTTTAAATTACAAAGAACATGATAAATCATCCAAACTAAATGCAGCATGTTTGGCGAATGGGTAAGGGAGGTATCCAATCCCCATAGTACTTTGTGATTATGCTCCTAGGAGCTAAAAAAAATAGAATAGTATAGAAATATTCACTGAAAAGGCAAGTTTATTTCTTCTTTTCCTCACCAAAACCATCTTCTACATGTAAGTTGGACACCTTCACGAGGTTTGCGCTTTCATTATTTGATCTCATTAAGATTCCTCTTCAGCCTAGGACACCAGGCCATTCCACCATCACAAACACTGGCAATTCTTAAGAGATTTGGTATTGAAGAGCTGGGCTGTGGTGTTGAAGCCAATTATATTTCAGCACAACAAATTTCAGTTGATCATAAATCTGAGGTGGCTGTTGGTACTTATTAGAACAATCCATACAAAATTGTATATGTTCCTTTGTCTCCATTACTAATTGAATTTGCATCCTCTTTTCTCTTTTTTATTTTTTGGTATTTCTCATGTTTGTTTTTCAGTTTCATGATACCTCACAATTTTGAAACATCATAGTTATGCACACACACACACACACACACACACGTTTATATTTGTGGTTTTGTTTTTGGGTTAAAATCAAAATCGCTTGTTACAAAGTTTTACTTGTGTTGTTTTGGTTGAATTAGAAAAGTTACCCAATTAAAGTCACACTGTGTATTACGTACTGGTTAATGTTAGCTAGATGTTTCAGTTTGTATACATTTGAAATAGACGAATAGTACTGTTCTAAGAAGCACTAGGTGCTAACTGTACTGTCTCTGCGGACTGGGCGCGCGCAACATAACTCAAATCTAATGGATCCAAAATTCAATTATCACATGATCAAGCTCCATATTCAAGTCAAAAACAATAAAATGAAAGATCACATACTTTAAACATAAAAAGCTAGAATCTTGTATATAACAATGGCTAGATGTATTGTTCTCATACGGTCTATAATCCAAGCTGCACAGCTCCACTTGATGTAGGTGGCTGTTCTTCCGAACTGAGTAATGAAAGAAATAATAAACTTGTTCGGAATTTCCTATGGAGTGGTGGCTACAAAACGCACTCAATGAATTATGTTAGTTGGGAAGTAGTTGCAAGGGGCACAACAGAGGGTGGACTGGGTATTCGATGTTTGTCAAGGCTTAGAAAGGCAGTACTTGCTAAGACAGCATTCCAGGTACTCAATTCTAATTCCCCCCTCAAGTGGCATTTAAGTTTACAGTATAAATGGAATGGAATTGTATGGGGGGTACCTTGCAGTCATCCCCTGCTTTCCGTGCTATTTCATGAGGAATGGATATGGTGAGATTTTATACACGCCGAACTACTGTGGGTATGACGTGCATTGACCTAATAAGGGATCCTTGGTTGATGGCCATTCCATTCTCTAGAATACCCACATTTTTAAATATGGAGAAGTGTCAATTGAACTATCGTGTATGTTTGGAGAAATGGCATATGAGATGTACAACTTCTATCAGATATCTTCCCAGATTATTGGGTGATGCAAATTACTTGATTTAATCCAAATTTAAGAATTGGAGCTTGTAATTTGACATGGTCATGGGAAAATACAGTAACGGGTCTTCCAACTCTTTGATCCTTGTATACTCTAACAGGCCCAAAGAATTCGATAAAGGATGGACTTACGTGGAAGATGGTGTGGAGGCTGGCAATACTACCTAAGATGAAGACATTTATATGGCAATTGATATGGGATGGACTACCCACCAGATGATGTTGCTTCAACAGACTTGGTTTGTATGTGGAACAACATTGCCCATTATGTCAAGAGGCAAAGGAAACCAGTTTTCACTTATCTGTTGAATGCCAATATACAGCACAATGTTGGAGACTAGTTGATGATAGTAAATGTCCACCACTCCATGTATGGTCTACTTTTAATTGGAAATTTATTCTAAAACCTTCAGTTTGGAAGAAAGATGGAAGTAGCAAGGCGCGTGAATGGCGGGTGTGGCTATTCGTCATGCTATGGATGATATGGTTAGCTTGAAACCAATGTGTATTAAAAGAGGTGGCAGCACTCATTCTTAAAACACCATAGTTATTAGCATTAACAAGTCAAGAACCCCAACCCCAATTGGAGTACAGAAGTAAAAGCTCCTGCCTTTTTTTTCTAAAGGATCATAATTCAAAATTATGTGTGTCAAAAATGTAAAACCCACTACCATCTATAGTTAACAACACATTGAGCAAGTAAATTTCAAGTCTCTCCACGAACTAGTTCTAAAATTTATCAAAACAGTCCCACCGCGAAGACCAACATTCATCTTTACTTCAGAAAAACAACAAAAAAAAAATCAAAACCCACCAGAATTTCGTCGGAGATAACACGCCCCATTTCACAAATCGGCAAAACCCACAATGAAAAATGCATGCTTTCTCTGATCAATGGAAAACCAACTCACTTGGAGAAGAAGAAGAAGGTATGCTGGGGGACTTCAGGTTTGACGTCGACATTGGGGACGTCGGGCCTCTGTTCGAAGGAAGAGACGTTAGGCTTCTGTTTGAAGGACCAGAGGTCGGGCTTCTGTTCGAAGGATGAAACGCGAGGCTTCGATTCGATGTGAAAGTCCTCCTAGGAAAGATTGAAAGGACAAACATCTCATCTCATACAAGAAAACATGAAAGCGAAGTTGGAAAGAAAAAAGAACAAACACTGAGAGAGAGAGAGAGAGAGAGAGAGAGAGAGGCGATGGGTCGGTCATGACGAGGAAGAGTTGGTGGAACTGAATCCAAAAATATGAATTTTGTCCCCAGTGGTCATAGCACAACGGTTCAGGATTTAACGGTGTTATCGATAGGTCCTGGATTTGAGTTTTGACATTGATTTACCCACCTGTTTGTTGACGATTATTCGAAAGAATTTTCGGTGACACTAGGGCAAACAGGCAGAGTAGCCTTTCCAGCTCGACCATAAGGTTAGCCACGGGAGGTCCCTCCGATATTAAAAAAAAAAAAAAAGGAATTTTGTTGGGAATGTGTTATATTGTAATGTTTGGGGAGCATGGGAATAGTGTAGAATAAAGGCAAATATGGATTCTAAAAATCTACAGGGGCCGTTTGGTTCAATCAGTTTTCAGTGCTTATTTAGTTGAAAGCTGAAAATAAGTCCTTTTTAGCAATAAATGTGTTTGCTTGGGGGCAAAAAAAAACACTGAATAGAAGCCCTTAATTAGAAATCAGTCATGATATCCAGGCCCCAAAATATAAGCCCCACTCACAAGCCCCATGAGATGTCACCATCTCATTGGTTGACTTGTTGACTTTTCAAAAGGGGTAAAATGACAAAATACAAATCGGTCCTTCATTAAAAATCTTTCTCATTAATCCAAATCCTCCTATTTTCTCTATTCAGTTATGACTTTTCCATTAAATTTTGAAATCCATGAACCCATTTAAATAAAAAAAAATCCCCATCGTTTAGTTGAAAATCCACTTTCGTTCTGTTTCGACAATCCTTCACGGCCACCTCAACATTCTTTCACCATGAATAGATCGATCGAACACTGAACAACAATCTTGGAATGACTGCTCCACTTCGGATCGCCATCGTGGAAGCCATGGAAGCTTTGCTTCAATTTCGATTACGGTTTTTCTCTGTATTAAAAGAATGTTATTTATGAAAATAGAGAGAGAGAGAGAGAGGTAAAATGATTATGTAACATTTATGTGATTATAACTATAACATAATGTAACAGTGTTGCATAAGTGTAACAGAAATATGTGAATGTAACAGTCTTATAACATTCATGTTAAAAAATATTGCAGAAACAAAAAAAGAGGAGAAAAAATGTAGCAGACCCCCCTACAAAAGTAATTCAAACATTTGCTCTTAATGACTAGTTGCATTGTAATGTGACATATTGCTTAAATGTATCTATTTCACAGCAATAGACACATGTAATTGACAGTTACTTTTGTGAATGTAACAAATATAAATCAATACACGTATACGATTGACTGTTACATTTATAAATGTAACAAAAATAACACAAATATAAAAAATGAATATTTACATTGTCAACAATGCAACAGTAATATCATACAACATATCTATATATAAAATGTAACAGTATCGAGTATTACATTTAAGATATAATAGCAAAAATAAATCAAACAGTGAAAAATGATATTCAATACATAAAAAAACTCATGTTTAAAACAAATCAGTGGTTGAAAATCCTCCAAAACAAACTTCCGATCTGCTTCTATTTGTTCTTTAAAAAAATAATAATGTTAAAAAAAATTATCTCTGATCCCCTCTTTAGTCGTATGGATATTTTTAGAAGAAAAAACAAACAAAAAGGGGCCCATTGATTCAAAACATTGTTAGCCTTTTTAGAGAAGGTTTTTGAGAGATTCAAACATAAAAAAAAATAAAAAACCAAGATGTCGATCTCTCTCTTCATCTCCACTGATGGATGATCCATTGATGATCACCATTGAAGATCAAACATAAAAAAATTCAATTGTGATAATAAAAAAAAAAACTGCATTTGAAAATCCATTAATTGCACGTTCCATATGAAGAAATCATAACCATCTCATAATTGTGGTGAGTAGTTAACAAAAATAGATTGAAGAAAATATTAGGCATTATATCTATGCCACATCATGAGGCCTGTAATGGGGACTATAAGATGGGGCTTGGGAATCATTATTGATTACAAATATGTGCGCTGAATATTCAGTAACCTGTCACACTTTTTTTTTCCTCCTTTCGCGTCTCAAGTTGCCAAAAGAGAGTTTGTCCCTCTGAAAACCACATATTACGCAGGGGTGATCGGCATCGGCATGGTCGACCCCTCCGTCACGATCCTCTCCAACCCTAGGTCCACCTAAATCACCCCTCCTGGCCATAGCTTCCTCTACCGCGATACCACCCACCAACACCTCCACCCCCTCCTCTCCTCCACCCGCATCACCCCCTTTGACGTCGACTGCATCCGAAGTTTGATTGAAAGGGCTTTCACTAGATTGTGGTGTGTGTTTGTGAATTGTTTGATTTTTGTACTAATATCATTGAACATGTTGGAATTGTTTAATATTGGATTTGTATTTGAACAGGTTTGAATAGGTTTGATTTGATGCATAGGTTTGTTTGGAGTTGTTTGTGTTGTGATTTTTTCTTTTTTTTTTTTGCATATTTTTTTTCCTAAGAGCATCTTTAACCCTAGATTGGTACTCATATCAAATTTAAATTTGTGTAAAATTCATTATTCGAGTTTTAATGAGTAGTATATGTATTAATGGCATAAATAGGAACTTTATTTTAAGTATTCAATCAAACATCAAAATAATATCCAACCCTTATAAAATGGACAAACATATCCTTGTATAAGCACTACTGTTAAGTGGTGAACCAAGCATGCTTATCTTCATAAATGCTTATAATTTTCGCTGAACCAAACAATTTTTTTTTTAAACTGATTAAAACTTATCATAACTTATATAATCTGCATTTATGAATCAACGCTTAAAATCAGCATTCCGCTTAACCAAACAGCCCCTATTTTCCTTGAAATTTCACGCGTCAAATCATTTTTTCACCTTTTATAATTTTTTAGCTATATTTTATTTAAAACTTATCCATGATCTACCAAACAACAAGAACTTCATTGTTACTGTTACCAATGATAATAACTAAAAACGACCAAACATAATATTAACCTATAATAACTTAAATAGCTATGCAAACAAGAGTCACGTTTGGATGAAAACATAAGTTATTATGGGGTTTATACATATATTATTAGAATTGTTGACTTTATCAATAGAATAAGTGATTTTTTGTTTAGTTGCGTTTTCAATTATTCTTGTTAAGAAACGCAATAAAAAAGGTTGGAGTTTTTGGTTGATGAAGAATAAAATGTGAATAAGGTGTAAAAAATTGATTTGACATTTGAGCTCCATCAATGTATAAGAGGTGATGATAAGTGATTTGATGTGATGACATGTGATTTGATAGGTGAGTCTTCTTATACCAGTAGAGGAATAACATTATTCCACGGGGGGGATTTGGAATACAAATACCAACTTATTCTCACCTAATTTTGCATTGCTATACCTCTTTATACCACCCACCCAAACAACTTTTTACCCCTACTCCCCTTTATCTTCCATATTCCCCACTTTATGCCCCATAATATTTGCGTATTTTTAAGAGGGTTTTTATATTCTATAGTTTTTTATATTCCCCACTTTATGCCCCACAATTAGTCTTTTTCCAGTGTCACGGAATATATTTTTTAAGAGGTTCTTGGTCCCTCCGATAAAATATAAATAAATCTATATCTACATTTTTATTTATATGACAGTATAACACTCTGTCAATTTTATCATTCAAAATACATTTCTATATGCATAGTTAAAATCCAATGAAGCATATGCATAGTTAGAAATCCAATGAATCATATGTATCGTTAAACTTTTTATTACATTTATTAAAAATATATTCATTTAATACGAAGGGGAGCGATATACACTTTTTACATCATTAGATGATGTTTGTTGTTTTTAAATGGTCTACATTTTATATTGTAAACATGATTGAGGCTGCATTTGGTTGCACGATTGCAAAACTGATTTTAGGCAAAAGCTAAATTGATTCCGGAAAACTCAAGTTTTTGACACTTTTTCACATAAATTTTTCTACAGCTTTTGGTCCTAATTTTTCTGTTTGAAAACGCGTTTAGGAAAAGAAGCTTCCTGCAAACCCAAAATATATCCAAACCAATTTTCAAACGGGTCAAAGTCTAACATTTTTCGTATTTATATCATAGGAGACCAAATTTGTTATACAAACGGGATAAGGAATAAAGTTGCTTAAGTATGAGGGCATTAAGCATGGATACGACTCATACGACCAATGGTAATTAACAATTAAATTTAGGAAAGCCCAGCGGCCCAAAGTGTCACGAGACTTAAAACGGGCCCATCTCCATCAGGTCGGACTAACGCATATTCTAGTCGGACTCTCACTTAGGTCAGATGATTGATTCATAAGCCGACCGAGGTCGGACAAACAATATTGCCCAACTAGATTAGGACAATCGAGTATATAAACCGGACTAGATATATGAGCCGTCCAAACCATAACACTAGGTCTGGCATGCAGGTCGGCCATGTATCCATGCCTGTAAAATAACGGTAAGCCAAGAGAATATTCCGTGACACTGAAAAATGACTAATTGTCAGAAAATTAGTTGTAATATGGCAATTCCTAGGTGACACGTGTCTATAGATCTAAGAGCCACATGGAGATTCCATTTCACAATATGCTCACTCCTCAAGGCTCAGCTCGGCACGCCCCTTCTCTAGTATAAAAGGAGGACATCTCCTCCCCCACAAGTATGGCACTCTCTCCCCTACTCATGCTTAAGAATTCTAAGACCTTCTTTTCATGGAGAAATCACTTACTTGAGCGTCGGAGGGACATTAGCCGGCATTGCACTGGTGTGAGTATCAAGTGACTGTAGGTCGAAGAAGAAGGAGGACGGTGAGCAGAAGCCTTACACAACAAAAAAAAAGCGGGTTTTGCCGACGGCTGCACATTACTTTTGGCAACGGCCTAAGTCCGTCGACTAATTACGACAGCCAATAGCCATTGCCAAATGCTTAAAAAATAGGTTTCTCTGACGGCCTAGTTAGGGACCTACAGCGACGGCCTAGATGTCACTTTTGTCAACGGCTATTGACCGTCGACCATTAGCGATGGCTAATAGCCGTCGCCAAATGGAAACCGTGACGACCTGTTTCGCATCCTACAGCGACGGCTAATAGCCGTCATATATTTCAAATTATATCTCTTTTTTTTATTATTATTATATAGGGACAATTTACATAACAGTTATTTGGCAAATGGTCTATTGATAATTTGGTGTAGTTTTTATGTACCCATTAATTAAGGGAATGGACATGTGTCTTTTTCTTTTTAATGATAGGACACACTGGTCATTCTTTTTTGTATAACCTTTTTTTCTTTGGATGAAATTAAATTTTTTATTTTTTGTACATGCAAATTTTTTTTCAACCCTAATTTCAGTTAAAATGTGTTTTGAAGTTTTTTTTAAATAGTATAATAAGGTATATGTTCTATGAAAAAAAATGAAGTTATACTTTAATGAATTGCATAAATGTATTTATAAAATTATAAAAAATTAATATCGATGCATATATACCTCGTTAATGTGAATTGTGAGTATATATACTCTTGTAATTTTTTTATCGACGCTTATAAGACTGGAATTAAAGTTGAAAAAAAGTCAATAACACTTTTTTTTTTGGAATATCCTTTTATGTAAGTTATAATTTTATATGGATTTTGAGAAGTGGATTCTTGATTAGACTTTGATTATGATTTTTTTTTTATATAAATTTCTACTTAGCAATTATTTTTATTTCAAATATTTAATTGCGATTGGGTGAAAGTAACACATCATGGTACGAAGATAGACAAAATAGCGAGCCTGCAATTAGTAAATTTATCGAATTTTATGTCTTCAGATAGAATGGATGATGAACCATTCGTATTAGCTGAACATGCAGAGCAAGTATTTTATTCAAAGGATCCAACAAATCTTGATTGGCATGTGGTCTTGCAAGTTCCAAGGAAAACTTATATGCATGATGAATCATCTTTAATAGCTGAGAGTCCAAATGTAACAGATGCTGATGTTGGACCATCCAACTCTAAACCAATTGTGGCTGATGAATTGATATTTAATGATCCTGAAAATTATGTTGTTGTCTTAGAAAAAAAAGAAGGAAGAGGTCAAACATGTGACCGTTGAAATTGTGATAGGTATGGCCACTCGGCAATCTTACTTCTCTTTTGATATACGTTTAACTAATTTTCTGTTAATATCCATTTTTCCCAAACCTTTATGTTTCAGGTGAACTTTCTTAACTCTGAATAATGTAGAAACTATTGCATGCATGTGGATTGGTATCATTGTTTTTTTAACCTGTTCTGCCATATTAATCTGGCTTTAGTTAAAATTCATTTGTTTGATTTTTCTTTCCTTATCATTGACTCCATGCAAATATGTGAAGTTCTTTGTGTTTTTAACAGTTTCATGGATTCGGATCCGCAATCATCACATTTTGAATCTTTGGCCTCCACTTCGTCAAAGAGAAGAGGCCCTACCAGGGGTATCTTTTCAAAATCTGAGGGGAAGAAAACCGTAAGTATAAACGAACTTGGTCAATCAAACACAAATAGTGAGGCCTTCGGATCAGCCATCGGTATCCCCGTTCGTTCCCACATCCCTATTACCTACAAGTCATATGCAGATGTGCCTTCTGAATACAAGAAGAAGGTCATAGACACGTTGAATGAAAATTTTGAGTTTGATGGGACAGGGGTGGTTATGGGTAAGTACTTGGATAAAAGAATGAATGCGATGTTTAGAAACCATAAATATGATTTGAAGGTCAAATACGTGAAGGATAGAGACCCTGTAGTTGTCAATGGCCGATACCCCCCCAATGTGTCGAAAGAAGACTGTCGGACATTTGTGGATATATGCAATTCTGAAGAACATAAGGTTTGTTGTTAAATAAACATCAATACCATTTAAAGTATTATAATGTCAATGTAATTTGCCCTTTTTTTTTTTATGATTTAGGCTATAAGTGAAAGGAATGCTGTCAATAGAAGTAAGTTAAAATCACCTTCCACGCTTGGTAGAAAAAGTATGGCTGTTGTTCACCATGAAATGGCATGTGAATACTAACTAATTAACAATAATGTCAATACTGCAGCTTATCAATTTACGTTCATCGTTAATTTGTATTTTTTAAATTTATATTTTTTGAAGGCTATGGAGAGGAATGCTACTTCCGATGCTGAAATAAGTAAGTCTGAAGTGTATATCAAAGCACATATAAAGAAAGACAAAACAGTGCAGATCCTAGATGTAATCGTAAGTGCATTAAAAGCTCGTATTTTGTTTTACTGTTTCAAAAACTGAAAAATTTACGTTGCTAACCAACTTTGTTCCAAACAACAAGGAAAAATTGAAGGAGATTCAAGACTCATATCCTAGTTCTCAACAGACTAGTGTAGATGATGCCCTCACACAAGTATTTTCGAAGTCACCCAAACATAAAAATTCATATATGCATATGTAGTTGCACATGCTAATGGGTTACAATTTATTTTTTACAGGTCCTTGGAAATGACAGTCGAGGACGCATGCATGGTATGGGATCAGGAATAAACAAAACCGTGTTTAAGAATGCCACATCCATAATTATAAAGAACCTGAAGTTGGAAAAAGAAAAAATGCAAATGGATGAGAAAATTGAAATATTACAAGAAGAAATGAAGAATGTGAAAGCACTCCTAGCAAATATGAATGTTCCTCAGGTAGCACAAGGATAATGGTTGGTTTAAATATTTTGATTAGTAGATTGTATAGTAAAAACATATAATAATTTGTTTTTACATGTAGAACACTGCATTAGTAGGAGTAGTGAGATCTAGTGGTTCACAAACACAAAATGTGGGTGGTAGTGGAGGCTTTCCAAATACGTCTACTAAGGCATCACCGATATGATTGATTTGATAATTATTTAATTATATTAATATTTAAATATTATTAACAACTTATTACATACATGTAGGTGTCTGACATGCTAATTAGCAAGAAGTGTTCCTTGTTGAACTATGACTATGACATTGTTGCTCATGAAAAGATTATTTCAGTAGATTTGACGCTCAATGTGCATGGTTCGAGAATGGGTAATGGATTTTATAAAGTTGTGTTGATTGAAATCATGGTAGAAGATGCTGACTTGTTCAAGAATGATGGGTATCATTATACCCTGGGTGAAGTTGGTGTTGGCGGTGTTGTAGTTTGGCATCGTAGATTTGTGACTATTAATTAGTAAAATTGGGTAAATATATTAATGGGTCTAGTCCATGACTTGTCTTAGCGATGGTGTATCATCTCCTTTATAACCAATTGTTATGTTGCTTGACAGGAAACATGCGAATCATCAATATTGTTCCGGTTCTTTTTGCATATTAAGGTATGCACGCATTATTCCTTTTTGTTGTTTATACAAGGCTCTTGATTTTTTAAAATACGTGACTGATGTTACTTTGATTGGAATATTTTTTTATGTGATGTGAAATGGGAAGGGGATTGAAATATGAATTTCTGGATTGGGTAGTAGAGATTCACTGAAAGGGTATATATGTGTATGTAAGTAGAGCATTCTTGCACATGTTTAGCTACATGAATAGGTTGATACAATGATATTTCCTTGTATTTATGGACTTGTTTCAATAAATGCAAATACCTTAGAATGATTTTTTCAAATAAAGCAGTTGTATGATTCTTCATTGTACATGAGAATTAAGTACAACGTCTTTCAGGTTTTGTTGATGGATAAATGGATTAATGAACTGCGCTTCATTTTTGCAGGTTGTTCTACCTTTTGCATAAATATCTAATGACACCACCTGACGTAAGAAGACTTGTTGAAAATTCTCGACAAAGTTTTAGGTGTAGAAAATACTATTGTTATAGTTTGTTTCTTTGTTTTGACATTGCTTTATCCAAATATTTAGTTGAGGAGATATTCTCGCAGATGATCATTTGTTGTTGGAACTTATTGTTTAAGTAATTTTAACAGTTTTATGAATGGAAATCACTTCAAATCAATGTCTATAGAATGATAATTTGTTTAATAAAATTGTTGGAGATGTAGTCTATGTTAAAAACCAGGTAATGGAGCTGGTTTCACCCCCCCCCCCAAAAAAAAAACCAAATCTGACGGCTCATAGCTGTCCATATTTAAAAATCCCAAAGGCTAATTCAATCAATCGCGACGGCCGATATTCGTCGCTAAAGAAAAAGGTACATGACTATAAGCCGTTGCTAAATATTCGTTTATCCGTCGCTAGTCACACAAACAGTGATGGTTGTAAGCCGTTGCTAATTGTAATAGATCCGACGGCTTTTAGCCGTCACTGTTGAGAACAACGCCGACAGTCCTAAACCGTCGCTGTGGAGAACAACCCCGACGGCTTCAATTCGTCACTGTGGAGAACAACCCCGACCGCTCCTATCCGTCGCTAAGTAGAGCAACCCTGACGGCTCTAAGCCGTCGCTTGACTTTTCCCGACATCGTCAACGCGGACGGACACGTGACGGATAATAGCCGTCGGAAATACTCAACCCCGACGATTGTAGTCCGTCGGGCAATGTCAGATTTCTTTTTGTGTTACTTCAGATCGTCGCGAAGAGGAGTCAGCAATAGCATTTTCTCGGACCTACATCAAAAGGCCGAGTCAATGTTGATCCGGCCCAGGAGGAGAGGACCTGATTGCTTCCCCCATAATATCTATATCTATCATATCCATATTATTATCAAAAGTACAAGGACAAAATATTTTGTCTGATTTTAATATTCAAAATTAATTAACAATACAACTATATCTATCAAATTAGATTTTATCTCACAAATTAGATTTTATCTCAAAAATATGATTATGAAAAAAAAATGAGTATTTTTTTATTATTTATATAATCCATCAACAAATCTTATCTAATTATGCTAGATTTTATTTTAATAAAATATAGTAAAATCAGTTTAAATTTATATTCATTTGATTATTAAATTTAAAAACAGTTTTTATCATATTTTGAATTTATATTTTAAATAATAAATAACTAATTTCTGGATGAATATCAATTTCAACATTTGATTTCATTTCTCCAATAAAAATAAATTGATTTCATATTTTTCATAAAAATAATCATTTTTAAAAAAACTTTATTCACAAGCTTTTAAAGGATTTTAGGAATAATTTAATTGTTGATCAATTTTAAGATTATTGTTAAGATACGATAATATAATTGAAATTGCATGTCTATTATATTACATTCCTATAAATAGCCTAGGATCCCCCAAATCATTTGATGTGGGTGGAGCTAGGGCCTGATTATTTAGCCCTGGGCCAGCCCGGCCCTACCCGTTGCCTATGCTTAGATTTGGGAAACGCTCAGTCCGAACCCAAACTTGATTTGACGTGATTCAGGTTGGGTTTGGGTTATCTAAATTGAGTTTGACTTAGTTAGTGTATCTCCATGTATACATCACTTTATATAATAAGTATGTACTTCTTTAAACGAGTTAATAATTTTTTTAAAAAGAAAAATGGTGAGGACTATACACACTATAGACGGGGTTGGGTTTCGAACCTAATGATGATCTTTACCCAAGCCTGAATGATTCAAACCCGACACGAATCAGGTTGGATCAAGAAGATAGGAATAAGATTTAAACAAGTTTGCATTTTTATTTTCTAAAATCACAAATATGTATTTTTATAAAAACTAAATATTCAGTGCAAATGATATTCATATGAAACCAAGTGTATCAAAACCAACCAATCCGCTTAATCTCACCTAGGGCTGCAACTCGGGCAGGTTGGGTTCAGGTTCCTGAACCCAACCCGAATTCTAAAAATATTCAACCCTAATCCAACCCAACCCGATTTCCAACCCGAAGTGGACTAACTCGAACCCAACCCGTAATTAAATAAATTAACCCGACCCAACCTGATTTTTAAACATGATGCGCAAATTAAATAAGCCAACCTGATCCAACCTGTAAGATTAGTTAGGTTTACCTAAAATTCGAACGGCCCAGATTAGGAGCTACAGAATGAACAACCATGATTTTTTTTAACTATTAGTTTACGAGTTCAGGCTAGGTCGGGTTATGAGTGAGGCCAACCCGAACCTAACCCGATTTGTGAGTCAACCCAAATTGGCGAACCCGTACCCAATTTGACCAACTCTACCCATATAAAAATCGGGTTCAACTCGTCGGGTTCGGGTTCAACCAAACCCAAGTTGCAGCCCCAATCTCACCCCCTCCAACTTGTAAAAAAAAATCATAACCTCTAAAATATTTTGGAAAAAATTCATATAACCCCCTATAAATTGCCAGAAATCCATATAACCCCCTGACTTTTTCTAGAATTCATATAACCCCCTGACTTTTATTGAAATCCATATCAACCACTGAAAATACATATGTAAATCCAAATAACCCCCAAAGTTAAATTTGTATTGACATATGAGAAATATCTACGAATATTTTGTTTGGTTAACCCTAACTAAAAATATAGTATACCAAAAAACCCTAAAATACGTTAAAGGTACAAAAAAATCCTTTGTAATTGATGATTTTATTCATCTGAAAATGATTTTATAATCTATTTGACGGGGTAAAATTATCATTTATGGATGAATTTTTGCATCTTTTAATAATTTGTAAAATGTTTATGGTATATAGTGTGTTCAGTCAGGGTTAATTAAATAGATATTCACAGAATATTCTTCTTCGCATGTCAATGAAATTTTAATTCGGTAGATATATATTTTCAGGGGGTTATATGCGTTTAAGAAAAATTCAGGAATTTATATTGATTCAGGCTGTGTTTACAGGGGATTATTTTAATGTTTTCCAAAAAAAATTTTATAACCGTTACACATCAATCCATTCCCTCACAATAACTTCCACCTCCGCCCCGTACTGCCTCGACACAGTGGATGGACGCCCCACGTCCCTTTTTAAGGGCGTGAGATCGAATCCTGGGGCTCCCCGGGAGATGGAAAAAGATGATAATGTGCCACAGGCCCATGTGTTGGTGTTGCATATGAGCCCAGGGTGATCACTCACTACTTGTAATACAGTCCTTTGGACTTAGTCTGAAATCGTCCTACGGGGTCTTTGTAAAAAAAAAACTTCCACCTCCACTTTTTCCTCCAACAACAACAATAAAAATCAAACCACAACAACAAATCCCTTTTGCTTCCCCAAAAACAAAAACAAAAACAATGGCCCGCATAAGCAACACCTTCTTGGGCCTTGTAAACCTCTTAACCCTCCTCATCTCCCTCCACCCTCTTCTCCCCCTTCTTCATCCCCAGCTCTGACTGCCAGTCCTTCCTCCACCTCCCCCTCCTCTTCTTCATCTCCCTCTTCGGTCTCTTCGGCGCCTGCTATCGCTCCACTTTCTTATTATGGGTCTACCTCTTTGTGCTCTTCTTCCTCATCTTGGCACTACAAGAAATATGTTGTTTGCCCAGGAAAAGTTTCTTTGCTAAAAATCATTGTTTCGTTGGTAAATAGTTTTACCAACAAAAGTTTTTCTCAGTACATTCGTCGTAGGAAAGCCGACTCTAAATGTTTTTTTCAAAGAAATATCAGTTACTTGGTATAAGTTACCTTTACCGACAAATTATCTTGTCGCTAAAACAGCACATCTACGGACGAAATATTTCCATGGTAATAATTACCGTTACAGACGAATTATTTCTTTGATAAAAAAAATCACTTTTACCAACAAAACATTTGCTTGGTACAGAATTTACAATTATCCACAAACTCTTTTTTAGGTAAAAGGTGACATTTTTATCGAGAAATTTATTTGTTGATAAATGTTAAGAATAACCAAGCCTATGTACTACTATTACCCTTGAATTTTTCATTGAAAAATATTTTTTTAAAAAAATTTTATGACATAAGATGAAGTAGTAAGTTATCTAAACCTGTTCATATACATCACATCCAAAAAATAAATTCTTAATAAAATCCACTTCAAACTCATGCCATCATTATATTCTATAAAAACAATCCATGTACACGTCCAAGAAAAAATCATTGAATTCCGAATAGAATAAACAATAATAATAATAAAAAAAACACACCAACCCATGGGTTTTGTTTCTTTCACTGTCTTCGCATTCGTCGTAACGAATAAAGGCATCGGGCCGTCGTTTCGAATAGGGGGTATAAGGAGTATAGGCTGGGGGACTACTCGCATTGGTTGCAGAAGCGTGTCATGCAGGGGGGGACTTGGAGGAGGATTGAGAGTTGTTTGAGGGATGGTTTGGTTTGTAAGAGTATTGGTGGTGGTGGTGGTGGTGGAGGTGCAGGTGAATCTGAGTTTTTTAAGAAGAACTTGTCTCCTATACAGGTTGGTTTTTTTTTTTTTTTTTTTTTGGGGGATTGTTTTTTATGGGTTTGTGGATTGTTTTTTTTATTGGTTTTGTGGATTGTTTTTGATGGTTTTGTGGATTGTTTTTTTTTAGGGTTTGTGAGTTTGTGTTGATCAATGTATAAATGTGTTTTGTTTTGTTGTTGATTTTGTTAGTTTTGTGGATTGTTTTTTTAGGGTTTGTAAGTTTGTGTTGATCAATGTATTAATGTGATTTATTTTGTTATTGTTTATTTTGTTGGTTTTGTGCTTTTTTTGTTTTTTTGTTTTTTTGTTTTAGGGTTTGTGAGTTTGTGTTGGTCATTGTGTTGTGTTTTGTCATTGTTGATTTTGTGGATGGTATTTTATTTTTTTTTGGGTTTGTGAGTTTAAGCTGAGTTTTCTTTGTTGTTGTTCTAATAGGTCTGTTTATTTTTTTGGTTAATTTTTTTTTTGTTGAATTTTTTGGTGTGTGATTGGAGGATTAAATATTTGTTTTAAACATTTTTTTTTTTTTTGAACGAGTAAGATAACAACGCGGACTCGGTTTTAAATTTACTTAAAAATTAGGTTATGTTGTTTTTGCAAACAACTTTATTTCTAAGGGTGTGTTTGTGCATGAAGGAAAGTGAAGGAAAGTGAGGGAAAGTAAAAAATTTTCCTTTAACCATTCAAAAAGCTAGTATGTGTCAAACAAGGAAAAGAAAAAAAATTTCATCACTTTCCCTCTCCTATTTTGTCTTATTAGAAAACGTGAGAAAAACTTTTCTTTTCCCCATTGGTGAGAATTTGAAAGAAAGTAATGGAGAATTTTTCCACCATATGCATAAACACCATGAAAGTTGGTCAAAGGGAAAATCTTTTACTTTCCATCACTTTCCCTTTCCGTTTGACCCAAAATCCCTCACTTTCTTTCATTTTCCCTTCAAATTAATTTGTGCATAAACACACCTTAAATTTACATAGGTATTCAAAATTCAAATTTCATGTTTAGTGGATAGAATCAGAAGCAATTTTTTTCTTTCAATTTTCATAAATTTCATATAAAATCAACAGATTCATTACGCAACTCTTTAGTAACGAAATAATAATAAGAAAGGTGTCGTGTAACTTCATTAAAAAATAAAACTCTCGTTGAATAGTTTTTGAGTAAAAGATCCGTTTGATATCCAAAAACTGCTCAGCAACAGTCGGACAAGTAGGTAATGTTGGGGCGAACCAACAAAGTTTGGGTAGAGCCGAAAGAAAAAACTGCAAAATCCACTTGTTTGCCCCGATCCCACAGAAAATTCTTTTGAATAATCGTCAACAAACAGGTGGGTAAGTCAGTGTCAATACTCGAACCCAGGACAATAATTATAATTTCATATAATTGTTATGTTTTATCTTTCCGTAGTTTTAGAGTTTTTATTTTTTGGAAAATGACAAAAAAAAATCTTCTCAAAGTTAGAAATACCCAAATCAGCCGCTTTTTAAAATTATACAAAAAAAAATCTAATCACAATTTTAAAAACACAAAAGACTAATACATCCTTATATAATTAAATCCTTAACGTCCCTCTAACAATCAGTTATTCCATTGTTGCATTGGAGCACAACATATATTTAAATTACATAGATATTATTATACACAATGAAAAATGATAAACAGTATCATGTAATATATATATATATATATATAATATATATATATATATATATAAGGAACACACAATATGATCTATAATAACAAAACTTCTGAGGAGATTGATTTGAATCATATATAGAGAGATTGGTGTTTTGTAGGAAAAATAGGTTTTTGGTGTGGGATAATTAATTATTAGAATGATGTTAAGGATTTAATTAAATAAGGGTAGATTATTCTTTTATGTTTTCAAAATTCTGAAATGAGACTTTTTTAAATATAATTTTAAAAAGTGACTAATTCGGATATTTTTAACTTTTAAGAAATTTTTTTAGTCATTTTTCTTTTTTTTTCACTTTCTAAAATAAATTTATTTAAAATTTTAAGATATTACAAAAAAAAATATATTGTAATGACACCTGAAAAATATTATATTTACTAAACTTATACTTTAGAAACACTGACAACACATTATTGAATATGTACTCAGATATAATTAAACGCAAAATGGCATTTGCTGTCCCGTCCATGTTTAATTTTTTAAAGATTTTTGTATTTCATTCAATGAAATATTTTAGCATATAATTGAATGAACCTATTTAAAATTATACGTCATGTTCATTATGAAAATCAATCAGGGGTTGCAACTGAAAAATCAACCTCTTTGCTTTTGATTTGAAAATTGATTCACCAAAAACAATATCTTTGCTTCTTTGAAGGGAATTTATTACCAAGGGTGTCTTAAAAAAACTGAGTTTAAAATTATTATTTTATTAAAAACAGCTTATGAAAACAACCATCCAAGAAGCTCACTTTTAACCATAGTTTAAAAACATGTGTGAACTCTATAATCCCATATATAGTGGGGTCTGCATATTGTACATGTCGCCGCATGGCCACCCATTTTATATATATATATACAAATATATTAGTAAACGGGCGTTTGCTCCCCATTCAAACAGAATTCGTAAGGGCTGTTTGAATCACATTCGAATTGGGTTCGAACAACTAAGGGCTATTTAAATCACATTCGAACTAGATTCGAACGACCAAGGATCGCTTGATTTCCATTTAAATTGAGTTCAAATGCCTGAAGGATCGTTTAAACCTATACGCCTATTTAAACTGTTTAAACCATGTTCGAATGCCTAATGACAGTTTGATTTTCATTAAAAGTGGATTCAAATAAATGATCACATGCGATCATATATGCTCGCACATTGCCGCACTTGGACAACACATGCATCACACTAGAGTGTAGACATCCGCATGTAACTATGCTTAAACCCCAAAAAACTATTTTTTATAACCTAAAAGCATATTCATGCTTTTATCAAAGCTGAAACCACTGGAGTCAGAGTTTGGAGATTTTGTTGTTACTTAAAAAAGCAAAAAGTACATTGTGCAAAGTTAATTAAAAAGTTTGTGTCAACTTCTAGTAAAAAAAGTTGTGCTTTTCAGATAGCAAAGAAAGCAAGCTTGGATGTTCAAATGTGTTTTTAAATATAGTCTAATAAGTATGATTCATACTAAAATAAAATCTCTAAAAATTGTCCAAACCTTATTTCGCAGTCCAGCTGCTGCAAGCCACCAACGTCTTGCGGCTACACGTACTAGAACGCGACGTACTGGACTCTCCTGAAAACTGGTCCTGCCTCCTCCGACATGGACTGCCAGACCTAGAGCAATGACCAGAGGAAGCTCTGCTACGGGTGCGAGTCGTGTAAGGCCGGGGTGCTTCAGGGCCTCAAACAAAACTGGAAGAAGCTTGCCATCCTCAACATCACCGTCACCATCGTCCTCGTCATCGTCTACTCAATCGGCTGCTGTGCCTTAAGGAACAACCGCGCCGGCTACTACAAATACAGGTGAAGAAGAGATTCTTTTCATTCTTTCTTTCTTTATTTCTTTCCTTGGTTTGTGATTTGTTTTGGGTGGGTTTAGGGTAGTTAACTAATTTTATGACGATATGTAATGCCTTTTTTATTTTTATGAATTACACATCCCCGGGATCCTATTCTACCTTGGAATGCCTCGGGCAAAATTGATGACACTCTATCAACACATTGTTGGATGGATATTGATAAGTACATCTTGTGCAATTTTTTACTGCATATCTATATAGGGATAACGCCATTAGTAATAACGGGCCTCTTTAGCCAGTTGGTCTGCAGCTTCAACTTGATGACGCTCCACCTTCACCCAACTTGTGATCAACCTATGTTCATTTAATTTTAATTTTTTTCACCCGTTGTTTGATGGATTGCAATGCCGAAGGACCCGGACTCTGTGTGTTGAATAACTGTACTAATGATTGGGAGTATGTACAAACACATACATTCCTATACCCCAACTCCCAAGCACATTGAATTCCAACTGAGCAGCCCCCGCCTCCGCCAACAACGGAGAGGCCCACGGCCAACTCTCAGCTCCCAATCCCATAATACATAATGGATGGGGTAAAACCAGTAAGTACGCTGCTCCTGCCTACGATATCTCTCATGAACACTAGCGTTCGTGGTTAGAAAAATAGCCTCCATTTTCATATTTGTAAATGATTTTAATTGAGCAATTGGTGAGTACATTTTTTAATATATCTATTTAGTACCCCACCTGAGATACTGTTATATATGTGTCACTTTTAGCCTGCTGGTAACCGTTGGAGCGTCCTGGCAGTTTTTAAAATTTTTAGGGTTTTCGATCGGAACCGCTAATTTTTGGACTGTTAGCTATCGTCTGAGTTAGAGGACTCCGATTGGAAATCTAACTGCATATTTGGTGTCCTGGCGCCATTTTAGACCCTCATGAAAATTTCATCGAATTCTGGCATCGTTTGCAAAAATTTCGCAGTTCCGGGGCGTATCCGGGTTTTTAAGTCGCGCTCTACTTAAAAGGAATCAAAAAAATATCTTTGCACTATTCATTGTCTTCCTCGTCGAGATCTCTCTCTCCCCTCTCCGTTTTTCTTCCTTTCAAGCCCCCTAGACCCCTCAAAATCGAAAACCTAAAGCACGGGAAGTGTAGATCGGGTCCCGATCTACGCTCCGGTGTCTTCAAATCCCGATTCCGACGACTCTAGCCTCCCCGACCTCCCCTCTCTCTCCTCTGTTTCGAGCCAAATCGAGGGCCGTGATAGATCGGGGCGTGAGAAGGCTTTTGGGAAGGGTTTCGGCGCGTGGAGATCCACCGGACGCCTCTTCCTCCCCTCGGTAAGCCTTCTTTCCCTCTTTTTCTTGCATAGATGTATGCTAGGAGGGTGGATCTGTGTATGAGGGGTGGTTGGCGGCTGTGGATAGCCTTCGGGGGGCGGTGGAGGTGGTCGGAGGTCGGTGGGTGGTGGTTTGGGTGGTCTCGGGCAGCAGGGGGTGGTCTCGGGCTGGTGGGAGGTGTTCTCGGGCAGCAGGCAGAGCAGCAGCAGCGCGCAGGCTGGGCGCGCGCGGTCATGCGCGCGTGCGTGCGCGGGCGCGCGTGCGCGCGGCGTGCAAGCTGGCGCGCGCGGGAGGCGTGCTGTGCTGGTCGTGCAGGCGTGCTGTGCCGGTCGTGCAGGCGTGCTGGGGGCCTCAGGCAGCGGGCAGCGAGCGCGAGGAGCTGGTGCGCGAGGTGCTGGGCGGGCTGGTGCGCGTGGAGCTGGTCGCGCAGGTGCTAGGCGTGCGTGCGCGAGGTGGTGGCCGAGCGCGGGGTGCGC
Organism: Acorus gramineus; assembly: GCA_030737835.1. NCBI lineage: Eukaryota > Viridiplantae > Streptophyta > Magnoliopsida > Acorales > Acoraceae > Acorus > Acorus gramineus. The sequence continues at coordinate 199,047 of JAUJYN010000054.1, read as the reverse complement.
GCGGAGGCGCGGCGAGGCCGTGGTGGTGCGCGCGGAGGGTGCGGCGAGGCTGTGGTGGTGCGCGCGGGGCGCAGCAAGGCCGTGGTGGTGCGCGCGAGGCGCGGCGAGGCGGCGGAGGTGCGCGCGGGGTGCGCGCGGGGCGAGGAGGCGCGCGCGAGGCGTGCGCGGGGCGCGGCAAGGAAGGGACGGTGTGCGCGGGGGCGAGGCGCCGCGCGCGCGGGGGCGTGCGGGGTGCTCGCGGGCCAGCGCACGGCGTGCGGGGCGCGTGCGGACTGCCGCGGCTGGGCTCAGTGGACGCGCGGAGCCCCGGGCGGTGCGCGGAGTGCGCGGGCTGAGGCGCGGCGGCGCGTCCGGGCAGTCGGGTGGCCGTGCGGGTGGTGGCCGGCCGTGCGGGGGGTTGTCGGAGTGCTCGGGCTAGCGTGCGTGCGGGTCGTATGCACGTTTGCCCGAGTGTTGGGAGTTTAATTGTGGGTTTATGTATTTTGTAGTATTTATGGATTTTAACTCACCATATTGATTGTCTGTCTTGCAGATCTAGACGGACGGTCGCGCGACGACCCCGATTCTGGTGAGTGGGACAATCCAACCCAGTAGAGAGGTGTTATACGCACTTGGGCGTATACCGACCTCTCCTGGGGCACCGTGGATTATATTAACCTGTAATAATATGTATCGCATGTGAGCATGATGAAAATGTAGAATGCATGCTACCCTAGGCTTTTATGTTAGGGACTTGCACCCATAGGATATGCGTATGAGCCATGCAGCATGTCCCCTGGTTTTCATGCTAGGAAACCCCGGCCTATGCATGCGTCCTACTAGTTTATTTATTAAATTAAATGCTGGTATCTGTTAGATCGCATGCCTTAGGATAATATTATAGGGAGGAGCCTTGCGAGGTCAACGCTGAGACCCGTTTTAGGGTACTCCGTGTTCCTTGTTTGGTTGTCGGGATGTCCTGTATCGGGACCTCGGGCTGCCCTCCCAAGGTTCTAGTCCCAATAATATTATATGTAATGATTGTATGATTGGTATAATTATTAGTATAGTTGGTAGATATTATAGGGGAGGGGCCTTGCAAGGACAGCGGTGAGACCCGGGTTAGGGTACTCCGTGTTCCTTGTTTGGTTGTCGGGGTATCCTATAACGGGAACTCACGCCGCCCTTCCGAGTTTCTTTCCCCCAATGATATTCCAGCCTTACTGATTTTTGTACATGTTCCCCGCATCGTGGAGATGCACCCGGTTGAATTCAGATGAATTCATGACATTTGAGTTGTAATGATATGTAGTTGGCGGATCCGAGTGGATCATATGCGTATGGATAGGCTGTTCTGTTCCCTGCGTTGGATTCGGTAGAGGCTACCCCCAGCGTTAGACAGGGCCTTCCTGACAGAGGGCTCCCATTAGTAGGCACCTCCTGATTTGGTTTCGGACTGTGCTGAATGTGGGAGTAGACCAGGCGGCCTACGGAGTGGAGGGAGAGACTATCGGTGGACCAAGGGTGACCAACAGCCTAGTCAGTCCCAAAATCCTATGTCACCCATTGATGGGTGAGGGTGAGGGTGAGGGTGTAGTGGGTTGGCGATGAGCGACCTACTAGATTTGTGAATAGATGATTATCAGTCCCAATAGCCTATGTCACCCATGGATGGGTGAGGGTGAGGGTGTGGTGGTTCGGCGAGGTACGAACCACTGGATTATGTTGTTATGTATTGTTGGCTGGATAAAATAATGGAATATTGGTAAATATTGTCTGTGATGCGTGGGTTGTGCTGTTCACTGAGCGTGTGGCTCACCCCTCGCACATGTTTTTCCCCAGTGGTCACTGAGCCTGAGCTAGAGCCGGAGCAGCAGTTGGAGCTTTCCGAGGGATTTCTTCAGTAGCGGAGCAGCGCCACGTTCCGCGAGTGCCAGAGGTTATCAGCATCCCTTCTTGACTGTATGTATTGTATTTCCGTGCTGAGCACGTGTTGTATATATTCAGTTGTATTTGTGTATATTGGCTCTCACAGGACGTATGATTGAGTATCGAGTCTGTAATATGTTTTTATTTACAGACTCAGTTTTTAGCTTCCGCTACATTGTGTATATATTATGTCAGCCCTGTTTGATCTGTGTTGTCATTTTATTTGTGGTTTAGAGTATATATATTTGACCTCCTGTGTAGGTTTCTGATATGATATATACACTTGCCGCGACCCGGGGTTGGCCGCCCTGGGGCGTGACAGATACTCTCCCCCAGCCAGATCTTGTTGAATAAGGCTTCCACTCTAAGCACCACCTCTCCAACGAGGACGCTCCACTTAGTTTTTTTCTCATTCTAAAACACAAATCTATATACCTTGTTATAGATTAAGTGAAACATATACCTCATTAAATAATGTATATACCTCATTAAATTTTTTCTTACACTTACTGAAAATGGGTTTATTCAACTCAAAATTTAGTGATATGCACTTTTCCTCAAAACATGTACATCATTAGATGATGTTTACTATTTTAAAAAAAGATGAAAACATGTGATATCTGAGTTTTGGTTGGTGAATGTGACTGAGTGTATCATTTTTCTTTAAGAATCCCTTCTAGGCTCTTATTAATCCCCCACCTAGGCCTAGGCCTAGGCAGGCCCAGCCCACAACGGTTAGCACCTATCCATCTTTCCGATTAATCCATAGTTAACCAATAAGCTATTAAGTTGTCTTATATATTTATATATTAATTAATTTTGTAATCTATCCTTAATATGCTTATATTATCAAAAAATTTCATGTTACTTTGTTCTTATTTTATAGTCTAAAATTTTATATATGTATATGTATTAAAGCTATTATTTTAAAACATTGATTGATTAATCTTCATCTCACAATTAATCACTAGTGGGTCACTAGTAGCGCTTAGGCCTGTCAACGGGTCGGGTTCGGATCGGGTCGGGGTGGACCCGGACCTGGCCCGTTTGATTGTCGGGTCTATATCGGGTCTCGGGTTGGGTCAGGTCGATCCATTAACAAGTTCAGGCCAGACAAAGACAAGTTCACTTTTCAGGGCCTACAATGGCTTCATTTTTTTTCTTTTTAATAGAGTCTAATGTATTATAAATAGTTCTTCACTATTTTGATTTTTAAATGTTTTATGAGAGAACATTTGGAATACGGTTTGGATTATTATGCTTTTACGTGAAGTCAAAAGGTTGTAAAAATATTTCAAATGTTTAAAATTTTAAATGATTATTCAATATTTAGTTATAAATGTTTGGTTGAATCATGAGTGTTAGGTTGGATCATAAATATAAAAAAATTACATAATCTTTGGGTTGAATCAATCGGATCCATAGGATCGGTCGGGTCGGGGTGAACCCAGACCCGACCCATTTGATTATCGTGTCCTTCAGGTCAGGTATTTACGCTTTTTATTGAGTCGGGTCCAGATCGATCCGCGACCCGTTGACAGGCCTAGTAGCGCCCGATGCTTCTTACAACATTGAATAATGGGTTTTGATTGTTTCGTTGTTCGTGTCGAGTAATGATGATAAAAATAAGTTTTCATGAATGTTGGTCTTTGCAATGGGACTATTTTGATAGATTTTGATGCAAATGCATGGAAAACTTGAATTTTGCTTGTTCAATGTATTGTCTGTCATAAGGTGATAGTGGGTTTTACAAGTTGATGCATATATTAGGCATATATATGTTACCAGGAACAATTGATATCCATAAAAGGAAAGTTGTGTATTTAAATGGAAACATATATTCTATGTGTGGGCATCTAAATATTGATTACGAGATACGGATCTTTGGAAGGCTTGAAATGTGTCGCTAAAATTTAGACATGACTTGAATGGATTAGGCGGAGAAAAAACTGATTCGCAGAATTGTTTCGTGTTGACTCTGACATATGTCGACCATTAAAGGACAATTCTTTTTGAGAATCTCGAAGGGTAAGTATGATTCTAATTGACAAATTGCGCCTGTGGATGTTTTTGTTTCTGCCAAATCTGACTTCTAGGTCTCTTTATTGTGGTGATTTTAAAAGCTGTGGTTTTGCTCCACATGTGATGTGAGGTTCCCTGTTATATTTCTGCAAATGTTTTTGGTGTTTTGACCCTTTTCGAAAACAATGGATGTTGGAGAAATGAAAATTGTGTTTTCAAAGCTGTAATGTCTCCGATTAAATGGATCTTCCCATGTTATTTTGATTAAGAACCAGTTAAGATGAATGTGATCATGAATGGAGAAACCAAGGGAAAATTTTCTTGTATAAAAATTTGAGCTCACAACTACCTACATAAATTTTATCAATTATGAACCTATTTTGTCAGATCTGTCATTTTATATGAAATGTAAATGAGTGATGGTGTGTTTCTTTGGTGTGTCTAGATTCCATGCTGATTATAACAAAACGGAAGTGATGAAAATAATCATTTTTTTAAACCATGTTTTTTTTTTTTTTTTTGCCTATGATGGAAAGTGACAGAGTGAGTATCACTTTCCCTCACATTCATTTGAAAAACGTAACCGTCTCTTCTAATAACACAAACAGGGGCGGAGCTACAGTTCGGCTTGGCCGGGCTGTAGCCCCCCCCCCCCCCTCCTAAATTGTTTGATAATTTTTTTTAATTAGGCTGTGATTATTCCTATCATTATTTAGCCAAAATCACCCCTAATTACTACCCCTAATCATGGCTGATTATCCTCTATCACACTAGTTTCTACACAGTTGATTATTGACTTGTATAGGCTAATTAATCCCGTCATTATTTGCCCATTACACCACTTATACAGACAGTCATCACTTACCTTGCATTGAAGAAATGTAACTTAATTCCTATCAATCACATGGTTAAATACATATTTCTTATACAATAATACAAGATGTGTAACGAATTCTCCCTTATTACCAATTTTATCATAGTTTTCATATTTTTTTCTACAAAAATATGGTTATAAAATTTTTAAATCTTTGCTAGAATGATTCTTTCTTCTTTTTTTTATCTTTACTAGCCTAGATATATTGAGATCAATTGTATTTTTTTCAATTATGAAATCTATTACAACACTTCACACTGAGATGAAAGATGATTTTCTTGTAGATTCTATGATTATTTACATTGAAATTTTATTTTGCTGAAAATATTGACTCAGATCGGATAAAAGATTATTTATATTCTTTAAAGGATCGTAAATACAGTTTCAATAATATATTTCTGAAAAAACTTAACCTTTTGTCTATTTTTATATTTTTGCATATCTATGACAAAATTTACTAGAAATGAAGTAAAAACTTGTTTGGTTTATATAAAATTTAAATTGTTTATTAGATTTGGAGTTCATCTTAGCCTCTCCCAATATAAAATCCTAGTTACGCCGCCCTTGAACACAAAGAGAAGTAGGAAAGTGCAAAAGGAAATTTTCTCTCCTTTTGTTTGGCACAAACCCCGGTTTTTTGAGCAGTCAAAAGGAAAGTTTTTACTTTTTCTCATTTTCCTTCAGTTTCCTACATGCATGAACACACCCTAAGTGATGCACATGGACATGGGTTATCTACCCCATACAGAATATACTCTGGTTTTGCATTGTTATACTCATAGCCACTCAACAAATTTTTCTTTTCTGAGCTTTACTTCTCCATTGCAGAAAACAGAAAAACCAGATGACTTAAGGCATTCAATCGTTTTCCCAAATGAAAGACGTCTATCTACTTGCTTATTCTTCTCTGGATATATTGACTTTAGGTATCCTATTATATGAATATTATAACAATACGATTACTACATCCTCGTATGAATAAGATAAGGCGCAACTGTTTTTTCATGACTCTGCATCAATAAGAGAGACAGCCATAGAGGTTTTTCCGTATTTGTGTTTATGCATGATATTTTATGTACCAATAATCCCATATGGAGATCAAGCAGCCATTCAGCATGGTTCTGGTCTCAGGAGACAGTCGTCATGTTTTAAGGCCATGATAAGCTATTGTCTGCACTAGACCACATACAGTAGACCATGATTATGCATTACTGAATCAATCGTAGACCACATACAATAGCCTTGTTACAAGGCCAATCAACAACCCCAAAACAAAGGAGTCTTGGCCAGTACTTGCAGAATATTTCACTTCAAAGAAGCTTTGATTGGAAGGTTGAAAAAATTGCCTTTCTTGTAAGAATCAAATGTGAAAGAAAACTTTTATTTACAATAAGCCTGAAGTTGTTTTTATCTTAGCCCCAGTCAAATTTTAACAAGGCAGTCAAATCAAACCTCGACCTGTATTTTGATGTATCGCCAATTGTAGAGAATTATGAATGGTTCTCCAAACTGAAATTTGAAATTTTCTAAGCCAATTATATATCTCTTGTTAAGGGTATCCAAAGTAATTCTTTCATAATGAAAAAGTTCATCATCTGCTATTCTCTATGGCATATTTTTTCTGTTCCATCTTCGCAGCTGCAATGCTAATTGTCCAGTTTTTTGTTCAGTTTTTAACTTTTCATACTGTCTTTTCTGAATTAGTGTACTTTATGCAGAAGATCGAAATACTATTCCATAAAAGGTCTTCGTCTACAATTTGTAACAAAACTTGCAATGGAAACATATTTAATTAGCAAAATGCATGGTCCTTTATTTGAACTCTAAGCCCATGTTTGGTTCAAGAATTAAATTATTCTGAGATTTATGACTATTCTAGTATAAATAGGATAAAATGATTTTGTGTTTGGTTGTGTTTTGAATTATTCCCATTGGGAAATGTAATAATAAAGTTTTTGTTGTTTGGATAAAATATGAATAAAGTGTGGATAAAGATTTATAAAAGATAAAAAAATGATAACAGTTGATTTATAAGAGGTGATGACAGTTGATTTGACAGTGGACCCACATATTCTTTTGGTTTGAATAACATGGAATAACTTAATTCTAATGGGTGAATGGAATCCATATACCACTTTATACTAGTTAATTCTGGCATACAGATTCTCATTTATTCTAGTTATCCAAACATCCATAATGAGGTTATTTCAACTAATTCCAATTTATTCCGGACTTTTTCTCTAACCAAACATGGGCTAAGTATTTACCAATGCCATGTCTTCTGTATTTCAAAATACTAACATATTTTTCATATTCTAGAATAAATTTGAATGAATAATGTTAGGCACAGTCCCGCAAAAGTGGGACTGAGAACAGTCCCACACGCTTGTTTTGATTTTTTAAAAATTGTAAACCTCAACTAGTGAGGTGTATGCTTTGATGAAAAGTGTATATTGCTCCGTAAAGAATTGAAGTGATCTATTTTAGTAAATGTAAAAAAAAAAATCAGTGAGGTATATACCTCATCTAAGGAGGTATATAACTCGCTGGATGACTATGGAGATAAATGGACCATCCGTGGGACTGTTCGGATTGTGTGGAATTCAATTTGAATTATTACTTTTGAAAAAAAAATTGAATCATTATGCATTTGTATTATAAGGATCCGGATTTTGCAGAGCGGATGGAGAAATACAACAAATATATCAGCATGACTATGTCCGATGGTTGAAGGCCAAGTATTTCTCCAAGAAGGCTTGGAATGGAGGTGGGTGAAGTCTATATATTGTTTACGTTAATGCTCTTTTTTCCTTTATTTGGGTGAAAGGTGCACAATACAGTCATACTATTCTGCTTAAATCATAGAGTTACAACCTAAACAGGCATGGTATATCTATGGTTTACATCCGGTGGTTGGCAGTTTTTTTTTATGTGGATTGCACATGATGCTTATATGTGGCTTAAATTTGGCAATTAGCAAATTTTTAATAACATATACTAATTGAACTAATACAACTCATGTCAAATGGAAAAAGATTCACTTCGTTCGTTGTCCCTCCAGGTGCACTTGTCATGAAGTTTTGGTGTTTCATGGGATTATTGATCTCCCTTTAACCTGTCAAAGCTAACTCAATAAGTTTAAGCCTGCTAAGCCTGCCTGTCATCCCCTGTAATGTAGAAACTCAGTGGAGAGACCTTTTATCATTTTTTCATTTCTTTGGCAATTCTGGAGACCTTCTAGACAGGCATTTCTTTCCATTTCTTTTCTTGAACATGTCTTTCCTGGTCAACATTTTTTTTTTTTTTTTTATACGCATTTCTCACATTGAAGTCTTTTAGCTTCCGATTTTATACAAATTAGGAAATCACCATTTTTTTTCTTCTTATAATGATACATGTCATGGGTAATTTGCAGATTCCTTTGAATACCTCTGGCCACTTAGTTGAAATGGCTTTGTCAAATGAAGACGTACCTTCTAACTATCCAATATGGTATAAGTGGACAGAAATTAAGCACAGCAGTTGAAAAGACAGATGTTATTTTTTAATCTGCTTGTTCCCTTTAGCCTCCATCTAGATGTATGGATGGCTGGGCAGCGCAGTTCCTTGAGTCTGCTTTATGCATTGATGTTATTGATCTGTACATTTTACCCTTCTAGTTTGTGATGGAATTAACTTCAGAATACTCATAGAGAAACCTGATTATGTTGGAAAGCGGAAGCCTTTACCTATGGTTTTCTTGAAAGGACGTTGTTACATCAATTATAGGAATTGATATTTTTCCACTAACTACTGGTGAAAGAAACGTCGGATGCATTAAAGATTACTGAAGCAGCATAAAAATAGCACTAGTTCATGTTACATCATTGACATTATGGATTCTGTCAGACGAGGATCTGGTAGATGATCAAGGAAGCTTTGGTTTAGTATATCAATTATTTAAGAGCAAAATGTAAAAGGGTAGAGAACACTTTCTGCTTGGCAGTACCCGAGTAACCTAAAGACCACTCTGCAGGATGATATAGAGCCGGAAATAACAATATTTCTTTTTAGAAGTGCTGTGAGGGGTGAGATCGTGACCTTTGATTTCTTGCATAAAGTGGCCTCTCTCGGGAACTCAAACTGAGGACTTGTTAGCCCGAGTACTTTAGCATTGCTCCAAGTAATTTTGCTTAACAACATAAAAATCTGAATCAATTTCAGGAAAAGTTTGATTTCCTATTGGGTACTCCAAAGAAACTGGACAGGAAAAAAAAGTAAACACTACCATGCCTGACGAACGAGCAAAACACCATAAAGATACCAAATGTCTAAAATAGTCATTGTGAATTTCAAATTACTGCTCTGAGCTAGGTGATTGAATTGAAATTAGAGTGTATCACAATCTTTTTGGTAGTTATGGCCAAGTTAGCTGATCTGTTTGAAGCCTATATAGATGTATTTTTCTTCCATTTCTTTAACATCAAGTTCATCATATGATATTCGCTCGTATTAACTGGCATTATATGATGACATTTCAATGCAGTTAGTGAGAAAGAAGTTAAGGGTTGCTAAAAAAGTCACTAGTTCATCAGCCTTGTAGAGTGCACATGAATAGTAACCAGTGTACTCCGTTCATGTCATTTAATGAAAAAGTTGCAAACAAGAATGGACACCATGGATGGTTATGCCTAGATACATAAAGTGCGTCATTTTATCACTCATTATCTGTGTGGCATAATTGTTCTAACTTTTCACTACTATGATTTGAATGAACTACTCCTTTTGCAAAGTTGGTCTCATTTTTCTGAAGTTTGGTGTCTTGTTTTAGGAGTAATTCCCTAGTCACTACCGTGAGGCAAATCTTGTTGTAATATGGTTATAGTCTGTTCACTGAGAAAGTTTTTTTTTTCAGAATATGACTTCCTTGGGGAAGTCTTAATCCACTCTGACCCTGGTGTTTGGTATTTTCTTTTTACTTTCTTTCACTATATTATATGTTATTCTTGTAACATCCCCCCACCGTTTGGTCTGCAAATAACTTACGTGGGCATAATCATACAGGAATAGAGAACAATTAGATGATTTTCTGTTTAGTTAATTATGATTTTGGCTGAATTTTTGTCTTTGGCGTTTATCTTATAGTTTTAGATAAATAAGTAGGGATATACTTTACCTGTCTTCTCAAGCTTTGTTTTCAAGGTTTATTCTAATTTATTAAGGCCTGACTATTATAGTTTATCCATGCTACACAATCAATTTTTTTTTGGAGAATTAAATATATTCTTTCCTTGTCCACTTGCTTATTAGCAAAACAAACGGGGCTCAAACCGTATGTGTTTCTCTTCACCGATCATTATTTCCATTTTTTTATTCTGCTCTTCTTGTATTGACACACTGATGGTTCTATCCAAACCATGGCTGTAGCTAGTATATTTGACGAGGAAACCCAAATGGAGAATGAGATCATTAGATCAAGCAGGTCAGAAAAACCTAAACCTTTTCTACACCAGTTTTTTTTTAACTTATTTACTTTTATTCAAATCTAAAGTTTACATTACATTCCTCTTTAGGTGGCCCTGTACGAAATCATTCATTGACCCACAGCTATACTCTGAAGACCAAAACAGGTTGGCTGGTTCGACGAGTGGTCCTTCCTCCACCACTCCAGAGAAAAAGCCCCAGATCAATAAGAACAGTTGATGGAGAAGAAGATACAAATATGGCCAAAACCCAACCCCCCCCCCCCCCCCTCCCTTGCGGTGTGATATAAGGTTGTTCGCCCTTGATAGTTATACTGGGATAGATAACAATTCATGTTGAATAAGTAAATTTTTGTTTGATTGTTTTTTCTATTATTTTAATTGAGAAACGTAAAATTGATCTGTTTGTTGTTTGGTTCACCTTGGATAAAGTAAAGATAAGTGGTAGATAAGAAGTGGATAAGAGTTTGACTTTTTAAATGACAACTATACCCATGCATAAATTAATTGTGTTTGGAAATAAGTAAGATGTTTGTGTGATATGATAGATGTGACAGTTTTTGGAATGTGTGCAGAGAGTGTTAGGTTAGATAAAAAATTTAAAACAATAGAGAAGAGTATTTTTATCCATTGGCATAGATAAGCTATGATAAGCAATTTTACCATTTTCTTAGAATAGTTATCATGCATTATCCTACTAGCTTATCCAGACATAGCTATCAAGGTTTATTCTTGTCAAACAAACAGCTTTTTTTTGTTATTCTATTGTATTCTCTCCTATCCATGCCTTATGCTCCACCCTAAACAGTGGGGGGGGGGGGGGGGGGGGGGGGGAGGAAGTATACATTTTCTTTATTCATTTTTTATGGGTCAAAATTTGGTTAATGCTAAATTAATGAAAGAATGTGTTCAGGAACCCCCCGTATGGGGTGTGACATTAGATTATTCGCTTTCAATAGCTATACTGGGATAGATAACAATCCAGGCTGAATAAACAACTTTTTGTTTAGTTGTCTTTTTTGTTATTCTCATTGGAAAATGTAAAAATGAATTTTTTGTTGTTTGGTTCATCTTGGATAAAGTGATGATAAATGGTTGATAAGGGATGAATAAGAGTTTATGATTTCTTAAATGACAATTATACCCCATGGGAATAGTGTGAGAGATATATGATTGATTTGATAAATGTGACAGTTTTTGGAATCTGTGTGAGTATGTTAGGTGAGATAAATTTTTTAAAATGACATAGAAGGGTATTTTTATCCATTGGCATAAATAAGCTTTGATAAGCAATTCCACAATTTCCTTAGAATAATTATCAGGCCTTATTCTAGCTTATCCAGACATAACTATCGGCGTTTATTCTATAAAAAAAAAAAAGGGAGGGGGGAAGTGTTTTTTTATGCGTGAACAGATAAATAAAAGATAAGCTGATGCTTGTCAAACTTAAAACAATGCCTTTTTTTTCATTTTATGGCAGTTGGTGCAGAATTTTTTATGACTAATTGTTAATTATGATGGTTTCCCCTTGTTTTTGTATTTTTTTTAATTATTTGGTCATTTTTATTTTTATCTTTAGTTATAAATTGGTGTGTGTAACTGTGTATGCCAAGGATAGATTATTTCAATCATCATTGGAATTATTATTTGAGATTATGCTAAATTATCCAAGCATACTTAAACATGACAGCCTGATCATCAAACTCTCTGATGGGAGTTTTGTAAACCTCATATTCTCATATTGAATCAAAGGAATATATGTTTGTGAAGTTCAGGATTTGGGAAAGTGTCAGAAGGAGAATTATTTTTTCACAAGAATTCAATTATGATATATTTTGTGTTAAAATAATTTTGTTTGTGATGACCATCACAATGTGAATGAGGATGTGAAATGAGGATGTGAAATGAGTATCAAACTGAGTGACATGATGAAAAACTTCTCCAACTAAACAAAAGAAGAATGATATAAGCTTAAAGAATAAATTCACATCCTTGAAATTTATGTACGGTGTTATTTTTATTTTATATGTATTAGAGACACTTAAATAGTAGTTCATATTTGAATTCAAATACCCTTGAAAAGTTCACATTGGAATAACAAACTTCAAAATCAATATGCTTATGAGTCCTGTATCTAATTGTTCATCTACAAAATTCACATTAATTTTGTAGATCAGGTGGAAATTATTATTATTATTATTATTATTAATTTTTTAACGAACGGTTCCCTCACTGATGTTAATTAATTTAAAAATATTTATTGTTTTATTTATAAAATATAAACCAGTTATTGGCTAATCATGTTGTAACTAAAATAAAATCAGGCAGGTGGTCTAACATTATGCTCAGAACAACCAGAGCAGGCTGTTTGGATTACTCGTACGAGATCCCCAAAGAATCTCCGCCATCCAATCTATAGTCCTAATCTCAGATAAACTCTGTCCAGCAGATCTCAACCGTGGGTCCCGGTGTTCCCAAACCCGTGCGCAGTTTAGCAAATATCCCTTATTCACATAATTCAAAACCCAACTTGGTTCCCGATCTGTACCCAAACCAATTCAAAATTGGATTTAGATTGAGGGGTTAGGTTATCCGTATTCAATATGAACCCAGTAGGGGAGGAATGATAAATTTAAAAGTTCAATCTAAATTTAACACGTGAAATGAAATTTAATTGTTCAATTTATTTTTATAAATATTTTTCTTGTTCAAAAGAGGATTATTTTTTAAGAGCTTTGATGCATCTAATATCAAATATCGTCTTAAAAATCATTCCGATAATATGTATTTATTGTAAAGTTATTAAAAAAACTTAAATAAATGCATATAACATAAAGTATTGTGCAATTTTTTAGGCTCTGTATATCTTTTATTTATTTTTTTAATTTGAATCCAATATGAAAAAAATTTGAACTCAATTTGAACCTTAACGAACTATGGGTAGTATTTGCATTGGGTTTTGGGTGAACTCTCTTTTTAACTTGAAAAATGTTCTACTCGGTCATTTTTACGATACAAAACACTGACCACACGTATGTTTTATTTTTTAAAAAATAGTAAAAATTGTTTAATAAAATATATATTTTAATGAAAAGTGCATACTACTCTATTTTAAGTTGCATGAACCTATTTTACGTAAATATAATTTTTTTAATAAAATATATTATATTGATATATAGGTTTTATTGGATTCTTAACCAGCTAGACAATATTTTAGACCCAGCGTAACTTTTCAATGCAACACAACCCACAGAGTTGTGGCTCGCACGTGACTTGCTAATTTGCGCGGATGTGCTTCTAACTGTCCAACGAAGACCCCGTTTGGTTGCACGTTTGGGACAACTTTTTATTTTTAAAAAGCTAAAAAGCTAAAATCATGCGGTCAAACGGAACAACTTTTTGAAAAGTGAAGCTGCATTGCTTTTAATTTTTCCCTAGAAATCTGTGTTTTGAAAAGCTCAAAAACAATTCTTTTTGTCCGAATCGATTTTTTAAATTGAAAAGCAGATTTTTCTGTTAAACATAAACTGTTTTCAAATATTGATTCTTGAATTAAAAAAAAATATCACAAAAAAAAATTAAGATTTAAAATCATCCTAAAAAACAGCTTTATCCTTAAAAAAAAAAAAAAAAAACAACTTTATTTCAAAATTTACTTTTCCGCCTGTGTTTCTAGACGGATCCGAAGACTCTGTTCTCTTGTCTTTGTTTGGGGTTTCTCTCGTTGAAGCCTTCGACAGCAGATAAGGGCTCTTGTCTCTCTTTCTGCCCCTGAATTTGGTTCAGAGACTTCAATCTCTTTCAAAATCCGAGGTGGGTCTCTTTCAATCCCCTCAATATCACTTCTTTTGAGTTCAATTCGATTGTTTGAGGCGTTTTATGTGATAAAGACGTGGACTTCATGAATAAAGTTTGATTTTGCATTCATATGTGGCTTGTTTGGTGATATGGGTGTCTGTTTGTTTTGATGTTTTTGGTTTAAAGTTGGTGTTTGGGGGGTAATTATGAGGAGTTTTGAAGATTTGGTTGGTGGGTTAGGCATTGATTTGGTTCAACATTTTTGTTGGTTTTACAGTTTGTATTTCTGGTCTTAAATTGCAATTGTGTGTACATTGGATCCTATTTTTACAAGATAAAGGAACCTCATTTCCATATGTTTTTCTTTGGATAGGTTTAATAATTATAAAGGTAAGTTGAACTTTGAAGTCTGACTCTTCAGAAACAAGACATTGAATAATTCATTAGCAGATCTTTTTTTTGAGAGTCAATATGTTTTAATTTACACGGCTTGAAAACACTTTTTTTTGTGAAATTAAGTGACATGGGCATGTTTGATAAAATGATTGAATAAAACCTTTTGGGTCAGTGGATTTTATTAAACATGTTTACTTCCCAACTTTTAGATGCTTAGTGTTTATGGATCTTCTAGAGTTGCTTCCTTGAAAGCTTGTTGATTTTGCAGTTTTGGTGGAGTGATAAGAGCATGGCTTACACGATTTCAGTGGGGACAAGTAACCCTCCGATCGCTAAGAATTTAAATGGTTGGACCTATGTTGACTTGAGACCAGTGACGAATTTGAAGGTAAACAAAGTTAGATTTCCTGTTAAGCGGCCAACTAGCATGGTAATACAAGCTAGCAATGAGAAGGAAGGGTCAGTCAAAAGCTCGGGTTTGAGCATCGAAGAATGTGAAGCAGCAGTTGTGGCTGGTAATCCTCCCTCAGCCCCTCCTGTACCTCCCAAACCTGTCTCACCAGCAGGAACTCCTGTGGTCTCTTCACTGGTATGTTTCACTTAACAAATACTCCACTAGGGTGATGAAGATTTCTCTATTGTTTAATAGAATTATATGTAGCTGAAGCCAGATAGATTAGAATAACAATTGTTCTCGATGTTTGTTTACACAAGTCTGTCTTGTATATGTATCCTATACTAAACCATTCATATATGAATATTAATATTCAAATTTGGAACGTACTAGATTTGGAGCGGATGCAAATATTTTTCTGATAATTTATATGTCTAAATACGAACTCTAGTTTGAGTGATCAGATGAAAAATTAGAGAGATAAGAGACATAAAATTGAGACTTCAGGATTTCTCTCCTCCTTCAAAGATCATACAAAGATAATGCAATAAGTATTTAAATTTTGAAGATTATAAATAATCATGCAAGATAATTGAATCTGAATAATATGTAGTACAAACATATGTCATTTTACAATATATGTCAGATTCAAATATTTTGCACTTCGAATATTCGATTATCGGAAATTATTTAATTTTTTTTCCGAATATGGATTTGGAGCGGATATGTCACGCCCCAGGGCGGCCGTCCCCGGGACGCGGCAAGGGTATATATGATATCAGCAGTCTATACAAGAGGTCAATAATATACTCAAACAATATCAACAATGACAACACGTACAACAATGAGGCTGACATGATATATACACAAATAGCGGAAGCTAAAAGACTGAATCTGTAACTCAAGGACATAATACAGACTTGATACAAAATCAACTGTCCTGTGAGAGCCAATATATACAACGACATCCAAATATAATACAAACGCGTGCTCAAGCACGGAATACAACACATACAAGCAAAGGGGGATGCTGAATGGCCTCTCACACGAAGAACGTGACGCTGCTCCGCTACTGCTGACGTGCCTCGGGGAGCTCCTCCTGCTGATCCCACTCAGATATCACTGGAGAAAAATATATGCGAGGGGTGAGCCACACGCTCAGTGAATAGCACAACCCATGCATCACAATTCATATTAACCTCAAATCATTCATAGTCTCTAAATAGCAACAACTACACAAACCCGTGGGTCGCTCATCGCCAACCCATTACACCCTCACCCTCACCCTCAAACTGGTGACATGGTCTCTTGGGACTGACTAGGCTGTTGATCACCCTTGGTCCACCGATAGTCCCTCCTCCACTCCGTAGCTCGCCTGGTCTACTCCCACGATTCAGCACAGTCTGAAACCAAATCAGGAGGTGCCTACTGATGGGAGCCCTCTGTCAGGACGGTCTGTCTAACGCTGAGGAGTCCCTATACGAATCCAACGAAGGGAAGAGGAACAGCCTACCCACACGGATACGATCCACTGGGATCCGCCGACACCAATCTCAACTCTACAAATGTCATGAATTCTTCAGAATTCCTCCAGGGCGAATAACTAAGATGCGGGGAAGCATATATTATAACCATGAGGTTATAATATTCTCTAAGGCATGCTAATTACAAAACTCACATTTGATTTAAATAAATTAAACTAAATGGGACGCATGCATAGGTCGAGGCTTCCCTAGCATGAAAACATGGTATCAGGATGCTTGGGCCTTTACACATATCATAAGGGTACATATCCCTAACATGCAAGGCCTAGGGTGGCATGGATACTACATAATAATCATGCATGCATAGATTACAATTAATACTAGCTAATATGCAATTATGGTGCCCCAGGGGAGGGCGATGTACGCCTACGTGCCTCGAACGCCTCCCAACTGGGTTGGATTGTCCCACTCACCAATACCCGGGTCGTCGCGTGACCGTCCGTCAAGATCTGCAAGACAGGGCATTCAACATGGTGAGTAAAATACACAAATACATACAAAATACGCTAGAAATACCCAACACTCGGACAAGCATGCATACGGGCCCGTACGCACGCGAGACCGAGTGCCCCGACACACTCTCGCACCCCCGGGCAGCCATGCGCACGGCCACCCGCACGCGCACGCACGGGTGCACACGCACGCACGCACACCCGCGTGCCGGGCGCACTGCCGCGCCCCAGCTTGCGCGCCCAGGCACGCTGCCGCGCCCCAGCCCGCGCGCCCAGACACGCCGCACGCTCGGGCGCACGCACGCGCGCGCCCGCGCGCACCGCGCGTCCAGCCCCGGGTGCACCCGCGTGCACTGCGACCCAGCGTAGCGCCTCGTGCGCACACCCGCACACACTGCGCCCCAGCGCAGCACCCCGCGCGCACGCCCGCTTGCCTCCCCGCGCACACCGCATGCACTGCGCCCCTGCGCAGCGCTCCGCGCGCACGCCGCGCACTGCGCCCAGCGTGCCCGACCGCACACGCCCAGCGAGCCCGACAGCACACGCCCAGCGCGCCTGACAACAGCTCGCCTGCCTGCCTACCTGCCTGCGCGCCTGCCTGCCTGCCTGTGCGCGCAGGCTCGCACGCACGCGCCGATGAGCCCGCATGCATCTGAGCCAACCCTACCACCTCCCTCAGCCCTCCCCCACCCCAACCACTCATGCCCACCTTGCACACCCAAAAACACATCCTAAACATGCATCTAAACAAGAAAAGGAAGGAAAGAAGGCTCACCCAAGGGAGGAAAGGAAGGGAGGGAAGATCGGGTGCTCTTCGCGCACCGATTTGCCACCTCCAAGACCACCACCACCAAGCCTTCTTCTCAGCCAAGGAAGGGCTGAAAACAGGGGAGAAAAGAGGCTATGAGAGGGGGTCACACATGATGGAACTCGAATCTGAGACCATAGGAAGATAGGTCGGGACAATACCTTAATTTTCTCCTTCTATGGCTTTTCTTTTTAACCACCCTAGCTAGATCATATGGAGGAAAAAGAGAGAAGATGAGAGAGAGCTTTTGAAGTGGAGAAGAAGATGAATAGGGAGGGCACTATGCATGGGCGCCCCACTTAAAGCTCACACACACACACCACTTACTCACACACTCACCACACACTTAACTTGGAAATTAATTAGGTTAAGCTAGGTT
Organism: Acorus gramineus; assembly: GCA_030737835.1. Taxonomy (NCBI): domain Eukaryota; kingdom Viridiplantae; phylum Streptophyta; class Magnoliopsida; order Acorales; family Acoraceae; genus Acorus; species Acorus gramineus. The sequence continues at coordinate 181,010 of JAUJYN010000054.1, read as the reverse complement.
AGATGCACTTTGACCCTAGTCAACCCAACCACACTAAAAACCAAAACCCATTGACCAAGTCAAGGGTCAACTTTGACCAAGTCAAGTCTCCCAATGACTTTTCGCTCGGTCAAAACCCGGATACGATTCGGAACTGCGAAATTCTGAAACGTTATCGGAATTCGATGAAATTTTCGTGAGTGTCTTGAAATGGTACCAGGACACATAATAATCAGTTAGATTTTTAATCGGAGCTCTCAAACTCAGGGGACAGAAAAAGTCCAAAATTTTAGCGGTTCCGATCGAAAAACGAAAAACTGTCAGAATGTTCCAATTACCAGAAGGCTAAAAAGTGACACATATATAACATTCTTCCCCAATTATAAAATTTTGTCCTCAAAATAAATACAAAAACATCTAGGAAGGGAAAAGATGCGGATACGCGTCACGCATGGCGTCCTCGAGCTCCCAAGTGGCCTCGGCACCGAAACGGTGCTGCCATCGCACCTTGACCAGCTGGACGGTCTTGGTGCGGAGCCTCTTCTCGTGGCGGTCCAGGATCTCAATTGGCTGCTCCCTGAATGACAAGCCCGGCTCGAAGACGAGCGGCTCAAACGGGATGACGTGAGCAGGATCGTGGACATAACGCCTCAGCTGCGAGACATGGAAGACGTCATGGGCCTGAGCCAACTGTGGGGGCAGAGCTATGCGATAGGCCACCTCCCCAACTCGCTCGAGGATGAGGAACGGCCCAATGAAACGCGGACTCAGCTTGCCCCGCACACCGAAACGGAAAATGCCCTTCATCGGGGACACCTTCAAGAAGACATGGTCACCAACCTCGAAGGCGAGCTCACGGCGACGACGGTCGGCGTAGCTCTTCTGACGGCTCTGAGCGACTCGGATACGCTCACGAATCGTCTTGACCATCTCGGAGGTCTGGTGAATGATCTCTGGTCCCTCCAACTGGCGCTCTCCGACCTCATCCCAACACAAGGGGGACCTGCAGCTGCGGCCATAGAGCGCCTCGTAAGGAGCCATCCGGATACTCGAGTGGTAGCTGTTGTTGTAGGCAAACTCCACCAACGGAAGGTGCCTCTCCCAACTGCCCCCAAAATCGAGAACGCAGGCTCGCAGCATGTCCTCCAGGGTCTGAATCGTCCTCTCCGACTGGCCGTCCGTCTGCGGATGAAACGCTGTACTGAAGTGGAGGTTCGTACCAAGGGCGTGCTGGAGGCTACGCCAGAACCTCGAAGTAAATCGCGCGTCTCGATCAGAAATAATGCTGACGGGAGTGCCATGGAGACGAACAATCTCGGAGACAAACAACTGCGCCAGGGTGTCCAGAGAATCGGTGAGTCGGATGGGGAGGAAATGAGCAGACTTCGTCAGTCGGTCGACGATCACCCAGATGGCATCGCGACCCGAACGTGACCTCGGCAAACCCGAGACGAAGTCCATGGTGATCTGCTCCCACTTCCACTGAGGGATCTCAATGGACTGCAGCTTCCCCGCAGGACGCTGATGCTCCGACTTCACCTGCTGGCATACTAAGCATCGGGCAACAAAACGGGCAATATCCGTCTTCATCCCGCGCCACCAGTAGCCACGACGAAGGCCCCTGTACATCTTCGTGCCACCAGGATGCACTGTGTACCTCGAACGATGGGCCTCGTCCAAGATCTTCTTCTTCAGCTCTGCGTCGTCAGGAATGCATACTCGGCCTCTGAACCGCAGGATCCCGTCCTCGCAAATCTGGTAGTCCGGACGCTCGCCCCGGGCGACGCCTTCAGAGAGGACTAGAAAGTGAGGATCCTGCCCCTGAGCCGTGCGGATCTCGTCGAGAAGAACGGGCTGCACCACTAGCCTGGCCAAAAAGCCACTCGCAGGAGTCTCTCGAACGCTGATCCAGCAAGCGGCCTCCTCCAGAAGCCTCCAACGACGTACAGCCATATGGGCGGCCATGCCCAAGGGCTGCCTGCTGAGAGCATCCGCCACGACATTCGCCTTACCCGGATGGTAAGCGATGTCACAATCATAGTCCTTCAGGAACTCGACCCAACGTCTCTGACGCATGTTGAGCTCCGGCTGGGACTGCAAATATGTCAAGCTCTTATGATCAGTAAAGAGCTCGAACTCCTCGCCATAGAGGTAGTGCCCCACATCTTCAACGCAAAGATGATCGTTGCCAACTCTAGGTCGTGGGTGGGGTAATTATGCTCATGGGGCTTCAACTGACGCGACGCGTAAGCCACAACCTTACCGTGCTGCATCAGGACGCAACCCACACCCAACCGCGATGCATCGGAGTATACTGCGAACCCACCACTCCCAGACGGAAGGGTAAGAACTGGCGCTGAGGTGAGCCTTCGCTTCAACTCCAAGAAGCTCTCCTCGCAAGCCGGGGACCACTCGAACCGGACATCCTTCCGAGTGAGGCAGGTAAGAGGTACAGCTATTTTCGAGAAACCCTCGACAAACCTCCTATAATAACCCGCCAAGCCCAGGAAGCTCCGAATCTCTGTGGGGTTCGACGGTCGACGCCAATTCTGACAGGACCAGGCTCTGATACCAACTTTTGTCACGCCCTCGTGGGGCGAGATTCGGAGCTTCCTGGGCTTGGCGGGTTATTATAGGAGGTTTGTCGAGGGTTTCTCGAAAATAGCTGTACCTCTTACCCGCCTCACTCGGAAGGATGTCCGGTTCGAGTGGTCCCCGTCTTGCGAGGAGAGCTTCCTGGAGTTGAAGTGAAGGCTCACCTCAGTGCCAGTTCTTACCCTTCCGTCTGGGAGTGGTGGGTTCGCAGTATACTCCGATGCATCGCGGTTGGGTGTGGGTTGCGTCCTGATGCAGCACGGTAAGGTTGTGGCTTACGCGTCGCGTCAGTTGAAGCCCATGAGCAGAATTACCCCACCCACGACCTTGAGTTGGCAGCGATCATCTTTGCGTTGAAGATGTGGAGGCATTACCTCTATGGCGAGGAGTTCGAGCTCTTTACTGATCATAAGAGCTTGACATATTTGCAGTCCCAGCCGGAACTCAACATGCGTCAGAGACGTTGGGTCGAGTTCCTGAAGGACTATGATTGTGACATCGCTTACCATCCGGGTAAGGCGAATGTCGTGGCGGATGCTCTCAGCAGGCAGCCCTTGGGCATGGCCGCCCATATGGCTGTACGTCGTTGGAGGCTTCTGGAGGAGGCCGCTTGCTGGATCAGCGTTCGAGAGACTCCCGCGGGTGGCTTTTTGGCCAGGCTAGTGGTGCAGCACGTTCTTCTCGACGAGATCCGCACGGCTCAGGGGCAGGATCCTCACTTTCTAGTCCTCTCTGAAGGCGTCGCCCGGGGCGAGCGTCCGGACTACCAGATTCGCGAGGACGGGATCCTGCGGTTCAGAGGCCGAGTATGCATTCCTGACGACGCAGAGCTGAAGCAGAAGATCTTGGATGAGGCCCATCGTTCGAGGTACACAGTGCATCCTGGTGGCACGAAGATGTACAGGGGCCTTCGTCGTGGCTACTGGTGGCGCGGGATGAAGACGGATATTGCCCGTTTTGTTGCCCATTGCTTGGTATGCCAGCAGGTGAAGTCGGAGCATCAGCGTCCTGCGGGAAAGCTGCAGTCCATTGAGATCCCTCAGTGGAAGTGGGAGCAGATCACCATGGACTTCGTCTCGGGTTTGCCGAGGTCACGTTCGGGTCGCGATGCCATCTGGGTGATCGTCGACCGACTGACGAAGTCCGCTCATTTCCTCCCCATCCGACTCACCGATTCTCTGGACACCCTGGCGCAGTTGTTTGTCTCCGAGATTGTTCGTCTCCATGGCACTCCCGTCAGCATTATTTCTGATCGAGACGCGAGGTTTACTTCGAGGTTCTGGCGTAGCCTCCAGCACGCCCTTGGTACGAACCTTCACTTCAGTACAGCGTTTCATCCGCAGACGGACGGCCAGTCGGAGAGGACGATTCAGACCCTGGAGGACATGCTGCGAGCCTGCGTTCTCGATTTTGGGGGCAGTTGGGAGAGGCACCTTCCGTTGGTGGAGTTTGCCTACAACAACAGCTACCACTCGAGTATCCGGATGGCTCCTTACGAGGCGCTCTATGGCCGCAGCTGCAGGTCCCCCTTGTGTTGGGATGAGGTCGGAGAGCGCCAGTTGGAGGGACCAGAGATCATTCACCAGACCTCAGAGATGGTCAAGACGATTCGTGAGCGTATCCGAGTCGCTCAGAGCCGTCAGAAGAGCTACGCCGACCGTCGTCGCCGTGAGCTCGCCTTCGAGGTTGGTGACCATGTCTTCTTGAAGGTGTCCCCGATGAAGGGCATCTTCCGTTTCGGTGTGCGGGGCAAGCTGAGTCCGCGTTTCATTGGGCCGTTCCTCATCCTCGAGCGAGTTGGGGAGGTGGCCTATCGCATAGCTCTGCCCCCACAGTTGGCTCAGGCCCATGACGTCTTCCATGTCTCGCAGTTGAGGCGTTATGTCCACGATCCTGCTCACGTCATCCCGTTTGAGCCGCTCGTCTTCGAGCCGGACTTGTCATTCGTGGAGCAGCCGATTGAGATCCTGGACCGCCGCGAGAAGAGGCTCCACACCAAGACCGTCCAGTTGGTCAAGGCGCGATGGCAGCACCGTTCTGGTGCCGAGGCCACTTGGGAGCTCGAGGACGCCATGCGTGACGCGTATCCGCATCTTTTCCCTTCCTAGATGTTTTTGTATTTATTTTGAGGACAAAATTTTCTAAGATGGGAAGAATGTTATATATGTGTCACTTTTTAGCCTTCTGGTAACCATTGGAACATTCTGACAGTTTTTCGTTTTTCGATCGGAACCGCTAAAATTTTGGACTTTTGGCTGTCACCCTGAGTTTGAGAGCTCCGATTGAAAATCCAACTGCATATTATGTGTCCTGGTGCCATTTCAAGTCACTCACGAAAATTTCATCGAATTCCGGTAACGTTTCAGAATTTCGTAGTTCCGAATCGTATCCGGGTTTTGACCGAGCGAAAAGTCATTGGGAGACTTGACTTGGTCAAAGTTGACCCTTGACTTGGTCAATGGATTTTGGTTTTTAGTGTGGTTGGGTTGACTAGGGTCAAAGTGCATCTAACCTAGCTTAACCTAATTAATTTCCAAGTTAAGTGTGTGGTGAGTGTGTGAGTAAGTGGTGTGTGTGTGTGAGCTTTAAGTGGGGCGCCCATGCATAGTGCCCTCCCTATTCATCTTCTTCTCCACTTCAAAAGCTCTCTCTCATCTTCTCTCTTTTTCCTCCATATGATCTAGCTAGGGTGGTTAAAATCAAAAACCCTAGAAGGAGAAAAGCAAGGTATTGTCCCGATCTATCTTCCTATGGTCTCGGATTCGAGTTCCCTCATGTGTGACCCCCTCTCATAGCCTCTTTTCTTCCCTGTTTTCAGCCCTTCCTTGGCTGAGAAGGAGGCTTGGTGGTGGTGGTCTTGGAGGTGGCAAATCGGTGCGCGAAGAGCACCCGATCTTCCCTCCCTTCCTTTCCTCCCTTGGGTGAGCCTTCTTTCCTTCCTTTTCTTGTTTAGATGCATGTTTAGGATGTGTTTTTGGGTGTGCAAGGTGGGCATGAGTGGTTGGGGTGGGGGAGGGCTGAGGGAGGTGGTAGGGTTGGCTCGGGTGCATGCGGGCTCAGCGGCGCGCCTGCGCGCACAGGCAGGCAGGCAAGCTGCTGTCAGGCGCGCTGGGCGCGTGCTGTCGGGCTCGCTGGGCGCGTGCGGTCGGGCGCACTGGGCGCAGTGCGCGGCGTGCGCGCGGAGCGCTGCGCAGGGGCGCAGTGCGTGCGGTGTGCGCGGGGAGGCGAGCGGGCGTGCGCGCGGAGCGCTGCGCAGGGGCGCAGTGCGTGTGGTGTGCGCGGGGAGGCGAGCGGGCGTGCGCGTGTTGGGTCGCAGTGGGCGCGGGTGCACCCGGGGCTGGATGCGCGGTGTGCGCGGGCGCGCGCGTGCGTGCGCCCGAGCGTGCGGCATGTCTGGGCGCGCGGGCTGGGGAGCGGTAGCGTGCCTGGGCGCGCGGGCTGGGGCGCGGCAGTGCGCCCGGGGCGCGGGTGTGCGTGCGTGCGTGCGCACCCGTGCGGGTGGCCGTGCGCATGGCTGCCCGGGGGTGCGAGAGTGTGTCGGGGCACTCGGACTCGCGTGCGTACGGGCCCGTATGCATGCTTGTCCGAGTGTTGGGTATTTCTAGCGTATTTTGTATGTATTTGTGTATTTTACTCACCATGTTGAATGCCCTGTCTTGCAGATCTTGACGGACGGTCACGCGACGACCCGGGTATTGGTGAGTGGGAAAACCCAACCCAGTTGGGAGGCGTTCGATGCACGTAGGCGTGCATTGCCATCCTCTGGGGCACCATAGTTGCATATTAGCTAGTATTAATTGTAATCTATGAATGCATGATTATTATGTAGTATCCATGCCACCCTAGGCCTTGCATGTTAGGGATATGCACCCTTATGATATGTGTAAAGGCCCAAGCATCCTGATAGGATACATATATTTTTTTAATTGCCAGGCATACTATTGCACTATATTTGAGGATGGGTTTACACGTTATATTGATTTCTATGGGCATCTTAGGAAGTTGGAAGAATTCAAGCAAAATTGTTAGTTAATTGAAGGGGGATGTATTCCATATTTCCATGCTACTAATATCGTCTTCAATGTTGTTTCCTACTAGCCACTTGCCAGGCGTCCCCGTCGCAATCGGAAGTCAGCTGTATTGAGAGCATCATTTCAAGAGACACAACTGTCTCCGGCAAATTTTGTCCTTCCTCTTTTCATTCATGAAGGTTGGTAACATTCTTGATCACTTTTTTTTTTTTTTTTTTTTTGTTGTTGTTGCTGATTATGTCTGGTTCTATAATTTTATTCAATGAAGGTTGGTAATGCCTTTGCTAGATTCTAAGTTTCTAACCAATCCTGACGTTTCTTTTACTTGTATCCTCTGGTTCCAACATCTGACTTCATTAATAATACCTGCAGGTGAAGAGGACACCCCTATTGGAGCCATGCCTGGGTGCTATAGGCTTGGCTGGAGACATGGACTCCTTGAGGAGGTGCTGATTCATTTTGTAATTTTATTTTTGGATCAATGTTATATCATGCATGAATAATGATATCATTTTAAAGATGTAGAAGCTTCAAATATTTTCTTTCTAAAAAAAATTATAACCGATCAGTACCATTTCTCAAAATCATGACCACGGATCTTTTAAAGCAATATGACAACATGTGAAATAGTAATTCTGTATTTCCTTTCAGAATTTCTGGGGTCCTAACACTCAAATGTTTGATGCTTAAGGACGAATCTGAAAACAATATCTATAGTGCAGGTTTACAAGGCTCGGGATGTTGGCATTAATAGTGTTGTTCTCTTCCCAAAAATTCCTGATGCACTGAAGGTTCTTTATCTTTGTCTTTTGCTTTTCTTGTATGCGTCTTGATTATCTAGAATGATCTGAAATAATGAATATTTCGTATTCTAGACACCTACTGGAGACGAAGCTTACAATGACAATGGTTTGGTGCCTCGAACTATACGCTTGCTTAAAGACAAGTACCCTGATCTTGTGAGTATGCTCTGATTTCCTCTTTTGTAGACTTAGCTGGTAAGGCATCAGACATTACTGATGTCCTAATTTTGTTGGTAGGCTATTTACACCGATGTTGCTTTGGATCCTTATTCCTCTGACGGACACGATGGTATTGTAAGGGAAGATGGTAAGATATTTTCCTTTCAGTACTTTCTGCTGCTTCTTCTTCTTTTTTTTTTTGCTTGGTACTTTCTGCTTCTTGCCTATAAGCAAATGAGTAAACTTTGCCAGCAATGGTGTAGTTTATGGCATGGCTCTTCAAAGATTGCTTCTCACTTTCAAATTCAGAACAAAATTGACTTGTACTATTGTCTGGTATGTTATGATTATTTTGTTGCAAGGAATTATTTTATTTTGGATTATATGTTCTCCAAGGTAGATTTTTTAGTTTTTAAATGGTAAAACCGTAAAAGTGATAATAATAATTAAATGACTTTTTAACTTTTTTCTATCGGATGGTTCAGTTTCTCGGCAGAAATTTATTTTACCATTTCATTGCAGGAGTCATCTTGAATGATGAAACTGTACATCAGTTGTGTAAACAAGCTGTTTCACAGGTATTCTGATATTATTATTGTTACTTAAGAATAAGAAATGGAGTTCCCTTCTTTTCTGTCAACAATATTATGACTTGGTGTATATCTATCATCTGAATAGGCTCGAGCAGGAGCTGATGTTGTCAGCCCCAGTGACATGATGGATGGCCGTGTGGGAGCTATACGTGAAGTCCTGGATACTGAAGGTTTTCAGCATGTATCCATCATGTCTTATACTGCAAAGTAATTTTGAGTCCTAGTTCTAAATCAATGTTGCAAGCATAGTTGTTATTTTGGTCCCTGATGGCACTTAAATTATGTACTGTTGATTAATTTCAGTTTATTTTGATATTTGTGCAGGTATGCTAGTGCATTTTATGGCCCATTCAGAGAAGCTCTTGACTCGCAGCCTCGTTCTGGAGACAAGAAAACGTGAGTCATCGATATTTTGGTCTTTGTTCGGGGTGAATTTCTGTACCTTGTACAGTGCCAATTATTTGTATGTCAAATTACAGTTACCAGATGAACCCCGCCAATTACCGAGAAGCACTCGTTGAATCTCATGAAGATGAGGTTGAGGGAGCCGATATTCTCCTAGTAAGTATTCTCTCCATCTACATAATATGTCCATTTAAATTCCCTGTCAACAATCTTGGCAGTTGTTTTCTGTCTATCAAGATAAAATTTGTTTGTTTGGGTTGCAGGTAAAGCCAGCTTTGCCCTATTTGGATGTCATACGGCTCCTTCGAGATCAATCTTCCTTACCAATTGCTGCATATCAGGTAATGCAATTCATTTTTAACTTCATGTCGATATTCAAATATATAAATCTAGGCAAATGTGTCTTGTGTAATCTATATGGCCTGATTAACTGTGTCATTTATATCTAATCTGCGTTATATAATGGGTAAAGACCGAGTGGCTCACTGGCCAACCGATATTCTAGGTTTGGTTTGGCAGATCATAGATTTTCCTTTTTTTTTTCTTTTTTTTTTTGTGTAATAAACGATCACGTTGTTTTTGCCATGAAATGCCCGAAATTCCATATCCCTTGTGCTAATCATGCATTTGTGTTTTCTAGTTAGGGCATTATAAAAATCACTGATAAAGAACTAGGAATACAAAATCTGCAATCTAGAACTACTGACCTGTACTTTTTTCCATTAGGCCTGTCACTGGGCATTTATAATGTTTTACAAGGGGGATTAAACAGACGCCTAAGCAGAATCGGGCCTCACCCGCCTCGTCTGAGGACTGGATGACTGGGATTAAGTGAAAAATTAAATGGCTATGCAGTGGTTAAGTAAGGTTAAGCGGGTTTATCCGATTAATTCGATTTTTTTTTCATCTTTCCTATTTGTTGCATATATTTTATGTATTTTGTATTTTTAATGTTATATGTAACATTCTTTATTATTTAAAAAATGGCTGATTAATCCTGCCTGATTGATTGATCTCTGGGCGACCACTGACCGCCCCACTAAAGTTAGCACTTTTGACAACATTGGTCATGTGTCGGGACAGTTTGGTCCAAGAACCAAGGGGCTAGGGGTTAACCCTGCCCTACCTGAAACACCCGTGGGTTCATATCTGCCCAACTGTATTCAATGGCAAATTTAACCTATTGATTCAGACCCAATAGTGGCCTGGTTGGGTCATGTTCACCTTAGTGAATCCAGCTAACCTGCGAAGTGGGAGCCAATCCTTTCATATAGTTGAAATTTTGTCAATGCGAAACTATCTTTTAAATATTTAATGATCAGAAAACTCAAAATCTTTATATTACAAGCTTAATTTTTTACACATCCATACCAGCTCCTTAGACAACATTGAATCAATGTTCTGTAAAGTTTTAAATCCTATGCCAACTCTTCCTTGATTAAACTGGAGTGCATACACTAGGGTCAATGGCTTAGATTCAATTCAAGATATTCTTTAGCTCAAAAAAATCATATTCCTTTTAAATATTCTGTCAATTCAATTAAAGATCATGTGACCATTTCTTCTTTTAGGTAGCGTCAATCCTTGTTCAAATCCATATTCCTTCAGATTGGTACTAGAAATATTTATGTCCTTAAATTTCTATCATTCACAAAAAAAGATGCTGTGTAACTTCTAAAAACAAAGAATGTAACCAGCCAAAATATTCTTAATTTGTAATCCGTACAAGTAAACATATCTTATGTTTAGCTCATACCTCGACTGAGGTGTTTTATGATGTAAAACTCTTTAACATAGGGTAGTTTTTTCTATGGGCATACAACTGCATCATTTGACAAAAGGAGTCAGTCGATTTTCTTTCAAAAAAAAAAAAGAAAAGAAAAAAGAAACATAGGGTAGTTAACTTTCTGTGAATTATTTGTGACATTTCTGTCCAGTCATTGTATCAGATTCACATTGTGTTTTGCATGCGAATTTCAACTAGCTGAATATATATGGGCTTTGTTTACTTCTTATTTCTTTATCTTGTGCCATGCAAGATTGCCTGAACAGTTGATTAACCAAGCTTAGGCGTCAAAATATGGTGTATAGATGTGTTCAAACAACAATTAAGATAATAAATATAATTGTAATCAGTTCGACTTGATGTGATGCAAAGAAGGTTGCTATGACAGTTGCTTTGTAGCCAATCCACTTTTATGGGATAAGACTTTTATAAACCAAGAGGTTTTCCTGGAAATTATTGATTCCTATGCAAATATCCAAGTCCGAGGATAGTTTTCTTGAGTAATGGATGCAATTGGCCTGCAATAAAGGAATATCCAATATGACATAATCTAGGAAAAATAGACATTGATTTGAGAAACTTCACGATTACAAAGCTCACCAGTGGCTGAGAAAAATGTGTTTAAATGGTTGCCTCCCTTGTTCTCAACTGATGATGCAGTTTGATTTATCTTGACTGTGTAGTTCGCATCGAGAACTCCTAAAAGAATATGTTGCTATAACAGGGCAGTTGCCTTACATGTCTTGAACTCCCATGTATGAAAAATATAATTTGATGTATTGCAAATGAGTTAACTATGAGAGGTTGACTGATTCATTGTACAAACCAAGTTGGTGCTATTATTTTGTAGAGATTCAGCAGTCTGAGTATTTACAAATATGTTGTAGTCCCTAAGACACAACGTACTAAATGATCTTTTATTTTATGATCTTGAGAAAGGTCATCAATTTTTGTCCAAACATGTTATGACTTACTGTTTTCAGTTTTCGCATAGTCTTGTTTCAAGGATTAGTTCTTCAACTACTACTACAATTGTTGCTATATGATGTTCACATTATGAATCAGTGTCAGATCACTTTCTAGTTACTCCTAAAATGTAATTGCAAGGTTTCTGTTTCACAATCCATGCTACACCAACACAACCACCACCAAAAACATTCAAATGTCCCCGACATGTAGTCACCATGTCACATTGATTTTGGTTTTTCAGGTCTCCGGCGAGTACTCAATGATCAAAGCTGGAGGGGTACTTAAGATGATCGACGAAGAGAAAGTCATGATGGAGTCTCTGATGTGCATCCGACGAGCTGGTGCAGACGTTATTCTCACATACTTCGCTCTTCAGGCGGCCAGATCCCTATGCGGCGTAAAGAATTGATACCATTGTCTCTCAGAATATAGCTTTTTGTAGGAACCCCGATCAGTTAAAGCTTTAGGGTTGGTTTTCAGTGATGTTCTTTCTATCAGTGCATGTCATCAAATGCAGTGGTAATAAATACTGAGTGAAGCATAGTTATAAGTGAATCGCAAAGTCTCTTTTTTCATCTCTTAGAGACAGTTTAATAAATGTGGTCCAAGATTCTAATTCTATAGATTCTGTGAAAAGAAAGAATGGTGAAAATGTTGTTTGGGATGTCAATGGAAGATAGTTTTAACAAAAGAAGGATGAGAATGAATGTCAAACTGACCCAATGCGGCAAATCCATGGAAGCAGTCATAGCTTGTTTGAGGGACCAGAGGGCCCAGCGAGTCGAGAGGAGGTCGTATGCCTCCTTGCATAGCTCCACATTCTCACGTACGGTCTCGACCTTTGATGGCCTCATTGAGCCTTTTGATGAGGTGGGTGCGCATGGAGCGGAGGTGGACCACATGGGACCGGAGCTCGTCCAGGTGCCTCTGCTTCCTCATGCGCGACCGCCTTGCAAACTCCCTGTTGGAGACCATCCGCCTCCACTCATCGATGCTCGTGAGCATCTATTGTTGTTACAAGTGGTGGATGAAGGCGGCGGGTGTGTATTTTGGGTGTTTGTGAGGAGGGGTTGTGGTTTTGGGTGGTGGAGGTGTTGGTGGAGCAGTGTTTCTGAAGGTGGAGGGAAGAAGGGGGTGGTTGTCTTTATATTGAAAGAACTGGAGGTTTCATGCATTTGCTTTATTTTTATTTGATTCATATTTTTTTCCCTTAAATTTTATTATCTGATGGTTTTGGGTGGATAATTATATTCTACTGTTTTTTTGCCCTATTGGGTTTGGTCTAGCTTTTTCCATTGTCACGCGCACACATGAATAAGTTATAATTTTGAATCTTGGGGGTTCAAAGATGGATTTTGGAAGAGCACAGCTGGCTAATCAGTGTTTTATGTTAGAAAAAATAATGATTTTATCTGATTTTGATGAAATGTAAAGATAAAAAACACATCGAATGCACTGGTTAATTAAATGTGGTATAAACAAGAGGATACAATGTATCTGTTTATCAATCAAAACATCTAACCATATTATAATAAGACAATCATGAAAATAAAAAATCAATAAGACAGAATAATTATTTCTTTCTTTCTTATTGATTTTTTAAATTTAATTGTGTTTTTTATTACTCCTCCCATAATTTGGGTTCACTCCCCTACCAAGAAAGTGAGATAATGTCTAAAATTATCACAAATTCATGTGTTAAACATGTGATATAACATGTCTCGATCAGAGAGTGATGAAGTTTGATAGGATCTAGTTCATCACATTGGCCCTTTTTATTATAGGCCAAATTACTGGATGGTGTTGAGTACAACCAATCCTTTTTATTTTATTTTTTTTGTACTTTTGATGTCTCAAAATTTTATTAAATATTGATAGAGCTCTGGTACACTAGTTTTTTTTATAGCCCCACATGCAGTCATATATATCGTTAATCATTTTGCTCACTGTATCAAGATATATATCTCGTTGAAAATTTTTACATTTTCTATAAATGATAACACTTAATTCACTATTATATATATTTCACATTTTATAAAATTGCATTCCTCATTAAACGGAGTATATGATTTTTAAAAAATAAAAAACTATGTGAGATCTAAGTTTTACATTGTAAAATTAATTGAGTGTAATATTTTGCACATTGATAACTCCATGAGAGCAAATAATAAATCCATCCTAAAAAAATAAGCCACATACAAGTAAAGATCCAAAAGAAAAGAAAGTTGGATTTAACATGCTTTTTTTATATAAAGGATTTAACATGGTTGAAGTTATATAATACGTGATATTAGACCACCCGTAGTCATTAAATGTTGTGTGTGTGCAAATAAAGTTTTTGAATTCTCTTGTTCCATGAGGTGTTATGTGTCACCAAAATTAATACGTGACTAAAAGATAACCAATGTTTATAAGAATAAAAATGTATTGCACGAAATAATTAAAACATGAATAGAAAAAAGCTTAAGTGAAGACAAGTCCATCAAAAAGCCAAACTAAACCAACATCATCCATGTTAGAATAGAAGAAAATGAATTCTTGTTATTGTATTAGAGGAGCCAAAAACTCTATTTATAGATACATAGAGAAAAACCTAAAATACCATAAAAAAAGAATCTAGGAAAACTAGGAAACTAATAATATAATAATAATGATAATAAAGACATAATATTATTCTAATAATGACTATTTAACACTCCCTCCCAAACTCTGAAAAATAGAACCCTTAGAGTTTGCACAAAAATGAGAAGGTGACGGAGGTTGGCGACAACGACGGGCGGTGGGGTGGGGCACGACACGACGCGGCAGAGGTGCCACATGGCACCGTAGAGGCACGTGCAGGCGCAGCAAGGGCACGTGCATGCACGGCAGGGGTGCAACAGAGGCACGGCAGGGGCGCTACAAGCGGCAGGGGCGCTGTAGAGGCGCGGCATGGGTGCTACACGGTGCGGGAGGGGCAAGGACAGGAACGCGGACGGCGCACATAAAGGAAGACGAGTGCGGCGCCGCAATGCTGCGAAAAGAGAAAGAGCGCACATAGAAGAAGACATGTGCAAAGGCAGCAAGAGGAGTCGCGAGATTGCACGAAGAGCGAGAGAGCGTTTGGTGCCGCAAGGAGATGCGCGGAGGTGTGCAAATCGGCGAGGAGGATTGTAGAGATCTCGGATGAAGAAAAGAATCACATAGATGCATAGAGAACGAAAAATCAAGCGAAATGGATCTTTAGATAGGATATAAAGTCCAATTTAGTGTTCTGAAATCCCGAGGTGGTCGCTAGAGCCGTATGAGGGTGGCCGGATGCATTGGAGGTCGGTGGAGAGCAGTTGAGTGTAGTGAAGAGCGCCGGAGGGTGGCTGGAGATGGTTGAGAGTAGCCAGAGGATCATCGAGGGTGACAAAGGGCCGCCGAAGAGAGAGGCCGGAGGCGGCCGAGGGCTGTCAGAGGTGGAGGAGGGTGGCTGGTGGTGGCGGCAGGCAGTCGGAGACTTGCCGAAGGGCGGCTGAAAGATTTTCAGAGGTGGCGGAGGGTGGCTGGAGGATCGCCGGGAGGCGACGACCGGAGTCGGTGGCTAGCGGCGGAGGACTGCCAGAGGGTGGCGAACATTGGTGCTGGTAGAGGAGAGCGGCAGCCGCTGGTGGTGCAGGCTGGGTGGCTCCGAGACGCACATGGGTCGCATTGGGGAGGCGTCCCGGACAGAATCCTGAGAGATCCGGGGCAAGATCCGAGGAGATCCGGGGCACTGTCCCGGGAGCGGTGGCACGCGTTGGCAGAGCTCGGCACTCGCTGGCACGCGCTGGCACTTGCGGGCATGCACTGGTGTCGGCAGAGGAGAGTGGCAGCCACTGGTGGTGCACACTGGGTAGCTCCGGGACGCACATGGGGCACGCTGGGTCATGCTGGGGAGGCGTCCTAGACAGGATCCCGAGAGATCCGGGGCAAGATCCGAGGAGATCCGGGGCACTGTCCCGGGAGCGGTGGCACGCATTGGCAGGGCCCAGTACTCGCTGGCAGGCGCTGGCACTCGCGGGCACGCACTGGCAGAACAGATCCTGGGAGTTCGAGAGCTCTAGCACGCGCTATCAGAGCAGATCCTGAGAGATCCGGGAGCACTGGCACGCGCTGGTAGGGCAGATCCCAGGAGATCAGGGAGCACTGGCACGCACTGGCAGGGCAGATCCCGGGAGATCTGTGAGCGCTAGCACGCGCTGGCAGGGCAGATCCCGGGAGATCCGGGAACGCTGGCATGCGCTGGCAGGGCAGACCGAGAGATCCGGGAGTGTTGGCACGCCCTAATAGGACACGTCGGCAGGGCTGGCAGGGCGCGATGGCAGGGCAGGCAGGCAGCGATGCGCGAGGGCCGACTGGGCTGGCAGGGCATGTCAACAGGGCTGGCAGGGCACGATGGCAGGGCGAGCAGGGCACAATGGCAGGGCAGGTAGGGCACGTTGGTAGGGCGCGACGGCAGAGCGAGCAGGGCACCATGGCAGGGCACGACGGCAGGCCGAGGCAGGGCTGACAGGGCACAGCAGGGCGCAACCGCAGGGTTGGCAGGTCCGCCAATAGGGCACGACGGCAGGGCTGGCAGGGCACGGAAGGGCGCGACGGCAGGGCTAGCAGGTCCGTCGGTAGGGCACGACGGCAGGGCTGGCAGGTCCGTCGGTAGGGCACGTCGGCAGGGCTGACAGGGCGCGATGGCAGGGTGAGGCAGGGCATGTCGGTAGGGCACGACGGCAGGGCTGGCAGGGCGCAATTGCAGGGCTAGCAGGGCACGTCGGCAGGACACGGCAGAGCTAGCAGGGCAAGACGGCAGGGCTGGCAGGGCACGACAGGGCGCGACGGTATGCAGAGAAGCGCGAAGGAATGGGAATGTGCGTGATGGTGCAAGATGGAGCTTTTAGATCTTACGAGCAAAATTCTTCCCCTGTGTCGATTGAAGACGCTCCGATTGAAAACTTTTCAATCGACGCGGGGAAGAGAAAGAAAAGCTTTTGTGGATCTAGAATTTTTGAGGTAGAGGCTCTGATACCATGTTAGAATAAAAGAAAATGAATTCTTGTTATTGTATCAGATGAGCCAAAAGCTCTATTTATAGATACATAGAGAAAAACCTAAAATAGCAGAAAAAGGAATCTCGAAAAACTAGGAAACTAATAATATAATAATAATGATAATAAAGGCATAATATTATTCTAATAATGACTCTTTAACATAATATTATTCTAATAATGACTCTTTAACCATCCATAATAAAGTTACCACACTTGCATGACTATATGATTTTTGTAAATTCTGTGGTTGGCCATGCAAAAGCATCATGAAAGTCATTTTGAATAGTGAAAACAATTTTCATAAAAAAAAGTTACGTTCAATCATGTTTGCAGCTATTTGAAGCCCTCTCATATTTTAATTTTTTTATATAAAAAAGATGAAGTACATTAATGCTACAGTGAAATGAAAGCATGTTATTTTTTAATTTTTTAAGACAATAGAATATATAATTTTATACGCTATGTTAGACTCTTCCCAACCGGATCACCTAATGTATGCGGATCAAGTGATAAATAGAAGGGGAACATTGATTTAACTCCCTATAAACTTGCAAAAAACGATAAAGATCCTTGTAAAATAAAAAAATTCTCATAAGCTCTTATCTTTTATCCTGATTAATGATTTTAATCCATGAGTTAAATTTACATAGGTTGAGACGATATATTCATTTCGTCAAGTTAACAATAACACCCAAAATTATATTCACATAAAATCTAAATTAGTTATTTTAATGACCAGAATACATTTTTCTTCTCCAAAGGTAAAAAAAAAAATCTAAAAAAGACTTCCACTTCAACAATAGCGGAGGAGAACAACAAAAACCCAAAACACCACCACCTCCTCTCCCTCCTCCCGCTTCCTTTCCCCTCCAAACCATCGCCCTTCCTCAAAACCCAAATCCCCCTCACCCATTCCATCAAGCGACTCCCTCCTCCTCCTTACCATTGTCTCGCCGCCTGTGATATTCCACCAACCCCACACAGACTACACCACCCTCACCCTCGACTCCGCCCACGTCCTCTCCCTCTCCCTCCACCCCATCAACCCACCAACCCCTCACCCAATCTGATTTAGAGGGCCCCATCATCTCCAGCACCAACCTTGACATCATCCCCATCATCATCAGCACCAACCCTGGCATTTTGAGTAATATAAGGGAAAATTTTCAGTGAATAAGATTTTCAAAAGGTCCAATACATCTAGACTCAATGAGCAAAACTGAAATTGAAAACATGAAATGGACAAATTGTATAGGAAAACACCAATCCATGTGAGAACCTTTCCAATTTCTTCGAGATTGAGTTTGCGAGATTTCCCGTATCTGTTTCTGTCAACAGCAATAACTATTTTTGAATCAGTTGGTAATCAGAGACTGACATGTAGAGGGCGGCGAACCAATCAGACATGTCCATTCACCAGGACAGACTTAAGCCCCAGACTTACCCGACCCACTCTGCTGGTTCAATATCAACAGCACTTCACCCCGGTTAGCAAAATTTCAACTTTTCCCCTTGTTAATTCTAACTTAAAACTCCAAATCAAATCTTTCCCTACTCCGATGATTAGCAACTAAAGGTGCACCCATCTTCACAGTATGCCCAATCTCCCCTTTCTCTTCATTTCTTTCTCATCTCAGTGCCAATCAACCAACAACGCAGGTTGCAGCAATATAAGTACATCCCTGTTTAGAACTCCGGCCCTATCTCATCCCTTGCAGTTATGGCAAGCCAGCACATCCCACACGAATCCTCGTTGGCAGTGGCCTGGCAATGAGCCCATCAGTGACCCATCCAAGCACCTGCCCATCTTGTTGCACATAATTAAACTCCCTCCGCACGTAATCCAACGATACCCGCAGCCTGCCCCCAGGCTTGCAGTCTTCAGCAATGGGCCTTGGCTCAAGCACCGCATTTCTTTCAAGCCAGTACAAATAGTTTACATGGAACACAGATTTCAGCATGTCCTGCGGCGATGAGCTCTCTTTAAGAAATCACCTGGTCATGACAAAAAAGTATTAGTTACAACCTAGATTCCTAAAGATCTCTAACAGGCAAAATTTCTTTGACCATAAAGGGATAAATAGAAGAACATTAAATTCTTCCATTTGTTGGCTTACACAGAATTTCCCTTTGCGTTCTGCTAGCATGTACCCTTCATCTTTGAATAGATCAATTAAAGCAAGAGCATCCTCCTTGTTAGTGACAACTTCACTAAGTTTGGATCCCAGCTGCAACCGTCGATCAATAAGTGCTGCAGCATACTTGGCTTCAGCTGAAAGTATACGTGAACCACCCTACAGAAATACAAGTATAAGCACAAAACATAAACAAAGAATACACAGTTACATACTGAACACAACCAAGAACAGTCTTCATGAAATTTACATTCACCATTTAGTAAAATCACCCAGTACCCACTGCATTATGATTCACAAGACCATACCAGAAATAGATAATTACTGATCAAGAACCATCTCAATCCTTGTCCACCCTTACAGGAGGTCATGTGCAAGCACTCACATTGAAAACCTGAAGCTACAAAACTGAAACACTTTTTTTTTTTGTGTATGTGGCTTTCTTTCTTTTTTTTTTTTTTTGGATGGGGGGGGGGGGGGGGGGGGGGGGGCGGGTTGCACAACTTACATGCAGCAAAACTAAATCATATATTGATGATTTGTGACTGCAACCAAGACTACCGTACTTCTTTCTTGGTTAAAAAAAAATATATATATCCCCTGAAAATGCAAAATCATGCATGGAGCAGGATATTTTGATCCACATAGCAGGAAATCTGGTTATACTAAAAGCTCAGCATAACTAGAATTTGAATAATAGCAGGTTGATTCACGTTTGAGCACACGGCGGTAACAACTCAGGAGAAGAATCCTAGATCCACTTGCATAATATATGATACAATATATTTAGCTTGATTTGCAATAAAAAAAAAAATTAATAACCTCTTGCACAAGCTCAAATGGGATTTGCTAAATTTACTACACATTCACACAATAAAATTTAGCCATGACATGGCAAATAATATAAAATGCAATGGATTTACTCACTTTATGTGTAGGATTTACATTGACAAGTAACAGAGCAGGCAACAAAGGTTCCTCATCATTGACCTCTTTCACAGAAGGAATTTGACCACTAAGCAGGTATTCACTGAACATTAAACCTGTTACAGAATGCATAGGCAATATTAGGATCAATGCCTTGCAACAGAGAATAGACAACACCATCAAAAGATTGATATGCATCTCATAGATATTTCATAATTCATCATCATCAAAACAATGTTTTCCAAATTTTATGATTAAGCTACAGACATAAATTGATCTGACAATTTTCCTTGAGTTATTTATTTCTGCAACTCATGTAAAAGGGTTCTGACATAAATTGGTCTGACAAAAGAAGAAAGTTGAAACTCCATATTTCTGAGATCAGTATACATTTCAAAGCCTTTTTAATATTGATTCCTAGTTAATAATATCTCATTGTCAAGGAAGGTATCAACTAATTTGGCTGCTGAACTGGTAGGAATGGTTCTTCAAAAGTTATGAGATAGAACAAAGGGAGAAAAAGTACTTGGTCAGATGAGAGGTCGTGTGTAACAATAAAAGGGTGGGTGGTGCAGGGGTCTGTACATTGATGCTATTGAAGTGAATCTCCTATGTAAATGGCTTTCGAAGGGCTTGGAGAATGAGGGGCTGTTGTGGAAAAAGATGTTGGAAGGAAGATGCAGATCCAGAAGGGGATGGGTGGAGAGGTTCCCAAGGCAATCAAACCGACTCAAAAATTTGGAAAGGAATAGTTGGGATTGCTGGAAATTTCATGGAGGCAATCAGATGGCATGCAGGCAGAGGAGAACGGGGTCTTTTTTTGGCAGGATGTTTGGTTTGGAGATGTTTCATTGAGTTCTCTGTTTTCCAGCCTGTTTGTGGTGCGGCAGTACTGGTCCACAGATGGGGTTCGTGAGAAGGAATTTGATTGATGAGGAAACAGAAGATTTCTCCAGGCTGCTGAGCATGCTCCAGGCAGTTACAGTTTCAGATATTTTTTTAAATATCTACGTGACTAATGATATATATATTATTTTATATAAATAAATGCATTCTCGAATGAATTTAATATATATATATTAATACTTGTATATAATCAAGTATATATACATTACTTTAAAAATCTTTGCAAAAAGGCATCTAAAAAATAAAAAAAGACAAACTGGGCTAGTCTTTTTTTTTTTTTTGGGAAACTGTGTATGAGTCATTTAATTATCTCAGGTGTCAATTAATGATACTTGTCATCATTTTTAGCTAATTTTGTTTTATATAAGACCTCTGTTGAATCTCGGCAAAAAGCCAAAATGCAATTATAGCTGGCTTACATATGGTAGGTAGTAATACTGTTTTAAGTGAACTTTCAGGCTACATTCCAGGCCACAACATCCTCACACAGTATTAATTAATTAGACCGATCTCATGTTAATCGTACTTCCGAAGTTGGTGAGAGGTCTATCTTGGGTTAATTAATTAATAGATTTCCGGAGGGTTTGGAAAAGTGTTCGAACAGCAAACTTATTTTCAAACATTTATTCATTGGATCTACATCCCGTAAACCAAATAATCAATGAATCTTACATTTATTCATTGGATCTACTCTATCTCTTGAATTTATTCATTGGATCTACAATTTATTGATCTAAAATAAAATAATATTATTTTACATGTAAATAGAAGTGGTTAATTATTGAATTTTAATTTTAAATACTCATTATTTATATTAAACCCGAGCACGAATTTTGGCCTGCCCGGCCCAACCCGAATCAGACCGGATCGGGTTGGGTCGGGTTCGGGATTCAGGTAAAATTTGGACAACCCTCTAACCTGATCCAACCAATCTGAGATACACCCCCTATTTAAAATTATAAAATAAGACACATAAAATTTTGTTTCAATAAGATGTTGATAAATTATTTTGACATAATCAATAAAATGCTCATTAGTATATGGTGACAATTTGAAACATGTAATATAAGCAAGAGATTTGGCATATTGTTGACAGAGCTGTGGCTAAATACCTTGGATACGGAATAAAAGAGGGAGAAGTCTACCTGACATCCGGTGCAACTCATCACCCTTGGCTGGCCCCGGACGCAACGTACTCCTTCCCCGTCCAGGCTTCCCGGTCTACTCCTTCACTTGTCGTCTAGCCGGGATCAAGCCCCGGTTCTACGACCTCCTCCCCTCGAACAACTGGGAGCTCAACCCATCCCAAATCATGTCTCTCGCAGACTCCAACACCATCGCCATCATATTCACCAACTGTAACAATCCATGTGGTACACAGAAATCTAATGACCACATACATGAGTGAATAAATAATTACAGATTTATACCAATTACATAAATAGAATGACCACTTACAATATATTAAAAATCAATTACAGAATAAGGTTATAAATGAATAACTAGAGAAAGGAAACTAAGACTTCTTATACACGATTTATATTCACTTGAAAAGTTTTATAGATGTCGTCTGTCAAAGAACTTCTAAAATAATTGACATACACTCAGAAAAAGCGTATAAACACTCAATAAAAAAGTAAAGAGTTATTGATAAATTATTTAAAGATGGTTTAAGTGGCATTGGAAAACTACTTAAATAACCATATCCACTTCCTCTATGTAAGATATATACAGGAAATTAGTACACATAAATGTAATGACCACATACACTGAGTGAATAAATAGTTACAGATACAGATTTATAATAATCAATTACATAGATAGAATGACTATTTACATGATATTATAAACCAAATACAGAATACTACTATAAATGAACAAATACTGAAAGGAAACTAGGACTTCTTATGCACAATTTATATTCACTTGAAAAGTTTCATAGATGTGCTCTCTCAAAGAATTTCCAAACTAATTGATATACACTAAGAAAAATAATATAAACATTGAACAAGAAAATAAAGAGTGATCGATACATTATTTAAGGATGGTTCAAGTGGCATTGAAAAACTATTTAAATAACCATCTCCTCCTTCTCTGTGTAAGATATATATAGGAAATTAGTACACTGAAATCTAATGACCACATACACTGAGTGAATAAATAGTTACAGATTTATAATGATCAATTACATAGATAGAATGACCATTTATAGGATATTACAAACCAAATACAGAATATTACTATAAATGAACAACTATTGAAAGAAAACTGGAACTTCTTATACACAGTTTATATTCACTTGAAAAATTTCGTAGATGTCCTCTCTTAAAGAATTTCTAAACCATCCTTTACTTGATAAACTAATTCAAGTTTCACTGAAAAGTATGTTAGTTGCTTGATAAATTTGATAAACACAAAAGCCATTAGCATAACAATACTTAGAAATTACAGAAATTTGCATGTGGCTGGAGAGGTGGGACAGAGAAGGCGATCACTGGTGCAATGGTCGGAGAGGAAGAGATGGAGGTCGGTGATTGTGGGTGTTGGGTTTCAATAAGAGGGTTTGTAGAATGAGAGGGTGAGAGGGTTTTATAGTGTGAGAGGTTTGTAAAGGGGATAGACACCTCCGTTTCAAAAGAGGCGGTTTTGTAACCGCAATGACCACCGAGAACAAGGGGATGCCGATGGGGGGTTTTTTATTTGGGTTTTTTTTTTATTTGGGTTTTTTTCTAGGTGATTTGGGGGAGAAATAGGAGGGAAAGAGAGCAGTGGGATGGAAAGGGCAAATGTGGAAGGAAAAATGTACGGTGGCAGTGGGAGAGGTAAAAAAAACAAGGGGACCAAAGAGCAAGGGCAAAATAAAAAAATTCCCCAAGGTCAAGGGACATGGAAAAAATAGGGAGCTTGGTCCAGCGGCATATGGACAATTTCCCTTGTATTTTATGTATTATTGTTTAAAATTTTCATTGGATTTTCTTGTAATGCTAGTTGCACACCCTATTTAAACATGTTAAGGGGTTGTGCATAAATCATCAATCAAAAAAAACTTTAGCTTTTATTTATTTTAAGAGTTGTCTCTTTTCTTTCTTTTGTGCCTACGAAAATGACTTATAAGAGTTAATGAGATCGACTTTGTCTTATTCTAAGATAGGCCTGACCTTGGGTGATGGCTGCCTAGGCAGCCGTCAAGGGCCCCCACCCAGGGAAGGGCCCCGAAATGGTGATAGCCCAATTATGTATACTTGTATTATAAGTCTCAGGCTTCGACCATTATCAAATCTTATTATTTTTATAACCCATATAAAAGCCCAAAATGAAAACAAAAATATATAAAGAATCTGACAACCCAAATAAAATTTAATTAGTCCAATGATTATATCTCACTAAACCGTTTTTCTTGTTGTGTCTCTTTCTACATAAATAATTTTTTAAATTCTATTTAGAAATGAAGAGTGGTCACCACCCCCTTCTCTCTCACACATTTTCTTTCTTTTAGGGTTTCTCAAAGGCTCTCTATCTCTCATGCCATTTTTTAAAGATTTCAGATCCACTTCTTTCTCCTCCCATCTCTCACTTCTTCAATCATTCCAAAATTAAAAGAATCGGAACTCAAAGGTTTTATAACAATATAGATCTCCACTATAAGATACTTTGTCCATTCTTGAATCTTAGTTTGCTTAATTTTCATTTTTTGTTCTTGGACGTGTTTTTTTTTATAGTTATATTCACATATTCTTGCTAATTAGAGATGATTTAATACTTCTTTTTTTCTTTTTTTAACATACGAGATGAGATGCTCCATGTTATTTGATTATGAATTTGCTTCTCTCTTAAAATTCTTAAAAAGTCTACTCCCTTATTTATTCCTCACTTTCGAGTCCCAAAATAATGTCCTGAATTTAAAATACAATAATAATTTGATGTGGTAAGGGTCCTCATTTAATCTGAAGCCTGAAAGCTCGTCCCACCCATACTAGGCTCGTAGGGCAAAACCCGAACCAATCCTGAATCTGGGGCCCGGGCCAACCCATGGGCCAGCTCGAAATGGGCCCGAAGGCCCGCCCACCTCGTGGGAGGGCATCACATGTGGGGTCTAGTGACCTTCCATTTAAAACAAATGGGGGGGGGGGGGGGGGGGGGCTTGTCCCCCCTTTTTTTTTTTGTTGGAGGGAGGGGGATTTCTTCTCCCTTTAATTTTAGAGTGTTTATACACAATTTTGTTCTCCAGCCCCATATGCATTGATAGAAAATTAATGGAGCATATACTCATATTAACGAGTTATATGCTTTGATAGAAATTTTTTACATTTTCTATACATGCATCCATGCAATTCATTGTAGTATATGTTTTATTTTTTTTTATAAAAGTATGTATCTCATTAGATGAGGTATACTATTTTTATAAAATTCAAAACACATCTAGACTGGAATTGGATTTGGAAATGGGGCTGTACGTAACATCATCCTTAATTTTATTTTTTATTTTTTTGTTCTGCCTCCCAGTCCCTCCTGAGGCTCGAAGCTTGGCCTTGCCTAGGCCTAGGCGTGTGAG
The DNA here is from genome assembly GCA_030737835.1 of Acorus gramineus. NCBI lineage: Eukaryota > Viridiplantae > Streptophyta > Magnoliopsida > Acorales > Acoraceae > Acorus > Acorus gramineus. The sequence continues at coordinate 156,122 of JAUJYN010000054.1, read as the reverse complement.
TAGGGCTTGGGCTTTTTTTTTGCTCTGAGTCGGCCTGATCCATTACCGATGCCTAGCTATGTACTGTTTCAAATTGAAAAAAAATTAAAAAGCTAGACATGCAAACCTCATTTTTGAGATGAAGAGTGCAGATTTTTTTTAAATTCACAATGATTATTTACATTTATCTATTTATTAATTCATTATATTAATTTATCTATTTACTAATCAAAATTTATTTTGCTCACAGAACTCCAACATTTTTTTTTGAAGAAAGATCGATGTTTGCTACCCGATTTCATTATTGAATTTGAATTAGAAATTTCGAAAGGAGAGAGAATAGACATATATTCAAAACAAAGATAAAAGGTATAAAAACCTTATAAGCAAACAAATGAACCTAGGCCGCGGAAGTCGCCCAACCCCCGATTAGATGAGTCATCTAAACTAGTGGGACATCCGCGTTTTCACCACAGAACTCCAACATGCAACATAAAGATACTTGTTGCGGATATTGGAGAAGGCAAACTAGCGGAATTAATTAGGTTTTATTGTTCTTTAAATGTGATTTCAAATATCTTGATACTTGATTATTGAGTGTTGGATTTTGAATTGATTATAATTAGTCTTCCTCACATATGATGTGTGTGTAAATAAAAGAAATATTTTTAAAAAGATGTCCACAACCAGCACCCTTAATTTTTTTCAATACATTTATATGTGATATAATGTATCATATTTTATATACATAAATGATATAATAAAATTTTTAATAATTTTTAAATAAATTTTTTGTAAAATTTATTATGAAATTATGCATAAAAGAGATATAGTATAACTGAAAATAAGTTTTTTTGCATGTACCTTTTAACCAACCCTATAATGTAAAAATACCTCATTTGAAACTTTAAAACCAACAGTATCTCTTGAACTGATAAAAATGACTTTCATATACAATTTAAACATTTTTTAATGGTATTATTAGAAATAATAAATCATCAAAGATATTTTGTTAAATATGTCTTTTAGGGGTACATATTAAAAAAATCATTAAGATCTAGTGGATGAGGACGATATTATCCAATTTATCTATAGATACAAAAAAAAAAACCAAAGGATTAAAATATTCCTGAAATTCTTTAAACATTCATAACTTTTCAAGTATAACTCCGGGACTGTAAAATAGATTTTTTTTCCAAAGATGACTATTTAACGGTGAAAAGTGCGATCAAATGTTTAAATTCATATTTGACCCGAAATTAACTATTTATCACATATATTCTATGATTATCCCAACTTAAATATAATAAAAATAACAATATGATGATGTGGCATGATCACCACCATTCATTTAATATATTTATAAAAAAAAATTCTTAGTATGACGAAATTGGCAAACACTTTTGGTTAGTAATATAGATAGATTTATCTATTACAAATATAGTTGTGGATATTAAAAAGAAAAAGAAAAAAAAACATGAATTGATTCAATCTCATTAAATGAAAACATAATTTTTATTTTTTCTTTATAAATAATGAAATATATATCAAAAAAAAAAAACATACAAGACTCAAGTGCGGACCAGTGTTTAGGGGTGGGGGGCTCATATTAAGAATAAAACTTTAATTGAGTTGTATTGGATAAGATCAAATCTTCACTAAATAATTTAATTAACAAACTCTGTTGAGATTTGACTCTATCCAAACTTAAGTCATCCTATCTATAAATAGGATCTATGTAATTTCTTTCTATTATCCAGAATATTCAAGATGTGGTCTTTGTTCCACTCTCTCTGTCTCTCCTCTTCTCTACATTATCTTCTATATTTATTTTAGATCTAGATTTTCTATAGCTCAAACACACCAACCCCCCCTCCCCCCCCCCCCCCCACCCCGAAAAGGAAAAAAATTTATGTATACACATATTACATATGCATTTGATGATAAAGAAAAAGAAAATAAAATAATTTCAAGAAATTTTTGTTTATATTTTTTCCATGTCATTTCCTTCAAATAGTGTTCTTATGTATAAATTCTGTAATAATAGCAACTATATTTTTTTCCATGTCTTTCCATTCAAATAGTGTTTGTATGTATATGTTACATATTACAGGTGTAAGAGACCAAATTTGTCACAAAATGGAATAAGGAATAAGATTGCATAAGTATGAGAGTTAAGTGAAGATAAGGCATATTATGATTGACAGGTGATCCAGAATGAAAAAGCCCAAGGGCTCAAAACCCATGAGTTAAGCAAGCCCATCTTTCTCGTCGGGTCGGGCAAAGGTTATTGTCCGACCAGGTCAAGACGGACAAATGGTATTGCCTGATCAAAGATGGACACATGATATTGCCCGATCAAAGATGGACACATGATATTGCCCGACTAGGTCAAGTCAGATTCCCGCACAGGTCAGATGTTTAATTTCCTGGCCGACCAAGGATGGACACATGACATTGTCCAACCAGGGCAAGATGGCCGAATATAAAAGGTCCGACTTGAAGCACGAACTGTCCAAATCATAACACCAGAACTGGAATGCAGGTCGACCATGCACCCAACTCTGTAAAATAATGGTTAACCCAGGTAATATTCCGTGACACAGGAAAAGGATCAGATGTCAGGAAATCAGTTGCAATATGGCAATCCCTAGGTGACACGTGTTCACATATCCCAGAGCCACATGGAGATTCCATTCCATGCTAAACTCACTCCACAAAGCTAAGCCTGGCACGCTCCTTCTCTAATATAAAAGGAGGACATCTCCTCCCTCCTCAGGTATGCACTCACTCTCTCTCCCTCCCCTACTTGTGCTCAAGCATACTAAAGTCATCTTTTTCTCATGGAGAAATCACTGACTTGAGCGTCGAAGGGGTGTCAGCCAGCACCACACTGGTGTAAGTTTCAGATGTTTGAAGGCCGAAGAAGAAGGAGGACTGTGAGCGGACGAAGCTTGCTCCGGATCGTCGTGAAGAGGAGTCAGCGTCAACATCATCTCGAACCAACTTCAAAAGCCCAGATCTACATCGATCCGGCCCAGGAGTGGAGGACCAAATTTCATCCACCGCAACAGAAGATGAATAACAATGTACAAGATTGATATAATGGATAATAGTGTACTAATTAACAACATAATCAAAGTGTTTAATAATGCACTTTTTTTTTTGTTGAAAATTGTGGTAGGTAGAGTTTTTTTTTTTTTTTTTTAGAAAATGATATTGGTGGTTCTGCCACTTCTTTGATTAATAAAAAGAGTACAGTTCCTAATAACAAAAGAGTGGAAAAATATGCAAAATGGAACATGTAGTAAGCAAGGCAACAGAGGTCCACAAAAAGCCTACTTAAGAGATCTAACCAAGTCTTGCAGAGGACCATCAAACTAAACATCTACTAGTCGATGATTAATGTATTCCTCTCCACGTGAATGATCTGGGCCCTTGTGCAAAAGCATCCCAAAGCCGAAATATTCCTCTTGGCCAGCCCAATGCCCAATGCAAAAGTACATAAAGGCATCCAAGGAAGAAATTTTGTTTTTTTGGTAGATAAAAAAAATGAGTTGAAAGACAACAAAAATGAGTTGGAAGGACCTAGAACAAAAGCTAACTTTCTGTGAATGACACAATTGATTTTTATGTATTTTTTTAATTAAAATTAAATTTATCTATGTTTATGAGAATTTTTTTTTTTTTACTCTGTACTTCAAGTAGTTTCTTCAAACCCCCCTTTCAAATAGCCTGAATCCACTCAACTAAGCCTGTCAATTATCCGAAAAAATATCCGTATCCGATCCGAATCCGTATCCGAAAATACAGAAAATATCCGATATCCGAAAATCCGTATCCGTATCCGAACCAAATAATTCGTATCCGAAAATTTTCGGATCGGATCGGATAAAGCCTATATCCGATCCGAAAAATATCCATATCCGAACTGTTATTTTATTTATATATGTTAAAATTAGTTTCAATCCTTAGATGAAAATCCAATGGCTCATGATCTTGGACAAAACACAAACCTATTTAACCATGTTGAATACTTATTTAACTATATTAAGATTTGTGTTTTTATGTCTTTAGTGGATACCTATTTAACCATGTTAGGACTTAAGATTTTATAAATTTTTTATATTTTAATCTGGTTCGGATATTTCGGATATTATCCGAATCCGTATCCGGATTTTCGGATCGGATACGGATATGAGTTTTGGAATATCCGTCGGATATCGGATACGGATATTTTTTGGATATCCAATTCGGATACGGATACGGATATGGGCCTATCCGATCCGTATCCGTCCGATTGACAGGCTTAGTGCCAACTATCTATCCCTGGTATTTATATTTTGAGATTTTTAGTTTTAAGTTCCTACAAAGTATCATATTTAAAGATCGATCCCTATATTATGAATATTTCATTTTAAGTCCCCATATTCTATTATATTGTTTGTTTTCAATCCCCGTACCAAACGTCCATCTGTTTTATGCTAACAGATACTTAAAATTCCTAAAATAACCGCCCACCCGAAACCCTAAATGAAATACTCACAGACCTCACACATGAAAAACCCCTCGCCCCAACAGACCCCCAAAAAAAAAAGGTTAAAAACATCTAGTTCATGTAAACATGCATAATCTCATATAAATCCTTATAAACTTGGGTTGGATATACATATTCTTTAAACTGTAATGGTTAGTCAATTTAGTCATTTGATAAAATTTTCATCAATTTAATAATTTGATTACTCATTTGATATTTCATCCATAAGAAATTAAACACTCATATAAGTCCTTAAAAACACCAAAAAAGACATCTAGGTCCTTTTAAATGAGTATGTTGCCATTGAACCCATTTTCACCTTTCTTTTCTTCTTTAACAATCCTCTCTCACATTCCCTCTCCCTTCCTCTTCGACCCCTTTTCATCTTCTTCCACTTCAAATTCTCTTTGACGCATCAATACCTCATTAAGAAGGTTTTTTTTGGAGAGTATAACAATTAATTCACACTTAATAATTACTGACATAGTGATGTATGTGACATTTTTTGTGTTTGCAGAGACATGTATGTCCGATCTAAAATGTGAAATAATTTATGTGAGATTATACATGTTTATAGGGATTCAAATGTCTTTAATTTTTTTTTTATTAAAAACATCTAGAGGGTCTAATAATAGTCAATGCACATCCGTGGTTAATTTTTATCACGAGTGAGTTAATAGTTGTTAATGATAGTTGATAGGGATCTATGAGACGTTTTTTATGTTTGCAATGACATGTATGTTCGATTCCAATTTTATAAAGGCTTATGTGGGATTATGCATGTTTATAAAGACTCAAATGTCTTTAACCCCAAAAATATATATATCTATATGTATACTAACCAAAAAAAAGTTTTCAAATGTATGTAACATAATTTTACATTTTCACCACTAACAAATTATTAAAGGCCATTATTATCCAAAATCAATATTTCTTATCCAATCTTACTTTAAGATTTTAAATAGATAATCACATTTTATAAATTATATATATATATATATATATATATATATATATATACCCATATTTTCATTTGATTTTTTTATTTTTATTATATTATTGGTGGGTTTTAGGGATATGGATGTAGGCATGTCAACGGGTCGGCCCGACCCTTTGGATCAGAGACCCGACTGTTTTATTATTATATGCTCATATATTACAAGACTATTAATATTAATTGATCCATAATTTTGTTTCTTATTTATCAAGTTACAAGTATAAGTTTTAACTCATTTTTGTATCCATAAGTCCATAACGAAGCCCATAAATCATAACTCATAACCAACCAAACTCACCCGTTGACAAACCTTATTAGTTTATTAGCTTTTGAATTTGTATAATTAATTGGTTTGTTGCATGATTTATGTTCATTGTTTAGGTTAATATGTTAGTGTTTATTGTTTTGAATGTTGTTTAGATTAATATGTAGTGTCTATTGTTTTGAACATTTACTTTGTGACACAAATAACCATTAGCTCTCCATTTTAATTCATTGTTATATTGTTTAGATTTTTGTTTACTTTGAATGTTATATGTTAGTGTTTATTGTTTTGAATTGTACAAAAATATATTCAAACATAATATTAGGACACCAGTTTAGAAAGCTCAAAACTAATGTTTTATACAAAATTTTCCTAATAGAATGATAAGACAAACAAATTGATGAGCCCATCCTTTTTTTTTAATTAACCGTATTCGGGTCGGGTTAGACCCTGACCCAGACCCGGGTCCGATGGGTCTGGGTCCGGATCCACATTTTCAAGGACCTCGGATCCTCGGTTAGATCCGGACCCGTCGGGTCATGCCACGGGTCGGATCCGGGTCCACCCTTGGCCCGGATCCGACCCGTTAACAGGCCTATATGGATGGGTCCATTTATTTATTCTATTCTATTTTATTATAAAAATTCATTAGGATTAAATGAGTGTGGCCATCAAAAAATTATCTTATTTTATTGATTGTTGGTAAATTTTTTTAGTCATTCATTAACATAACATATTATTTATTAATTTTATTTTTACGTACAGTATGTGAGAAATGTAGAAAAAACAAACGCAGCGTGAAACGTAAAACCATTGGTAACAAAAAAACCCCGCGTCGAAGGGGATACCGGATTAACTGATTTACACAGTTTTTAATTAGTCCCCCGCCCGCGCAAAATAAAAATAAATTCTCCATCACACGCGCCAACAAACAAACTATCCAAAACCATTAACCAAAAAAACAAACAAAACACAAACTCTCCTTCAAAACCCAAATCCTCCTCCCTCTCTCCAAACCAACCCCCCCAAACACAAATTACAGAGACCCCCCTCAATAAATGGCCCCAACAACAACAACACAGGCGCCTTCGGTTCAACAGAATGGCCTTCAGAAAGGTGAGAGAAGCATTAACAATGGAGGGCACTATGAGGTGCCCTGCAACCCATTGTTGATGCAGCAGAAGGGGAGCCTCAGGAGCGTTGTTACCGACCTCACATCGCGTCCCAACCCCGATAAGTCTGTCATCAGCCTCGCTCTCGGCGACGCCTCGGCGTTCCCTTGCTTCAGGAGCGGCCGAGACGCACTCACCAAACCCGTGTTCGATGTCATCGACTCGGCTCTCTTCGACGGCTACCCTCCCTCCTTCGGCTACCCCTTCGCTCGCCGGTAACGCCCCTCTCATTTATAACTTCTGCGTGTCAATCTTTTTTATAATTTAAAATACAGTCATATATATCTAATTAACCCACACAGCTCATTATGTTTAATGTTTTCATTTTCTTTATCAAAAAACAGTTTTCTTTGCCAACGTGCACACGCATTTTCACACTTCACCTGCTTTTAATTTTTTTTAAGAGTAATGTAGAATTTGTATTTTTATAAAAAAAAATATAAGTTGTATGGACACATTTATAGGAAATATAAAGAAATTTAATGAGATATTTATCTCATTGTTTGTTAATGTGATAGACGGTTAATGAGATATATGAGACTGAAAAAAAATTGTGTATGACAATGCTATTTTATTAGCGTTGTTACATTATCTCTTAAAAAAAATTTCACATTTAAACACAAACGAGTCATCCATACAATTTGTTGGAATATATATAGTTTTCTTCAAAAATTAGAACTCATTTGATGCATACTATTTTTTAATTAAAATAGGTGGAAGGCTGTAAATGGGGATATATATAATATTTTCTTTTTTTAATATATTTGTTTGTTATGTAAAAAAAAAGAGAGAAAATTAATTCTAATATTTTTTTCAATTATTGCATTTTTGAGTTTTTTGTATTTGTTTATTGTATATAAAATAATAGGAAAATTAATTCTAAGTATGTTTTTCAACCTCAGCCACGATTATATATTTTTCTAGATCCTTTTTGTCTTCCTCCTTTCTGTTGTTTAATTACCCATTTGATTCATTGTACACTGATTGTTATGTACTTCGTGTACGTTAGCTATTAAATCATATATTATTACTCATTCCTTGTACATTATTATGTGATTCCAGTGCATTATTATGCATTTAGATATATTTTAAAATCTCTTATATTTTTATCATATACAAACTATAGTTGGACAGAAGGAATTAGAAAAAATATGCTCGCTAAATTGAGAATGTATGATATGCTTAAAAAGCTGAGGGATATTAAAAAATTGGAATTAATTCTCCGAAATTGAAAAAATATGCCGACTTATATATTTATTATGTAAAATAATAAATGTAGATCTCACACAAGTTTGAATATATTTAAAATATTTACACGACTAATGACTTAATATTATTTTATATAAATAAATACAATTTTTTTTTTGGGAAAAATAAATAAATACATTTTTTAAAGAATTGAATACATGTATTTTATTATTTATATATATTCAAATATATATATTACTTTACGTGATATGGAATCAACATGAATCTATGCAAAAAAAAAGGCATCTGAAGACTCGAATAAAAAAAAAAAATACAACTTGGGCAAGTCTTATTTATTTTGGGAAACTGGGAATTCTTTCTGCCATGTTGGAGCCATTTAATAATCTCAGGTGTCAATTAATGATACTTGTGTTCATGATCTCAGGTGTCAATTAATGATACTTGTGTTCATGTTTGGCTAGCTATTTATTTATTTTGGTGATACGTGTTTGGCTATTTTTGTTTTATATATATTAGGCCTCCCTTGAATCTTGGCAAAAAGCTAAAATACTTCACTAGCTGGTTTAAGTGCATATAGTAGGTAGTACTGTTTTAAGAGAGGTCTAACATATATTATTAGAAAAATGCATATGGTAGGTAGTACTGTTTTAAGTTGCTACATTCAAGGCCACAATATCCACACACAGTACTAATTAGTTTGACTGATCACATGTAAATCGTACTTCAAAATTTTTTTTCTCTTAAGTTTAACTATTAGAAAGGGTGACAAAATGTTTACCATCATCTTAGTCCCATTTTATCTAACCAAATATTTATTTTGTTAGATGAAACATATAATTTATGTTCTAATTTTTATAAAAATCTATATATACAATTTATTTAAATATATGATTTATTTGATTTATAAATACATATTTCACCAGTAATTTTTTAAAAAATGAATAATTTACTTACTAAATATATTTTTATCTCTATTTATCCACTACTCACTACAAGAAAAAATATTTTTTGCCATATAACTTTTACCAAGAACACAATTTGGTTCGTAATTATATACGACTACCGGCAAAAATCATAGTTTGTAGGTAAAAAATGGTAAATGTTTCCGTAGTGTTCCTTGGTAAAAATATTCAAAATTACTTTATTTGAATTATACATATATTGTTTACTAGTAAACAATACATATATAATTTCAATTCATTTAAAAGATATATGGATCTATATATCATATATCTTGTCGGTCGAGAAATGAACTTAAAATTAGTGGTGCAATTTAGACAAATTAAACTCAATCCGATCCAGGTCGTAGAATGGTTCAAGTTAGGATTTTCTCCTATCCGGTTCAACCCAACCTGGATCTGAGATTTTCTCATTTAAAATTGTCGCACACACCAACATGCCCCCTATTCGGTTCTCGTGAACCGAATATTCAATAGATGTAACATTTATTAACTGTGGATCTACCGTTTCCAATTACAATGAATCATCCCTTGAGTTTATTCATTGAATCTACAATTTATTGATCTAAAATAATATAATATTATTTTGCATATAAATGGAAAAGTGGTTGATTATTCAATTTCAATTTTTAAATACTCACTTTTATTTTAAGAGCCCGATGTAGGCCCACCCGGTCTTAACTCGAACCTGGACATAACTCGAATCTGATCCGAACCCACGGGTTCAAGGTTGGGTTGGTTATTTCAAGTTGGGGTACGGTTATTTCAGGTTGGGGTACGGTTCAGGTTTGAATAAAGTATTTTGATTTGTGGGTTGAGTTTGGACAACCCTCTCACCCAACCCAACCCGCTTAAGTTGTACTCCTACTTAAAATTATAAAATAAGAAAGGTTCAAATAATGATTTAAAAATTAAATTAAAAGTGAAGTTGAATCTATGCATGAAATTTCATTTCAAAATGTGTTGATAAATTATTTTGACAGAGCTGTGGCAGAATACCTTGGATGCGGAATAAAAGAGGGAGAAATCTACCTAACTTCCGGTGCAACTCAGGCGATCCAAGTCATCTTATCAGCCTTGGCTGGCCCGGGACGCAACGTACTCCTCCCCCGTCCGGGCTTCCCCGTCTACGCCTCCACTTGTCATCTAGCTGGGATCGAGCCTCGGTTTTACGACCTCCTACCTTCGAGTAACTGGGAGCTCAACCCTTCCCAAATCATGTCCCTTGCAGACTCCAAAACCGTCGCCATCATGGTCACCAACCCCAACAACCCTTGCGGCGTTGTCTTCCCCCGCTCTCACCTTCTCCAAGTTTGAATCTCTCATTTGGTTCACATATATAGTTATAAAAGAATAGACGAGAATTCGATGACTTTAGATTTCACTAATTTTTTTATTTTCTTATGTCTATTTTATGGTTTTATTTATTGGAATATAATTAAAATTTTACGATTATCTTTTTTTATAGTTATCAGGATTTATTCCAACTTATTGTATAATTATTACAGTTATCCATACTATATAAACACGATTTTTTTAAAAAAAAAATTATGAATAAACATATTCTTCCCTTAATTCGTATGCATAAACTAAACAAGAATTGAAAGTGCATATGCTTGGGTGCAGATAATGGAGGTGGCCGGCAAACTGCACCTGCCAGTGATCGCCGATGAAATATATGGGCACATGACATTCGGCGAAGCCAAGTTCGTGCAGATGGCCTCTTTGGCTTCCGCCGCAGGCTCAACACCACCAGTAATCACTATCGGTGGGCTGTCCAAACGTTGGATGGTCCCCGGATGGCGCATGAGATGGCTTGCCTTCTCTGATCCCCATGGGAACATTCGGCAGGTATTAATTTTTAGACCGCGTTTGGATGTGCGATTGAAATGTGAGATTCATATAATCTTGCACTTCAAACCCAGTTTTCAAATGTAAAATTGATCCATAGATCCAATTGGGAATAGAATATTAAATTAGTATGTGTTTGCAAAGTTTTTAGACAATCAAATTCAAATTGTTTTTTTCCATATTCAACTTCAAATTTCAAATTTTATTAGCTTCATAAAAAAGATGGATCGAATAGCTTTTTCATAATTGATTATTTAAATTAATTTAGAGTACAAACTATTTTTAAAAATTTGTGCCAAATAGGCAAACAAATTAATTTTATGAGCTAATGTGTCTCTGTTTTGATTTGTTATGAAAGGTCATGACGGCTGTGGATATGCTCATGAATTTGGCTCTTGGTCCTGACTCCATAGTTCAGGTTCAGCTTAAAATAATCTCCCCCTTTTTATTATTTTCACTACATGTGTTGTCATGGCCGTCTCCTTAACTAATTCTGCATATCAAACAGGCTGCACTTCCAGGCATACTATCTAATGCAGATCAAGAATTTCATGACAATGTGTTGAGGTTGTTAGAATCAGCAGCTGATACGTGTTATGCGAGAATCGATTGCATCGATGCCTTGAAATGCCATTCAAAACCTAATGGCTCCATGTTCATGATGGTAGTCAAAACGCTTGATTCATTGTGATTTCATGAGGTATCTATCAATTCGATTTGCATTGTTTGATATCAATTTATTTTTCTTCTGAAGGTTGAGGTCCAAACGACGATCCTTGCTGGTATCAATGACGACATGGATTTCGCTCGGGAATTAATGGAGGAGGAATCTGTGCTCGTCCTACCTGGTACTTAGAGATCTCTCATACTTTTGTAAATGTTTATGGTGTGATTTAGGCCTTATTTAATTGGGACTAATTTTTGGGAGCAGTTTTTTTAATAAAAGCTGTTATTGGTCAATCAATTTGGAATTGATAATCCGAAAACTGATTTTACAGACATAGAATCAGTTTAATACTTGGTTCTAAATGGGGAGTTGGAGTTATATTATGAATGAAAGTATTACTTCCTTAGAATTATATATGCTATTCAAAATGTTGTGTTTAAAAACTATCGACCATGATAATCAATATGTCTAATGTTGTTCAACTGATCTTGAGCAGGATCTGTCATTGGATTGAAGAATTGGGTGAGGATATTTTTTGGTGCACCTGTTAATATGCTAAATGAGGCGTTCGATCGGGTCCATTCCTTTTGTGAGAGGCGTCGGCTTGCTCAGATGTTGGTGTGATGCTGTACAGTAGAGGAATTCCACCTTTGCTGGGAAAGGAAAGCTGAAAGAAAAGAAGAAACAATTATGAGAATCATATTCACGTGGAATTATCTATATTTATGAGTTCATATCATATTCACATTGAATTATCTATATTTATGAGTCCATTTTGTGTAGCCATAAATAACCTATTACTTGGGGTTTTGAAATAAAGTACAATGTATTTTAGTAGAGTTTTTATCCCTATTAAAGGGAACCAAATTTTATGTATTAAATTTTCTGAATTTTCATTGAGACTTCTTGTTGTGCTAGTCACACACCCTATTTAAATATGTGAAGAGATTGTGCATAAATGTTCAATCAATAAAAAAAAAGTTTAGCTTTTAATTAATATAAGAGTTGTCTTTTTTCTTCCTTCTTTTGTGCCTCCGTCAAGGACTCGTACTCTCGTAGGAGTTGATGTGGTCGACTTTGTCTGTTTTCAAAAATAGGCTCCGCTTGGACCTTTGTTAAATCTGGTTGTTTTTATGATCTCAGTTTTGCTACACATATCTCATTATATAAGCCCCACTCATACGACCCATGAAATGTTGTTTTTATTGGCTGTCAAGTTGACCTTTACAAAAGGGCAAAATAAAAAATATAGAACTATCCTATTTAAGTCACACGTTCGCATGCCAAACCCCTCTATTTTTGTTTATGGTTTCTTCTCCCGAAATGCACCTCAAAAATTTGTAACCATTTTTTTAAAAAATTTAGTAACTTAAAAAAATTATTCTGGTCATCTTCAGCGAACGGCATCACCACCCTTGGATTCCCTTCGTCGCTCTTTATTGTATGAGAGGCGGCTCGACTACCTTTTCAGTCATCATCCGAATTCCACATTTTTCGATCTTCATATCCATTTTTAATTAATGTAACTGAATTTTAACATAACCATTATTTATTTCCTATTCTTATATTTCATAAATTTTATATATAACCTGATTTTCTATTAAAAAAATAATAATTAAAAATTAATTAAAAGAATCTACATCACACATTCACCAAATCTTCTTAAATTAAAATTTTTAAAAATTATAGTTGTGATAAATTTTTTAAATAATGTGTTTGCATTGAATATTTGAATATCAACATGCAATAGAAATTTATGAATAGTTTATAAAAGCACTGATGATAAATGAACTTAAAAAGTGACAGTTGGTAACAACGAACTTATTTTTAAAACTCATTCATATCAAATGGAAACTTGATTCTCCATTGTTAGAAAAACAATAATTTTTCTAAAGATGAAAGCCACAACAAAAATCATGTAAAACGAAAAATTAGTAAAAAGTTATTTCTATAAGACTGGGAAGAAGAACATAGCATACTAAATTTGACAAGTTTGTTCAATAGAATGATAAGACTGATGTTAGAGTTGGACTCTATGGTATTAAGACGTTATTCACCTTGCATTCATGCTCTCGGATAGCGGCACATGTTTTCAAAGACACAAAGGTCGAACGTCTTTTGATAGCAACACTTGAAACTAGAGGACCAACAAACTAACTCTATTTGTGACACTCTCCCTTTATAACTCTAACTGACTGGACTGTAAGCAAACTTGAATGCAAGAGGACTCAAAATTAGTTGAAGAGGCTATTGAAGGAGCCCCTTCATTCGTTCAGTTTTTCTCTCAAACAGAGTATGAGACACCCCTTCTTCAAACGGCCAATGGTCAGATCATAACCGTCGATCCGACAGCCTACGTCACAGAAAGTTTCCTTCAATGGACAGTCTAGATTACATCCAATCTAGATTAGATCCAGCTCATAGCGACGATGCGTACGTGCCAATGTGCCTCTAAAACGCCCAATACACCCACGCGCGCGTGGCACACGTGTGGTATGGAAAAATCCATCATAAGGTGTCCACCGAAACTAATTCACTAGAATACAAAGAACCCATTTTATAAATCCTCAAAACTTTTTATCAACTACCGATGTGGGACTAAAACTTTTTTCTTCCTCAACCACCAACCACTTTCACTATATTATTGGGAGAACTTTTGATTCAACTTTCTCATTCACTCGGAAATGGTTTCCTAATGAATGAGAACTTTTGTAATATAAATATACCACATCCATTTCCTCGACGAGAAGAATGCAATCCAATGTTTTTTCACTAACAAACAAATAGTGGAACTCAAACTCATTTTGAACAAGAAATGGTCAAAACCCAAGTTTTTCCAACAAATAAAATTATACATAAAGTGAAGATATTAGATAGATGTGGTAGATTAAAGCACAAGAATATTAGGGTGGGCAATTGGTCTGGTTAGAGTCGGATTTAACATAATCTAAACCCAACTCCTCTCTGATAGTAGACTCCATACCCACCCCACCCCACCCCACATCGGGTTTTACATTATGAAATTCATATCTGCCCCATTCTAACTCGGGGTTTACGATCTTGAAATCTACACCCGCCCCACCCACCCAATTTAAATTGAGTTAATATATTAAAAAAAATCATATGACTATTTAATTTATTTTTTATATGAATGTAATTACATTCATATAACAACTTTAAATATTTTGAATTACATAAAAATATTAAAATCTCAAAATACATAAAGGAAAATAAAAAGATAGAATTTAGTAAAATATCAAACAAAATCTTTATCCTTACTGTGACAGATGATTGATTGAAAGGAGAAGTACTGTGTATTTTGAGTTTTTCTATTAGATAAATGTGGATGAATAGATGAAGAGAAAAAAATGATGATGACAGTCGCGTTTTAAATTTTAATTATATGAAAATTAGTTTTCATTTATAGTTCATAAATCTAAATGACCGAATATAGGTCGGATTAGCAAGTTAGGTCGGGTTTTGATATAATGTGATGAGACAGGTTGAGACGGGTTTTGCTATAATATGTATTACATGGACCAGGACGGGTTTAGATAGGTTTGAAAAACATTGACTATGTTTTTCAAAAAGCAGATTCTATCCGATTCAGGTGTGATGCTCATTGGCAATTCATTTGGATGATCCCTGACGCTCTCTGGATGCATTCCAAATAATGATGTTTTACCAAACAACTATGTAACCTTTCAAATTTAGGAGACGTGTTGGAAAATTTTTTTGAAGAGATAATTATTCGGTACTCTTCACAAGGGTTACGGATGGAGAGGAAAAACAATATAATATATATATATATTTGTTCTGGTATAATGTGATTGTTGTCAAGTTTGACAAGAGCATCTATCCCAATATTTGGCAATTTGACTAATTAAAAGTGACATAATTTTGAAAGAAACTATGTTCTATTTCCAAAATCTATGGGCCTTTCCTTTTTTTCGTACATGTCTCAGTCTCATCTCCCTTCACACAATCCAACTTTGATTTTGGAATACAAATACAATAACAGGACTCTAGCTATCCTTCACTAGTTCTGGCGTGTTTGGCATTGCGGCCGGGGTTGTTACGGTTGAAAAATTTGGAAGCGTGCGTTGTTTCAACAGGTTTGAAAACACGAAAAAAATGACCGTGTACCGCTATTATCAGGTAGAAAATGCGAATGTGACTTTTTCATTTGATTCAGTGGTCATATTCCAAAGATGCTGTAAACGCAATGCCAAAAGGAGACTTGTAAAAAAAAAAAGTTGATTGTTGTATATGTAGAAAACCTAAATCTCTAGGATAAATCTAAATCTATAATAAATATAAAAGATGCAGAGAAGAGAAGAAGAGAGACAGAGAAAGGGAACACATATATACGGAGGACTATATCTCTGCTTTTTATTGATCTAATAAAGAGATTAAATAAGATCTATTTATAGATTGAAATAACTAATTTGAATAAATACAAATCTCAAGAGAGTTTATTGATTAAATCTTTTCTGTTGAGATTTAATCTTATCTCTTATAACTGAGTCAAACTCTTTATTCTTAATAGTATATGTCATGTGCCACTATTACTGACTCCTGTTCTATAAATAAAACATAATAAATAAAATATAATCAATAGGTGCACATGCAACCTATAAGAATGGAAAACGGTTCTTTGTTTCTATTATTTAAAACCAACAGAGAACATGAATCTCATAAAGGCAGAAGTAGACTTTGTAAACAAGATATTTTTATTTTTAAGTCTCTATAAAAATACGTTATTTAGTGATCGATCCTCCTATTCTTCTTGTTTTTTTTAGGTCCTAAGCTTCAAACGCCTATTTGATTTTGATAGAAACAGAGAATAAAATAATGGAAATCCATGTAGACAACCTCATATAGGTCACCGTGAAGAAACGCATTCTTCACATCTATCTAAGAGAGAGGCCAGCGACGAACAGCAGCAACAGCAAGGAGAGTACGAACAGTGGTCATCTGATCGACAGGTGCAAACGTCTCCTCATAGTCAATATCATACTCCTGGGTGAAACCTCGAGCAACAAGACAAGCTTTATACCGTTCAATGGACCCATCAGGACGATACTTGATCTAGAAGGGGAATAACATCCCAAGTCTGTGTCTGCTCAAACGCCTGAAATTCCTCTGTCATGGCCTTTTTTCAGTCAGGGTACTCGACTGCCTCGCGGTAAGAACAAGGCTCACGGTGGGCATATATAGCTGTGAGATAGGCCTAAAACTGTGGAGAGTAGGTACTGACATATGCAAAACCAAACTGGTCAGGTGGTCCCTAGTCATAACTGAAGCGGGAAAGGGGGTGACGCGCACGCTGACGATAACGAGGCAAAAGATGAGGATCCACGGTAGGAGGAGGCGCGTCAGGCGTGGGAGTCGGAGGACCAGCGGAAGTATCTTCACTAGTGGCAATAGGAGACACACTGGGAGGAAAGGGTGGGTTATTTGCAGGAGTGTCAGGTTGAGACGCAGGGGTAGGAACAGACTCTAGTGCAACAGGTAGGCCAGGAAAAGGAAGAGACGTAATAGGGGAGACCTGAACAGGAGAATGCATAGGAGAGACCTGAATGGGAGAATGCACAGGAGGAGAGGATGGAGTGGGTGAAGAAGAAAAATAGGGAACATCCTCGACAAAGGACACATGACGAGCGATCCAAAATCGATCTCCAATAGGATCATAGCAGCGATAACCCTTGTGTTCGAAGCTAATCCCAAATAATACACACTTTACTGACCGAGCGGCCAACTTGGTGCGTTGCTGAGGGAGAAGAACAAAACACGTACATCCAAATGTGCGAAGTCTACTATAATCAGGGTGAGAAGAATAAAGACGCTCATGACGAGTCATATCGGAGAGGACAGAGGAGGGGGTGATATTGATAAGATGGACAGAGAGAAGAGCAGCCTCAGCCCAGAATGTACTGGGGACTGAAGAAGAAAGTAAGAGAGCACGTGTCGTCTCAAGAATATGACGATGTTTACGTTCAACAACCCCATTTTGCTCATGTGTATAGGGGCATGATTGCTGAAAAAGGGTGCCATGAGAATGAAGAAGAGAACGCATCATAGAAGAGATGTATCTCGAGCACAATCAGACCTAAAAGTTTTGATACGAGCTTGAAATTGGTATAAATCATATTGGTAAAAATCTCATAAATTTTGGAAACCTCATAACGTTGACGCAATAAATAAATCCAAATAAAACGAGATTAGTCATCAATAAAACTAATATAATAAGAAAAACCACTCTTTGAGGTTACATGAGATGGACCCCAAATGTCAGAATGAACAAGCTCAAATGGACTAGAAGACTGATTATTACTAAAACTAAAAGAAGTAGCCACAGGTTTTGCTAATTTATAGCCCTCACAAACAGAAAGTGGAGAAAAAGTAACACGATCTAAGACATCAGACTGAAATAGTTCTTTGAGACGAGACTCAGACACATGACCTAACCTTCGATGCCGTAAATCGACATCAGAAGTGACGCTATCACAGAAGACAGATGCATCAGGAACGGGAAGACGAAGATACTCCACGTAATAAAGTCCGCCAAGCCTACGTCCAATGCCAATCCTCTGCCCTAATCGTGGATCCTGCACAAGACAACCAGAGGTGGTAAAGGTAACAATGAGACCAAAATCACACAATTGACTAATAGATATAAGATTCATGCAAAGGTCAGGGGCATGGAAAACAAATAGTAATGAAAGGGGTCCTGTAGAGTCAGAGGTGGTAGTGATCGATCCACACTGCGTGATGACTAAAGGAGAGCGATCTACAGTATGAATCATGGGCAGGTGTGAATGTGCCGGTGAGCATGCAGTGAGGACAGAACTATCCGGTATCATGTGATGTGAAGCACCTGAACAAAAATTCAATGAACAGAGTACCCGAAGTAGTAGAGAAAGCAGAGGGAATAGAAGAACCAGGAGGAGGTTACTGTACGATCTGTTGATCGAGGCTCTCTCGGATACGCCCAAGCTGATCTGTGTAGGAAGACAGAGTGTCATTAGCAACAACCACAAAAGTATAGGGAGCAGTGGGGCGATGCTGTCCTCTTCCTTTTGGTCCAAAGCGCTTTTCAGGATGAAGCTTCCAACAGTCGGTGAACGGATGTCCAGTCCTCTTGCAGTGAGCACAAAATGTATTCTTTCGAGAGGAGCCTACGAGAGTCGTAGGAGGTGTAGTCGCCAAGACACCCTCATAAGTAGAAGATGGAGTGGACTGGCGCAATGCAATGGTGCGAAGACGAGTCTCCTCAGCGACAACCTCAGTGACAGCGGATTCCAGTCGAGGAAGTGGATCCCGATGTATGAGTTGACCGGCCAATGCGAAAAACTCTGGACGAAGAGCCATCAGATACTGGTACAACTCGTGACGATCACGAAAAACTTCTCGCTCAGCGAAAGTTGCCATCGGTCCAAGCTCAAGTGCACGAAGCTCCTTGAAGTTCGCCCTCATGCGGCCATATAGAGTCTGAGCAGATAAATTACCTTGAGTAGCAATCTGAGTGTCGATCAGAAGTTGATATTCACGAGCACCGCTTTTCTCTACAAAGCGATCACAAAGATGAGTCCATAGTGCGATAGACGACGGAAAAACTAGTGAGATCTGCATGGCTCGAACGATCAACAGAGTTGATCAAATAGGAGCGTACGCGTCTGTCCCGTGTGCGCCAGATGATATATGTCAGGTCTCGATCAGAAGGTTGCACAATAGAACCATCAATATAACCGACAAGATTACAACGATCACTCTGTACTGTAATGTGCCAGGGTGACCAATCGTCGACAGAACTGAGAGGAAAATCGGTCGAGTTTGGAAGATTATCCTGAAAATCCTCAAAACATGCCATCTGAGAGAGAGTAGCAGCCTGAGAGAGATCAGATACCACAGCAGCTTGACGGAGATCAGAAACCTTCGAAGTTGGTGGCGGAAGAGTAGGGTCGTCGTTGGTTTCTGACATTGTGCAGAACCACTCAGATGAGGATCAGAAGCAGATAAGGACGTAGAGCACAAAAAAATCGAGCAAAATGGACACCTGGATCACCTTAATCGGACTTCCGAAGAGGAAGTTATGACCGATTTAGTGATTCGAAGTCTCAAGGAGGTGCGAGAGGCAGCGGTGCACGGCTGGTGGCGGCCAGAGGAGCTGGAGGGCGGCCGGAGGTGACTTGAGGGCGGACTCGGGTCGGGTGCCGGACCAGGTTCGCGGATCCGGGTCACTGGGCAGGGTCTGGGTTGGATGTTGGGCGGACTCAGGTCGGGTGCCGAGTCGGGCGCGCGAGACGATTTGGAACACTCAAGACAGGCTGGCACGAGCTGTCCCAGCAAATCCCGGGCAGGATCAGTGGATCGGTGACCGGGCAGATTTGTCGAGCGCGACAAATCCCTGGTCATCCGAGAAGGTGTACACGTGCGGCAGGGCATGGCGCGATAGGGCGCGCGGCAGGGCATGACGCGGCAAGGCACGGCGTGGCAGGGCGCGGCATGGCAAGGCACGGCTCAGCAGGGCACATCGCGTTAGTGCGCTCGACAGGGCTGGGCGCGGAACGGTACCTGGCAGGGCTGGGCGCTTGGCAAGGCAGGGCAGGGCACGGCAAGGCACGCGGCAGTGCTGGGTGCGGTAGGGCAGTGCACGCAGCAGGGCTGGGCGTGGCAGGGTAGGTCTGCTCGAGTAGCGGTAGGGTAGCACGCAGCAGCGGCAGGGGACGGCGACAGCAGGGGCACGACGGCGACAACAACGGCGAATGATTCCAAAAAAATAATTAGGGTTTTTTAGGTATCATTTGAACAAATAATTCTATATGTATTAGAGATTTCTGAATATTATACAAGGCCATATTTTAAATCCATACCATTTCCATAAACCATAGTATAAACCATAGCATAAACCATTTCCATAAAACATCAATAGTCAAGTTTTTCATCAAGACTATGTAAAAAAAAAAATTATATACAGGCCTTAAAAAAAAGACTTATAAACCCTAAAAACTACACTCGTTGGAACCATAAACATAAATCTCTAATACAGGTGTTAAGAGTTGTTGGAAAATTAAACCAAATTAGTATTCATTGCTTTCGGAATAAAGAATCATCAAATCTGTACATGGAAAAATCAATTGGTAGATTAACATCTGACATCACCCACTCTCCACTGGCTTAAAAATCTCCCTTTAGAAACACCACCTCTCCACATGGCTTAGCCCCACCAGAATCCCAAAAACAACTCTTATGTTTCACAAATTCTCTCCTTTAAATTTAAAAATATGTTTTCTAACACTAACCCATTAAATATGTGCAAACTCTGACTCTAACTGTCCTCTTAACACTCACTCTGTTCTCCTACACATCCCTTGAGAAAAAAAAAAAATTACAAACCCTTTAAAAAAAATTTACAATCCATTGACAAAAAAAATTACAAACTCTTCAAAAAATAAAACTTACAAGCCCTTAAAAGAAAAAAAATCACATGGAAACCCATTTTTGAAAAAAAAAAAAACCCTAAGTAAACAAACAAAACAATAAATGAATCAAAACCCTAAATAATCAGATTAATCAAAAAAAGTTAAAGAAAATCTTACCAGAAGGGAAAGGGATGCCGGGCGGGATGTCAGAAGGGATGCCGGGATGCCGGATGGGGTGCCGGAAGGTGATGCTCGAAGGGGTGCTTTCAAGAGGAGGAGTTGGTGGTTTTGGGTGGGTGAAAACTAGAGAAAAGGAGGAGGAGCTGGTGCTTTTGGGTGGGTGAAAACCAGGAAAAATGAGTTGGTGAAGAGGGGTGAACAGTGAAATGGAAGAGAGAGAGTCTTTGATGGGTCATCGAAGTCTTCGATGGGTGTTTTTTGTTTTCTTTTTTTAAAAAAAAAAAAACGCGGACCGTGCGATTTCGAGAGCAGCGATCGCACGGTCCACGAGTTGAGCGCACGACGGGGTGCATGGTCGCACGACCGCACCCCATCAGGCCCCTATATATATATATATATATATATATATATATATATATATATGTGTGTGTGTGTGTGTGTGTGTGTGTGTGTGTGTGTGTGTTAGGATTAAGGATAGATTAGTCTTTTCTTTGTTTTTTTTTTGTATTATAAATATTAGATACAAACCCTAATAAAATTCTTGATTTATTCTTTTTATATTCTAACATGATATCAGAGCTTGAATTCAATTTTTTTCTTTGATTTTCTGTTGGAGTTACTCTCCGTTCACGAGATCGTCGACGCCCCGTCGCCCCGTTCGTGTCACCCCGCGCAGATTAGCCGTCCCTGCACCGCTTTGCCGTTGTCCCACACAGATCTGCCGCATCTGCACCGCTGTGCCATCGTTGCTGCTCCACGCAGATCTACCGCCACTGCGCCGCCTCGCGCCGCCCTCTCGCGCTGCCTCACGCGGCCCTGCCGCTGCTGCGCCACCCTGCCGCGCCGCCTCGCACAGCCCCGCCGCTGTCCCCGCGCAGATCTGCCGCGTCTGTGTCGCTGCTGCGCCGCCCTGCCGCACCGCCTTGCGCTGCTCTGCCACCCTGCTGCGCAGTCCAGCGCCACCCTGTCCGCGCACTGCCCGTGCCTGCCTACGCGTCGTCTCTGTGTCGTGTGATCAACGCAGATCCCCGTCAATCAGCCTGGATTTCTTGGGATCATGTCCCGGATCCTGTCCCGGACAGCATCCCGGATCTCCCGGGAATTTGTCCCGAGTCCAGACGCGTCAACGCGTCCCGGATCCAGTGCTTCGCGCCCGCGCGTGCCCGGCCCAGCTGCCCGACCCGGCTCCAGCGCCCGACCCCACCCGACCCAACCCGGCTCCAACGCCGGACCTGACCCAGCTCTAGCGCCCGACCCGGTTCCAGCACCAGCTGCCCGACCTGGATCCACGACCCGACCTGGATCCGCGACCCGTTTACCGCCCCGTCATTGCCTTTTTCGGTATTTTCTTTATCCAGCCGCTACGGTTCATTCGGACTCCAAATATAGTCATATTGGTACTCATTTTGCTCCATTTTTCGTTCTGCACGCATCTGTGACTATATTTTGCATCATCCGAGGCATATTTTTTTTTGTTATTCTCTTTTTGCCTATTATGGCTACGGATAACACTCAGATCATCGATGTTAAGTTTGATGGTAACAATTATGATGTCTGGTCTATTAGTCTTGAACTTCAGCTTGATTATCGTCGCCTATTGGGTCATGTTACTGGCACTAATCTAGCTTCTGTACTTGAACCATCTCCACAGGGTTCCGATGAGACCACCATCAAGGCCAGAGCTGTATACTATGCTTTGTTGACATGGAAGGAGGTCGATTCTCGGGTGAAAGCTTATATTGCTTCTTCGGTTATTCCAAATATCCGTAAACATTTGAAGCCGTTCATTATAGCCAAGGAATATTGGAACTTTCTGAAGAATTTCTATACGCAGACCGATGGTGCTCAGGAATTCTATCTACATCAAGCCATTTCTACTTCTTATCAAGGGGAGCTTTCTATTCGTGATTTTTATTCTCTTTTGTCTGATTATTGGGATCAACTCGCACCTATGGATCCTCAGATGGAGGGTATTTTTCTGACACGCTATCGTGAGTACCGTAATCGTCAACGATTATACCAATTCTTGATGCGTCTTCAACCTGAGTTCGAGGCTATTCGTGCACAAATTCTTCATCGCTCTCTCAAACCGTCTCTTGATACGGTTTTTTTTAGTTAGTTGCTGAGGAGACGCGTCTTCGCACTGTTGTCACTCCGCCTATCGTTGATCACAGTTCTGTCAATGTTGCACATCGTCAAGACAATCGCTACACTCGGGTCACTTGCTATTATTGCCATAAATTTGGACACGTGCAATCTGAATGTCGTAAGCGTGCTCGTGATGGTGCTCCTCTTGTTTATGTACCTCGCACTTCAGCTCCTGGAGCACTTCCTCCAGCACCTCGTCCACTAGATCCTGCAGCATCACGTGCACTAGCGCCTCGGGCGCAAGCACCTCGGGCACCTTCTACAATTCCTCCACGTCGCTCTCAGCCTCGACCTGTAGCTGCTGTTGCATCTGATTTTCTTACTGATCCGCCGGCATATTCTTCCTCTCAGATCACTGAGAGTCTTGCGCAGCTCCACCTTCAACAACAACAGCTTCAAGATATGCTTCGCTCAGTGACTGGTAGTGATTCATCTGCTCCCTTTTCTGCTTCTACTGCGGCGACAGGTAACCTTACCTCCTCATGGATTCTTGACTCTGGGGCTTCCCATCGATTTATTAGTTGTCCTACTCGCGTGTTTTCCACTCCTGTTATTCGTACGGCAGATGGGACTCCTCTGTCTGTGTCGAGTTCTGGTTCTCTTGCTGATCCTTCTCATCGATTTCAACTTCCTGATGTTTTTCATGTTCCTGGTCTATCACTAAATTTGCTTTCTGTTGGTCAAATTGCGGATCATGATTGTCTCATTACTTTTGATTCTTCTACTTGTTCTGTACAGGATCGTCGTACGGGGAAGCAGATTGGGACAGGCTCTAGACGCGGTGGGCTCTACTACATGGATCATCTTCATATTCCTTCGTCTTCTGCAGCTTCTGCTCGCTTGATTTCTTCTTCTCCTTCCTCCTTTGATGTATGGCACCGCCGTCTTGGCCATCTCTCTCCTCCAAGACTTCGTTATCTAATAAGTACCGGTGTTTTAGGTTCCTTTTCAAAAACTGAGCTTCAACCATGTGTGGGCTGCAAGTTGGCAAAACACTTGGCTCTTCCATTTCCTACTAGTAAACACATTTCTGCTTCTCCTTTTGATCTAGTTCACTCTGATGTTTGGGGTCCCTCCCCTATTCCTTCTAAAGGGGGTAACCGTTATTATGTTATTTTTATTGATGATTTTTCTCGCTTTACCTGGATATATTTGATGCATAGTCGTTCTGAGTTGTTACCCATCTATAAATCTTTTGCTACAATGGTTGAAACTCAGTTTTCCAAACGCATCAAGGTGTTTCGCTCTGATTGTGGGGGAGAATATTGTTCTCATGCTTTTCATGATTTTTTATCCTCCCAAGGCACTCTACCATAGCTTTCCACTCCTTATGCTCATCAGCAGAACGGGGTTGCTGAGCGCAAACACCGTCATATCCTCGAAACGACCCGGTCCTTACTCCTCTCTGCTTCTGTTCTGTTCAGTTTTGGGGTGAGGCTGTTCTTACAAGTGTGTATCTCATCAATCGCACTCCTTCGTCTATCACTGCTGGCATCTCCCCCTTTCAGCGTCTTTATCATAGTCCTTCCGATTATTCTCGTCTTCGTGTTTTTGGATGCACGTGTTTTGTCTTACTTCCTCCTCTTGAGCGTACCAAGTTGTCTCCTCGTTCCACTATGTGTGTTTTTCTTGGGTATAGTAATGAGATCAAAGGATATCGATGCTATGATCCTGTTGCTCGTCGTCTTCGAACATCTTGTCATGTCACATTCTTTGAGAATCATCCATACTACGCTCTTCGCTCGCCTCCTGTTCCTCTTCCCCCATCCACGGTTGAGGAAGTCACATTTTTGGACTTTTCTATTCCTGATTTCTCATCTTCATCTTCTGCTCCTCAGTCATCTATTCCGTCTGTACCTGACCACTCTTCCTCGTCAGTCCCATCTTCACCCTTTCCGTCTTCGTCAACTTCTTTTCTGGTGATTCACGTGGGACGATCCTGTCTACTCCTACACCTATTCCTGATGCTGCTTCGCTAGAAGACGATTCTGCTTCCGCACCAGTTGCTCCTCGTCGCAATCCGCCTCGCGCTCGTCGACCTCCTCAACGACTTAGCTTGGTTGCCTCTGATTCTTTTTCTTCTAGTTTTCAGTGTTTTCTTTCAGCTGTTTCCTCTCATTGGGAGCCCCAATCATATCGTGAAGCTGTCGGCATTCCAGAATGGGAAGGTGCTATGGCAGAGGAGCTTAGTGCATTACAACACACTCATACGTGGAAAATTGTACCACTTCCTCCAGGGAAGACTCCTATCAGCTGTAAGTGGGTTTATAAGATCAAGACCAACTCTGATGGTTCGATTGAGCGTCACAAGGCTCGGTTGGTTGCCCGTGGTTTCACTCAGCAGCATGGTATTGATTATGATGAGACATTTGCTCCTGTAGCGAAGATGACGACTGTTCGTACTTTGATTTCTGTTGCTTCTGTTCGTCAATGGCCCATTTATCAGCTTGATGTCAAGAACGCTTTTCTTCATGGTGATTTATCAGAGGAGGTTTACATGGCTCCTCCTCTGGGTCTTCCTTATTCATTTGGTCATATATGTATGCCATCTTCACCGCGCTCTCTATGGTCTCAAGCAGGCTCCTCGTGCTTGGTTCGCTAGATTCACTGATGCTATCTGTGCTACTGGGTTTGTTCCGAGTTCCTCTGATCCAGCTTTATTTGTTCACATCTCTGGTCCTCATCGTACTATCCTGCTGCTTTATGTTGATGACATGATCATCACCGGTGATAATTCATCTCATATACAGTCGGTCAAGCAACATCTTCAACGTCAATTTGAGATGAAAGATCTTGGCAAACTTCGCTATTTTCTAGGCTTGGAAGTTGCTTCTGCTCCGCGTGGTTATCTTCTCTCACAACGCAAGTATACTGCTGACTTGATCGACCGTGCCTGTCTAACCGATGATCGCATTTCTCCCACTCCTATTGAGCTTCATGCTAAGCTCCAGCCTGACGATGGAGAACCACTTTCTGATGTTACTCGTTAAAGACAGCTTGTTGGAAGCCTCGTCTATCTCACTGTCACTCGTTCTGAAATTGCCTATGCTGTGCATATTATCAGTCAGTTTGTCGCTGCCCCTCGTACTGTTCATTATGCAGCAGTTCTTCGGATTATACGCTATCTACGTGGCACTATATCTCGTGCTCTGCTGTTACCGTCTTCTTCTACTCTTGAACTTCGCGCTTATACTGATGCTAATTGGGCAGGAGATGTCATAGATAAAAAATCCACAATTTGTATATGTGTCTTTCTTGGGGACTCTCTTATATCTTGGAAGGCTAAAAAATAAGACATTGTTTCTCGTTCGAGTCACTACAAGAAAAGGAGTCTTTACCGAAGGCCAAAGCCGTCGCTAAAGGATACAAAATCCGTCGCTGTAGGCTTTACCGACGAGTAAACAGATTACCACGCTGTAACCATAGTTAATAGCTTTAGCGACGGTCGATGGCCGTCGCTAAACATGTTCGACGGTTTTTAAAACTACATGACTTGTAGTTGTGTGATGCCTTTACCGACGGCCGGTGGCCGTCGCTAATATTATTATTTTTTTGTTTTTTATTTATTTGCTGATTTTCATCAATAATTTGTTCCTGACTAGTTCAAAAATCATTCAACAATCCTTCTCCTGAATATTTCATTCATAATCATAATTTAAAAACTCTTGAATTCACTAAAATTTAAATAAAAAATCTTCATAATTGAAAATATAACATAGATGCATCCAAATATTCCTTACAACTTTAGTAAAAAGCTAACTCTCTATAGAAATTTTTTTGTTCTTAATGAATCTTCTTTGTTTGAACCTCCCCTTCCTTGTAATTCTCTTTCCACGTCGACTCTCCATAGAAGGTTGAGCTTCATCCCTGCATACAAAAATATTGCATAGATGGAAATATAATCAACTCAATGGATAATATGTTCACTTATAAAACTTGAAAACAAATTAATGTATGAACAGTTTATTATCCATATCAGTGAAGAACAATGAAAAACATTTCATCGCATTTTAATCAATCTGCAATGAACTATGGACAAATACATGCATATTTCACTACCATGAATCCTCTCTTTGTTGAGCTATGGATTTGAAACTTGTTAGACTGAATAGATTTTTAAGTTAAGCAAGCAATAAACATGTGGAAGGATTTGAAGTTGGCCTCAATGTTCTAAATCTTAAATATGCCATCATAATCACACCATCTTAATACTTATAGCAACCTTAATCAAAATGAAACCAGATACAAAGAGCCTACTAGACAAAATATCTCCTTTCATTGCTCAGCTTAAGAAGTTCTTTTGTGCTTAAAAGATTTGGTCATCATAACATTGGGACCATCAATGTTTCTGAATTGGGAATTAGCCAGAAAATATGACATATGCCTGTCCATTCCCATCTAACTGTAAATGAAAAGATTATATATTTCTATAACAAACAAAAGCAACAATATTTCATTGTCAAAAGGAATTAAGTAAAAGAAACAAGATTCTTGATGAGAAGTCCAATAATAGAATGGGTGATGATGAGAAGTCCACTTCAGTCTTCGTGAATATATATAAACATATAATTGTTTTCTTTTATATAAAAACAAGGAGGCCAAAATATAAATAAAAAAAACTTTTTTTGTCCCTCACCTTTCTTAATTGCTTTAATATTTGTCATGCACATTCCATTGGGCCTCCTTTCAAATGATTTAATGTTTGTACACACAATCTGTTATATCCATCCCAAGGAACATTCCAGAGTTCAAAACATCTCCTAATGCATGAAAAGCACTATGTAATACACATGCATCCAAGTAATGAAAACGCACAAACAGTTTGAAAATTATTTTATTCCCAATTTATATCATATAACATTCTCTAATCATTTCCATCATTAAACCAGTACCATCAAAATCCAAATAAAAGATTTGCTATTTCATCTAAAGAGTGGTTATATTTCAACCAACTATGAGTAACAACATTGATTTGATTGATGCAACTATTCAATAAGCAACCAATTGCCTAGCATTTAAGCTAATGTAAGTATTAATGTTCATTTTCACTCTTTGCCTTTCCCCTTTCAGATTGACCTAGCATTGCAGTTATGGTTTTTTTTTTTTTTGAGAGAAGATAGAGCATTGCAGTTATGTCGCGCTATCGAAGAGCATGGAGATGCACATCCAACAAGGAGGCAGCAAGGGAACTATTTGAGAGCCTAAATTTACTCTTGTATGAGAATCTATCATCCAGGTTGGCCCCAAAGCAACTCAGAACTTTTGTTTAATTACTTTAGTAAAAGATTCCTTCCTTAATACTTGTCTCAATTTTTGTGAAGCCTCACAGGCCATGCTTCTATACTTGCATCTTTATGGTAAGGATATAAGCCCGACATCTTGGTGACATTGTTAAATCTTGGAAAAACACATTATAATTAAATACAATACATATTATTTCTAATGTCTTATGAGCTAACATTTTCAGTATGGCATTCAGAAATTAAAATGAAACCAATGAACAAAGCACACTATCCCCGTTATAAAACATCAGTAACACTTATTCCCTTGACTAAAATCCTACAATCCCATGATGTGTCCACCAAATAGAATTTGAAAAACTAAGAAATGCCCACCAAACTCCAAACGTCAACAGAATAAATTTCCCACAATTTAAACCATGATGTGATAAAAAAAATTAACCAAACCCAAAAATGAAAAATTACCTCACCATGTTTTTTTTCATTCTATAATCATCATATATACATACTACAGTTTCAGAGGCATGAAAAAATAACTCTAATCACGTACAATTTGAACAAATAAAATAAAATAAAATATCTTTCACGAGGCATAGATCACGATCATGTGTATTAATGAGTGATCCTCTTCTTTTCAAGAAAAACAAAAGAGATTGAATTAAATAAGTAGTCCATTTTGCATATTGTTTGCCATAATGAAAGAAACCCTAAAATTGAACAACAATCCACAAACAAAGAAAATAGGGCAAATCGACATCACCTCAACCTGTAGACTCAAAAATCGGGAGATCGGCCAAGGCAAAGAGAAGTCCTTGATGGGGGTCCGGGTGAGGCGTGCGGAGCAAGGACAGGCGCATCGGGGGCTGCGTAGAAAGGGAAGATGGCGGTGCGGAGCAATGGCAGATGGTGGCCGGGCCAGTGGTCTGGAGAAGCAGGGAGGGGGTTGCGGCGGCGATTCCGACGACGGATGTTCTAGAGAAGGTGGCGGTTCCGACGAGGTGGTTCAGGAGATCATGGCGCCAGGTCGGAAAAGGTGAGAGCGAAAAGGAGACAGGGACAGAGGTGCGATTAGGGTATAAAAAAAAAAAAAAAGAAGAGATCGGGTTATTTAATTTACCTGCATTTGTTAGCGACGGCCGTCATGGCCGTCGGTATTGAGTTTTAGCGACGATTGTGACCGTCGCTAAAGAATGTCTAAAACGTGATCATTTTATTAAGACACATATTAGCGACGGACACAAACTGGCCGTCGGTATAAGCTGTTTTTGCAACGCTTATGGCCGTCGCTATTTAATCCGTAAACTTCAACTGTGCTGTTTGTGGCTATTCTGAGACAGCTTCAGCGACGGCCGACGTAGGGCCGTCGGTAATACTCATCTCAATCGCGAATTTCAATTTTCGAATTATTATGAGCGACGGTTTGCTACGTGGCCGTCGATAATAGGCATCGCTAAAAGGATATTTTCTTGTAGTGAGTGCTGAGGCCGAATATCATGCTATGGCATCTACTACTGCTGAGGTTGTTTGGCTTCGGCGCCTCCTCTCTGACATGGGCGTCATTCTATCTGCGTCTACTCCTCTATATTGTGACAACAAGAGCGCCATTCAGATTGCTAGCAATCCAGTATTTCATGAACATACGAAGCACATCGAGATCGATTGTCACATCGCCCGTCATCATTTTATTGCGGGCACTATATCAGTCCCATATATTTCCTCTTCTCTTCAATTATCAGACTTTTTCACAAAGTCTCATACACTTCAGCGGCATGGTTTCTTGTTGAGCAAACTCTCGGTGTATGATCCACCATGAGTTTGAGGGGGGTATTAAATGTATATATATGTTAGGGTTAAGGGTAGATTAGTCTTTTCCTTGTTTCCCTTTTTGTACTATAAATATTGGATATAAACCCTAATAAGATTCTTGATTCATTCTTTTCATATTCTAACATATTCAAATACGAATATAAATTTTTATATTTGAATTTCTTAATATACTGATTAAATATGAATATTTTTTAAATAATTGACATTTTAAATATTAACATTAAATTAAATAATCAATTGATATATTAAAAAAATATGAAAATTAAAATTGAGATTTTAAGATTGATTATCTCTAAATTTTTGGATATTTTTAAATTTTCAAACACAAATTCATTTTTTAAATAATTAACAGACTTAGTAGGATTATAGGATTTTCTCATAAGGGGGGTTGGAGAAAATAATTAGACATGCAAAATAAAAACTCTATAAATAAAATACCTTATTCTCCACGTGGTTTTTATTTATTTTTGCCCAATCAATTATTTTTTATAAATATAATTATTATATAAACAACAAAAGATATTATTCACTGATTGACAGGCAAGAACAATAGAAAGAAAGAAAGGGAATAAATATTTTTTGGGGGAACAATTTTAAAAAAGTACAATTAATACGAGAATCCAATTAAAAAAATATATATAAACAGACCACCATCTCAAAAGCAATCTGGTCCATGAGAGATTTTCAAATTGGGGTTGTTTGGGTTAATGTAGAAAATCATTAATTAGATGGGTACTGTGGAAATGCAATCTCTAGATTCATTGGGATTTTGGGGTGGGAATCTACATGTGCAGTGGAAGGAAGGGAGAAACCATTTTTATTTTTATTTTTGATGAGTAGGTTTGACTGGGAAAAATAGATTATTATAAATCTTGGTCCAAGTATTAGAAAATTAGTGATTTTTTTTTTCTTGAGATTACTAGCAATGATTAGTGCTGCTGTAAGGGAGGAATCAAAACTGCAAATGTTGAAATCTTTTTTTACCCCATCTCTAAAGCAATTCATGACCAACCAAATCAGCTGTTTCTTTAGATACGGATGTGATTAATGAGACAAAAAAGTGATGCGAGTGATTCCTATTGAATGATTATGATTCCAGAGAAGTTTTACAGATCATTTCTTAATTTAGTGTCCCGAAGGTATGCACAAAATGAGAGGTTGGAATGAGAAAAAAAAGAAATGAAATATTTTTTATCGCACCTTTTCTACTTTTATTGGTTGCAGTCTCGCACTCTATTTTATGTTTTTTTTATCTGTTTTTTCTCATCACCATTGGAAGTAGTTTTACATATGGACAATTTTGAAAGGAAAAAACTATATAACACATTGCACATTTTCCTCCCGGTTGTGGTGGAAAATAAGCACGGAATATAAAAGAATAGAAGAGGATAGTAAAAAAAAGTTGTTTGTTTTGTTAGAATAAATCTTGATAGCTATGTTTGAATAAGTTAGGATAAAGTCTGATAATTATTATCAGAAAAAGCCATAATTGTTTATTAGGGCTTATCCATACCAATGGATAAAAATATCATTCTCTGTCATTTTAAAAAATTTATTTAACCTAACACTCTCTGCAGGGACGGACCTAAATGTTGACTCGGCCGAGCTACAGCCTGGCCTAGATTTTGTTTTGGTTTTTTTTTTTTTTTTTGTTATATATATTGAGATAATGTTATGTACATACTTTTTTTCAATCATAATTCTAGTTTACACGTATTTTAAATTTTTTAAAAATAATATATACTTTATTCAATAAGATATATGCTTTTATAAAAAAATAAAGTATATACTCTAATAAATTGTATGAATACATTTATAGAAAATATGTAAAATTTTTATTAAAACATATACCTTGTTATTATGTGAATATATGCCCCAGTGATTTTCTATCAACACATATAGGATTGAAATTGGGGTTGGAAAAAAAAAAGAAAAATAATATGTTCACCCCCTTTTACAGTCCCATTTACAATCCACACTGTTTTTTTTAAAAAAAAATTATGCGCCCTTCTATCAAAATAAACATTGTTATATGAAGTGATATATAAATTGAGATACATTAGTGTAATTTTTTCATTATAAATAAATAAATTTTTTATTCCATATATTATGATACTCTACACTATGATACGTAGTATATATTATATAATCATATTGTATGGGATAGCAAAAAAGGATTGAATGTATTTTGAATATCATATTATTTAATATATATAAAATAATTACATCAAATATAAGAATAAAAAAATCCTTCTATATTAATATTTAATACAGCCCACCCAAAAATATTGTCCTGCATCCGCCCCTGACTCTCTGCACACATTCCAAAAACTATCACATCTACCATATCATACATACATCTCTCATACTTATTCTCAAACACAAATAATTTATGCAGGGGTATAGTTGTCATTTAAAAAGTTATAAACTCTTATCCATCTCTTATCTACCACTTATCCTTACTTTATTCAAGGTGAATCAAACAACAAAAAGGTCAATTTTACGTTTCTCAATGAGAATAACAGAAAAAACATCCAAATAAAAATTTACTTATTCAGCATGAATTGTTATCTATTTTAATATAGCTATCAAGGACGAATAACCTTATGTCACACCATAAACAAGGGATTGGGTACCGAAGGACCTAAAAATAATAGATTAAAAAAAAAAACTTTGAATTGATTATTTCCAATAATTGCCCACGGAATATAGCACAACATCATACTACAGTATCATGGAGAAATGACAATCAGTACTAAAAATCATTATATAAATTTTGTTTTTGGCTACATGCATTTATAAGAAATTTTCAAATGCGTAAATGCATATGAACTTCAAATACGTGCTATGACCCGTAGGCCTTCTTTATAAGGTATATAAAGGAAAATTTAGAAAATGATATATTTAACTCCTTACGCAATACAAACCCCTCACTGCTTTCCTTTGTTTGAAAACAAAAAACTCCCTCATTGAAATATACACTGAGAATCACTAATATAGAAAATATACAAAAAATATTTTTTATATATTGCAATATTTATTTTTTTTTGCAATATTGCAATATACATTGCAAGTATATTGCACTATCTTGGAGAAGGTGATGCAAAAATATAGTGTACTGAGTGCTAAGTGTATAAAAATTAGAAAATGATACGTGTAATCCCTTGTGTAGTCTCAATTGAAATATATTGTTATTTTTTTAAGTAAATTTTTTTAATTGAAATATATATTGTTATACGAAATTAAGGAAAATGATATATGGAGCCCCAATTATATGCAACACTAAATTTTTTTTTTCCTTCTAAAACTTATACATTCTCCTATTGAAATATATGTTATTATATGAAATTAAATATATACGAAGATGCAATATTATATTTTTTCAATTTAAAAATATAAATATTTTTCTTAGACCACGTAATATAATATAATCTCATACACTATAAATAAACCTCTCACACCGACGATACAAACAGACGACAAATCTAAAACTCTCTCTCTCTCCTAACCTATCGCAGGCTTCAATGGATCCCCCCCCTCCCCCCCATGTATTTTCTCTTCTTTTTTTTCTTGTTTGTACTCACACACTTTGATTTTGGAATACAAATCATTGTAGTAAGGGGGCGTTTGGGTAAACAAAAAAAAAAGCGTTTTGAGTAGAAAGAATAGGTGAGTATAATTATGCAATATTAGTTGAGCTTAATCTGGTATTTATATTCTAAATCCTTCATGGAATTATGTTATTCTATAAGGGATTCACTTATCAAATCACATGTCATTACATCAAATTATCTATTATCACCTCTTATACATCAATGAGACTACATGTCAAATCAATTTTTTATACTTTATTCACATTTTATTCTTCATCAATCAAACAACTCAATCTATATTATTACATTTCACAATGAGAATAACAAAAAACCACAATTAAAAAAAAATTACATGTTCCATTGATAAAGTTATCTATTTCTGAAAATAGATATATAAATCCCATAATAATTTATATTTCTATCCAAACGGGTCAGAATCTATATTTTACTCATAATTAATTAAAACGTGTTTGTTGTACAATTAAAATATAAAAATAATTAAATAATAATCAATAGGTGCACATGCAACCATTTAGAATGGAAAACGATCTGTTTTTTTTTCTATTATTTAAAAAAAAAAAAAAAAAAAAAAAAAAAACAACAACAACAACATGAATCTCACAAGGTAAAAGCAACCTTTATTAAAAAAAACCGTTTGACCGTCCACACTTTAAAAAGCATTGGATGACCAAAAGTTAATTGTTTAATAAACTATCACATTCGATTCAAATATATATCTTTTAACCGTTTGACCGTCCACACTTTAAAAAGCATTGGATGACCAAAAGTTAATTGTTTAATAAACTATCACATTCGATTCAAATATATATCATAAGGTGGGACGGCTGTTGGGTATTATTTTTAACCAATATATTCTAATAATATAATACTCACGTATCAAATTAATTTTCATCACCTTTTATAAATTAAAATCTTGTGTTATATTATTTTATTAATTTTTTAATCACAACTTATCTGTAAACAATTAAACAATAATAATTTCATTAATACATTTCATAATAAGAATAACTAAAAACATAATTAAAAAAAAAAAAATTATTTTTATTGAATTATTAATTCCAGAATATCTTATGTCATTTGAAGGGAGGCTTAAAAACATGCACAACCCCGAATATCTTATTTACAGTAAAACATTGGCAAATGAATCTAAAGATCCGTTTGAAAACACAGATTGAAAAGTAGCTTTTGGAATAAAGCTGTTTTTTAAGATGATTTTATACCTTGACTTTTTTATGATGTTTTTTTTTAATTCAGGAATCAATATTTGAAAGGAGTTTAATGTTTGGTAGAGAAAGTTGTTTTTCAATTCAAAAAATCGATTCCGACCAAAAAGCATTGTTTCTGAGCTTTTTAAAACACAGATTTCGAGAGAAAAATTAAAAGGAATCCAGCTTCCGATTCTGCAAAAAGCTGTCCCGTTTGACTGCACGATTTTAACTTTTCAGCTTTTCAAAAAGCAAAAACGCGTCTAAACACGCAATCAAACGGGGCCTATCATATAAATGTTTTTAAAAATAATTGTAACACGCACTGCCTACTCATGGAACAGGACTTGATTGAAAAAACAGCCATACAAACCCCTACTTCATTGGATGTATTAAGATTTTAAAAACATTTATATGATAGGTAACATGTAGCTGTTTTTTAAACTTTTAGCCCATGTTTAGTTCAAGAATATAATTATTATGAGATTTATGACTATTCTAGTATAAATAAGAATAAAATGATTTTGTGTTTGGTTGTGTTTTGAATTATTCACATTGAGAAACGTAATAATAAAGTTTTTGTTGTTTGAATAAAATATAAATAAAGTGTGGATAAAGATTTATAAAAGATAAAAAAATGATGACAGTTGATTTGATAGTGGGCCCACATATTCTTTTAATTTGAATAACCTGGAATAACTTAATTCTAATGAGTAGATGAAATCCATATACCACTTTATAATAGTTAATTCTGACATACAGATTCTCATTTATTCCAGTTATCCAAATAACCATAATGAAGTTATTCCGATTAATTTCAATTTATACCGGGCTTATTCTCTAATCAATCATGGGCTTAGAACAATTTATTCGTCCTTATCAGACGATTTCAAAAAATATATATATATAAGTACTGTACTTTAATACTACATGCAATTTAATCCAATGTTTTGCAGCTTGCATTCAAAGTAATTCCATTATCAATATCTGATTAGTATAATTGAAAGAAAACATAGATATCTAGGTGGTTGTAAACTTGTAAACACCCCCCCCCCCCTCATGAGATGCGACATTGGGTTATTCGCTTCTGATAGCTATATTAGGATGGATAATAATCCAGACTGAATAAACAAATTTTTATTTGGTTGGCATTTTTGTTATTCTTATTAGAAAACATAAAAATGATTTTTTTGTTGTTTGATTCACCAATGATAAATGATTCATAAAAGATAAATAAGAGTTTATGATTTTTTAAATGACAACTATATCATCTGAGAATAGTGTGACAGTTTTTAGAATATGTATAAGATTGTTAGGTAAGATAAATTTTTAAAAATGACAGAGAGTGATATTTTAATTCATTGGCATAGAAAAACCCTGATAATCAATTCCAACATTTCCTGAGAGCAGTTATCAGACATTATCCAAGCTTATCCAAACATAACAATCGGTGTTTATTCTATCAAAACAAACAGCTTTTTTAAATTATTCTCGTATATTCCTCCTTATTCTCGCCATATATTCTACGCCGGAAGGGGGGGGGGGGTGTAATTATTATTACTTTCCTACTTCAAGAAGAAAAATCAACAGTACTTCACAGCAGTTTCATGTTAGATCGCACAAAATTAACTGACTCAATATAAAAATGTTAAATAAATCTGCTTGACAGGATTTCAAAAAAGGAAAAAAATGTGAAATAAAAAAGAACACGAAATGTAGTGAGTTACGTATGGTTAGGGTTATTCCTGTTAATTGTCTTCCCACATCATCATTTCTTTGATGAGTCTGTCCATCACCACCCACCCAAATACTCTTCCCCTGACCCAATAAAAATTTAAAACATCTTATATTAGACACTCATCCAACCAACTTCAGTTGACACAAATGCAGTCATACAAGAGTGTCTGATATGACACAAGGTGTGTCACTCAAGATTTTTCAACTGCAATATTTTAAAAGTGACGCGACATACTTTGGGTCAAAGTAAATTGTTCAGTTTGACACACTCTGAGTCAAACTATAGTGTCTACTGCGACCCAAGGTGTGTCGTCTAACACTATCCAATTGACAATAATTTAATTTTCTTATCCATCATAAATATCATAAATACATAACAAATAGATATCATAAATAAACAACATTCACGTACATAGTCACATAAGTTAATTCAACATTAACATATTCGATCTCTAATGCATATTCACAAATCTAATCATTCTTTTGTCGTAAATGAAAACATAATATTGATGTAAAAGTCTTCCTTGTCCATATTCATACATCCAAATTCAACCAACCAACACAACCATATTAATAGATTTTGGCTTCTGAACAATGTATTGAGTAAAAAATGTACTAATGTAGATGTGTTAGTTAGTTGAATTTAGATGTATACATGTTCAACAGGAAAGACTGTTATGTTAATAGTAGGTTTTCATTTGTGAAAAAAATAATGTATTAGATTTGTGAATGTGCATGTTGGATATGCGAATATTGAACTAACATATATAACTATGTATACGAATGTTGTTTATTTATGATATTTTATTTGTTGTGTATTTATGATATTTATGATGGATAAGAAAATTAACTTATTGTCAATTGGATAGTATTGAGCGACACACATTGGGTCACGGCTTGGCCGGGCTGTAGCCCCCCCCCCCCTAAATTTTTTAATAATTTTTTTTAATTAGGCTTTGATTATTTCTATCATTATTCAGCCATAATCACCCCTAATTACTACCCCTAATCATGGTTGATTATCCTCTATCACATTAGTTTCTACACATTTAATTATTGCCTAATTAATCCCGTCATTATTTGCCCATTACACCACCTATACAGACAGTCATCACTTACCTTGCATTGAAGAAATGTAACTTAATTCCTATCAATCACATGGTTAAATACATATTTCTTATACAATAATACAAGATGTGTAACGAATTCTCCTTTATTATCAATTTTATCATAGTTTTCATATTTTTTTCTACAAAAATATGGTTATAAAATTTTTAAATTTTTGTTAGAATGATTCTTTTTTTTTTTTTATCTTTACTAGCCTAGATATATTGAGATCAATTGTATTTTTTTCAATTATGAAATCTGTTACAACACTTCACACTAAGATGAAAGATGATTTTCTTGTAGATTCTATGATTATTTACATTGAAATTTTATTTTGCTGAAAATATTGACTCAGATCAGATAAAAGATGATTTATATTCTTTAAAGGATCGTAAATACAGTTTCAATAACATATTTATGAAAAAACTTAATTTTTTGTCTATTTTTATATTTTTGCATATCAATGACAAAATTTACTAGAAATGAAGTAAAAACTTGTTTGGTTTATATAAAATTTAAATTGTTTATTAGATTTGGAGTTCATCTTAGCCCCCCCTAATATAAAATCCTAGTTCCGGGGTCATAGTAGACATTCCAGTTTGACTCGGAGTATGTCAAAATGAACAACTTACGGTGACTCAAGGTGTGTCACATCACTTCTAAAATATCGTAATTGAAAAATTCTAGGTGACACACATTAAGTAATAGTAAACACCCTAGTTTGACTCGAGTATGTCAAATCAAACAACTTATAGTGACCCAAGGTGTGTCGCGCCACTTTTAAAATATTGTAGTTGAAAAATTCTGGGTGACACACCTTGGATCACATTAGACATCCCAGCATGACTAAATTTGTGTCAAGTGGGGTTGGTGTGATGAGTGTCTTAAATAAAATGTTTTTCTGTTAGGTGGGGGGGGGGGGGGGGGGGGGAGCAATTGGTTTGGTGGGATTAGACCAGCTCTTCTTTGATTCTTTCTCTTTCTCAACCTCTCTCTCCCTTTCTCTCATTCTCTCTCTTCCTTTCTCATTCTTTCTCTCTCTACCCAGCCGCCACTCCGCCACTCTCCTCTCCCTCTTCTTCTTTATCCCTTCACATCTCTCACATTTCCAAATTCACCACCCTAAAAAATTTTGGGTGGTGGTTTAAAATAAAGGGTGGGGGAATATCCCCTCCCTTAGATCATACATTGTTAGTTGCACATAATAATTGACATGTGACAGATTCTCTCTCATAATCACCCTTTGATTAGTTGAGATTGAATGCCGGATTTTCAGGCCATCCTTGATTTTTAGATTTATTTTAGATTTCTAAGAAATTTAGGGTTTTTTGGACTTGATTAAGATTATTAAACTCTTTTCTAACATTTAAGATTTATTTTTAATTTTTAGTTAAGATTATGTTAATTAAATATGATCTATAAATAGAAGTACCACAAAAAAACTTGTATAATTATTAGATCTTTAGAAATAAAAAAATATTCTTCTTTATTTTTTCCGAGCTCTGTTACACTTAATTTTTTTTACAGTCACAAATTCAGTTTTACATACCTCGTTATCCCCATTCACTCAATGTGTCGAGGTATATACCTCATTAAAAAAAAAATTGCATTTTAAATAAACTATGTCATTCAATTCATTAGAGTATATACTTCACATTTTATAAAGGTACATAACTCATTAAAAGATATATATGATTTAAAAAAAAAAATGGACCTAGTTTTGAACTGTAAAATGGACTGAATGTAAATTTTTCATTTTTTTCTCATAATTAAAAGAGTCTCACACAGATTCAATGAGTTATCCATGTTATGCATAATGGAAGCAAATATAACAAATATTTGATAGAAGAAAACATAGATAAAAAGAAGACAGAGACTTAATGTGGCTCCGCCTAAACCTACATCCACATTGTTACAAAATAGTAGAGCACCCATTACCAGCTGAGAATTACATTTACATTAAAACTTATATTGAAACCTCCATTGGAGTATCTCTCTAACTATCTCACTCAACATCCATTAAAGCCTCTATTTAATACAAATATGTTAAGCCAAATCAAATTTTAAAGTTTCTTTACATAAAATTTTATACAAACAAATCTTAATTAACAAACTATCAATAAAATATCTCAATAATCTAAGAAGACGTGAATCACCCAACCAGATTTCTTCACCCCACCAAATTCTACTTCCCATGTCCAATAAAAAAATGATTCCCCCAAGCAGATTCCCAAAACCCACTGGATTTCCCCCCTTCAAGTCCATAAAAAAAAAAAAAAAAAAATAGCAACACCAGATACCACCAAGGTAGCGTCCACCAAGGTAGCGAATCGTACAACTAATTTTCTATAAACACGGGATTTAAAACTAATTTTACAAAAAATTATTTTTTTTCAATCACAGTTTTTGAATACTATTTGTTTAAAAATCTACCTACAAGAAACTAACTGTAAAACTGTTTAATTACATAATTGTAGAACCAGATTTCCTGTAAATGCAAAAGTTGTCCAATCACAAAACTAGATACTGCTCAAATCATATCCCGATACATATCGTACCACCTCCCGCTTCCAACCCTTCAAAAAATAAAATTCCACCAATCAGATTCCCCAACCCCATTAGATTGCCCCCTACAAGTACCTAGTAAAAAATTGCAATATCAGATCCCCACCAAATCCCAATCAATCACTCATATCCTCCTTGCTCCCTCCTTGACAATCCCCCAACCCTGGGAAGGGGGGGGGGGGGGGGGAGTGGATTATTTTTAAGCACCCTTAAACTATGTTATTTAGTGATCGATTATTTCTTTTTTCATATTTTATTTTTAGTATCTCCATCAAACGTCTGTAAGAATATTCCATATGCCATTCATTTGTGAAATGAGATTTTTATTTTTAAGTCTCTATAAACTGTATTATTTAGTGATCAGTCCATTCCTTTTTCACATTTCATTTTAAGACCTCAATTTCAAACGCCTTTTTCTTTTTGGCCCATGGACAAAATGTTTTTATTATTTTAATATTTTAAACTTTCATACAAAATTTGGTAAAATATCAAAAGTAAATCTGCATTTCCATTGTTAGGTGTTAAGTGATAATTTCAGTGTTATTCAACACTACATATGTCCACGCAATCTGAGATTGCTTTATCTTAGAGCCATAGTTGTCTAATTGAGATTGATTGCATAAACGGAAGAAAAATGATTACATAAGTAAATTTTGAAGATTTTTGAATTAGTGAATTTTGATCTAAATGATTTTTCTTGGTTGAAAATTGTGAAATATCAAATTAGATTTTTTTTATTGTGTTTATAATTTTAAAATTAAAAATTTAGATGCCATTAAAACATTTGTACGTAGTCAACAAAATTTTTATCTTGCATGGTTCTAAACTTTTATTTATTTAAAGATACAATGATTTTATGTGAATCTAACATATTTATAATATTTTTTTTTACATTTAAACTACTATTATTTTACTTTTTATTTATTTATATTTGAAATCTCATTTACGAATGATCCAATATTTTCTGGCGCTGTTATAGAATCTTAACTACGCAACTACTCGCCATCATTGATTTGATATATCAAATGATGAAAGTTGAAGGTAGGCTAAACTAGAAAATCAATATCCTGATCTTAAAAATGTGGAAAATTGTTTTACTGAGGGGTTTCTTTCATTTTGGGGATGAATAATTCAAGAATTTTAACTATCCATTAGCTTCAAATAAACTGATGTTTTGCGTACAGTCTATTGATGAAAAATATTTAAAGTTAGAGACTTTAAATATAATATAAAAAAAGTTGGGACCACTCAATAAATAACGTAATTTACATATACATAAAATAAAAATTTCAATTATTCGTTAGCCCAAACAAACCGACATTTGACATTGGTACTAACAATGAAATGGGTGTGAAATTTGGGACTTAAAAAAAATATGAAGATAGGAAAGATCTATCATTAAATGGTATAATTTATAAAGACTTAAAAATAAAAATATAAAAATATAATATTGGCTGCGTATAAAACCACTGTTCTTCAATAAAAAAAATCCATGGATCCACTTCTCATCCCATAAAAAAATAGAAAAAATGCGTGCCCTTTCATT
Organism: Acorus gramineus; assembly: GCA_030737835.1. Lineage (NCBI taxonomy): Eukaryota > Viridiplantae > Streptophyta > Magnoliopsida > Acorales > Acoraceae > Acorus > Acorus gramineus. Next base: position 113,892 of record JAUJYN010000054.1, on the reverse strand, counting down.
TTCTTCACTCACCATCAGTCAAAACCCTTCTTCCCCCCTTCTTTTTTTTAATTTATATCTGACACCCTTTTTGCTCAAACCGAAAAAACCTTAATTTGATTTGATGATTAGATGCCGTAATGGAGGGACCTAAATT